>CAWUFW010006907.1:617500-1081623 GCA_963921515.1 Calotriton arnoldi
AATAGGATCCTTTGGATTTAAGCTTCTAATTATGGCCTGTCGACATGTTCGTATATTTCATTTATTAAAACATCACCTAAGTAACCTTCTCCTTTTTGACAATAAAGTCGGACAATTGAAGATCAGCTGAATTACATTTTCCTCTGACTGTTTACAGAGTCTGCACATTTTATTCCTCCCTGCTAATTTATTCTTGGTTACATGATCAAGGGAGGGCAGACGGCCAAAGGGTATAATAATAGTGTATGCTTTATAAAGTTCCAATGTAAAAAGATAAGCTTGTACATGTAAGGTCGCATAACTATTGATTACTATCCAGGCATGCAAGCGTTTTTTCAATGACTGTAGATCCTCACAGCGTGATAATTTTCTCATGTTTTTATTGAGATATTTTTTTTAAGTTGTTAAAGTGACTGGTGCATTCCATAAGCTTGTCGCTTGGAGATGAGTCAAGGCTGCTGCCATATATTGATGTGTGGGAAGGATTATGTTGCTGATGGTTAGTTCAATCCATAGTAGTTTATTCAACAATGATCTTGTATTGACGTAAGTTTGAAGCAGCATTTAAGGAATGGTCCTTGGTGTGCGATTTCTTGCTTTACAATTCCAAACTCCAAGCGAACTTGTGCTGGTGATGGTGCTTTTAGTAACCGGAGGTTATGTTTTGTAACATCTTGTCACAATTTTATCCAAAGTATGTGCATCACGCCCCCGAAGTGCTTCGCTGCCGTAACTAATTGTAGGAATTAATTTTGTATCCACAGCTTTCAGTATCCGAGGGGAAATAGGACCTTTCAACGATTTATAAAAAGAAATAAAAGCTGAAGTTAAAGCACATGCCTTTGCCTGCAACTGCTGCAGATGAGACAAAAAGGATCCTCGGGAATCTATGGTCACACCGAAGTATTTACATTCTGGAACTTTATCCCCCATCTTATGTTGTAAAAACCAAGCACCCTTCTTTTTTATCTTTCTGTCGATTATCATTGTTTCAGTTTTACTGAGCTGGTGCTAGTGTATACACTATGGGGCCGATTCCGATGTCGTTCGGAAACTATTCCAAACGAAATCGGTCTCGGAATCGGTCTCGGAATCGTTTCCGAACGAATCGGGTCCTGCAAGTCCGAACGACCGATTACGATGCTTCCCAACATCGTTCGGTCAGACTCGCATTGACTTCAATAAGAGCCTGTGTTCCGGATGAGAACACAGGCTCCCATTGAAAAAAGGGGTGGTTGGGGAAAAGCTTGCAACCTGTGGCAGGCACCATGGTGCCTGCCACATTGTCCCTTGTGTACCCCTGCGGTCCCCAATCGGATGCCTCCGGGTGAAAGGGGGCCCGCAACGGGCCCCCAAAGACAGATCCCAACAGCCGCTTTGTGTCAGGCAGACCGAATCGGACAGGCTGTCCAAATCGGTCATTGTAATTGCTTGTTCGGAAACCTTGTCAATAGAGCTGTATGCTTCGGCTCCGAAAGACTCGGGTTGTCCGAATGCCTTTCGGAACCAATTCGGACTTCCCGAACGGTTTCCAGGCATCGTAATCGGTCGCTGGGAAATGTGTACAATTCACTCAGAAACAAGGGTTCCGATACGGATTCTGCAATACCGAATCCCATTCGGAGCCTTTCCGAACGACATCGGAATCGGCCCCTCTGTTGGGTAATGAGTCTTTGTAGGCTAATTTGGGCTTTATTTATAGGACCACATGATCGGCATAGAGTAGGTGAGAAATAAATTTGCCGCCCAACTTTGGTGGATGAGAATCTGTTTGATCCATTGCAATGGAGAGATCTGATAGATATCAGTTAAATAGAAACAGAGCAACAACACAGCCTTGCTTAAGTCCGTAAATGTTTTAAACCTCAAACGCGGTTCCCCAGCTTCGAGGTCAACCGCTCTAGCCATTAGGCCAAATCCTCTCCCTGGAACTATAAAAGTTGTATTGCTTTAAGTAGTCCCTCAGAGATCCCTTAATTGACCAATTTGACCCAGAGCAGCTCTCAGGGCATACTATCAAAGGCAAATTTAAAATCTACAAAAGTTACAGACAGCAAACTTTTCATCAGTAGCGCTTTATCAATAAGAAACAAGAGAGCAAGCAGGTAAGTAGCCTTCCCTGTATCCTGAGAAAAGCCTTTTGATTGGAAGGAATTAACTGGGCTGACTGCCCTGTCATATAAATCTTTTAGCAGAAGGGATTCAAAGTGCTTGGCATCGTTATCTAGGAGGGTGATTAAACGGTACTTTTCAGGAGAAGCCTGATCTCCCCCTTTATAGATTGGGTGCACAATTTCACCCATCCATGAGACTGGTATCATCAATTTTGCCAATGAAAAATTATACAATTGTGCAAGTTTTTCTGACCAAAACTCTATGTTTTTCATAAATAAAGCTTGGGGGAGGCTGTTTGGGCCAGGAGCACTTTCTTTGCGACTTTTTTGAAGGATATCAACTATTTGCTGACCCAATATGGTCACTGGTTTTCAAATTCTAGTCCCTCTAGCTGGTGTGATGCAATATTTCCCTCTTAACTTTTTAGTTGTTGACACCGTTTTTCTGGAGTTATTTAAGTCACCTTCTTCAGTTTTGTTTACGGAGTATTTTGCACGGAGAAACAAAGCTCAGGTGGATTCTGTGATATTAGCGTTAATTGGTATTAGTTCACCTTTATCTGCTTGATTAACCATCCTTCAAAGGGTATCCGAATTTCTGTCTCTGCTTGCATGAAGATAGGCATGTAGATTACTTCAGTTCACAGTTCATCCCATCCATTATGTTGCTTATTCTAGATCAAAGAGTTAAGATATCTGATGTCTTTAATTCAAAAGTAAAAGGTGAGGTTATAGGTCCAATCCAAGCAATAACTTTAGTATGTATGCCAAAAAGATCCCAAAAGGATCATGTGTAGATCAAGGAAATCCCAAAGATGATCTCATTGAAAGAACATGCCTTTATATCAAACACAGCCAGAGAAGGAGCCACCAGAAACCGAACCAACACTTGTTTCACAGCGTTCTGCCTCTTCATCAGGACTCTTTTAATAAATGTCCGTTACACACCACAGTTAAAACAATTTGCACATTTTTCTTCTAGCAAGTCAATTTTTGGAACAAAACCAATGGTAACTGATGGATACTCTGGAGAGATCATAGAATTCTTTTGGACATTGAATTGCTAGAGGGTGGCAGCAGGGAGGCACAATTCTGAGCAGCCAGGTATCATATCCATGGTAGAAAGGAAATGTGCTGCCAGGACTAAGGTTGAGTGGATGCCTTGTTGAAGTAGAAAATTGCACTTCTTCATGAAGTACAATGTTTCCTATGTTCATCAAACTTCATATGCAGAGGAAGCCTCTGCCCTCTCCTGGTTACAAACCCAAAAGTTCTAAAAGAAACTGCCCCAGTGTCACCAAACTAGGTGAAACAGACCTTGCAGATGAAAGAGGCAAGGATGTACTCTTAAATGATAGGAGACAGCAGGGAGGCACAAGTCTGAGGAGCGAGGTATCATATCCATTGTGGAAAGTACATCTGTTGCCAGGACTACGCTTGAGTGAGTGAAGTGAAACTATGGTAGCCTTGGTGAAGTAGGAAACTTGAAACTTCTTCATGAAGTAAGTTGCTTTCTATGTTCATCAAACTTCATACGCAGAGGAAGCCACTGCCCCTTCTTCTAGTTAAAACACAAAAGTGCTAAAAAAAAAAAACTATCCCAGTGGTACCAAACTAGGTGTAACAGACCTTGCAGATGAAGGAGGCAAGGATATGCTCTTGTTATATCCCGCATAGAGGCCCTAATGTAGACCCGTTCGTACATGCCCTAAAATGGACGTATTCATATTTACCCTAATATGGACATATTCGTACTTGCCCTATTATGGTCATGGCCGCATATGCCCAATTATGGTCACAACTGTACATGTCCTATTATAGTATGATTCCTTATATAGGCATGATCTTTCACCTACATTGGTCCCAGCTAGTACACAACGAGCTCTGAGGGCTGAACGTTATCTATCCTGTGGTTTTGAATACAGCAGGGTTATTCCAAACACAGGCCCACACTGTACTCATTAATTATGCATGGCTCTCTAAGAATACACCACTGGCATAATATGTATGTACAAAGTTCACCCCTGACGTCTTCCTCATGTCCAATACAAACCATACTGAGGACCGAGACTCTTTAGGGTATAAATACACCACATCTTGCCCCGGTAAGACAGAGGGAACCGAGACTTCCATGCTGACACACTGACCAGAGACGCTGAGGCTCCTGCATGCAGTCGCTCCAGCTGACAGCGGTCTGACACAGCCCTGACGGGGTGTCCAACTCAAGACCAGGACGGGGTCCCACACTCTCTCTATTCAGGTATGGGGGTTCGACTAAATCCTAGGAGGATTCTTGGCTCTTAGCTTTTAGACCTACACACATATGCTAGGTACACTCAGGTACATTTAGTTAGGCATCGTAGGAGTACGCGCACTTGCATAATGCTTTTATATTCATGTATGTACTCATGATTATCGCAATATGGTAGAACTGTTCTATCCCTTTGCTTTTATCGTACTGCTGATAATATATCTCTGCTATTGTCTGCTGGTTACCGCAGCACATATATTTTACACTAGAATAACAACTGTTCAATAAATACTTATTGAAACGCCCGACTGTTTATTCTGTGTAACTCTCTGAGACAAACCGAATAAGTATGCACGAGTGACTGAGCGAAAGGTAGTATATTGTTTCCACGATTCTGAGGGAATCAGGGTTGTCATGATCTAAGGTTGCCAGAAACTAATCTCTCCCCGATAAGAGGAGACACTAGTGGCACTGCGAGCTAGCTAATGCAAACCAGGCTAACATATACGTGGGGGTGCACGGAGTCAGTTTGCCACCAAGCCCGCAGTATATGTTATCCAAACGCGCAGGTCCTGCAGGGGTACTATAGGAGCTACACGACATGGCGCCGCCAACGTTGGTTGGGTACGTATTTAACAGTAGAATCTGAGTAGTTCAGTCGTGCTATTCTCAGAGAACCTACTCACAAAACACCAGAGACGTCTGGAGTGGGTGGGCACAAAATCCGCCGCAGCTGAGTAGTACGAAAATACTATTTATTGGCTGTTGGTTATTCAAGCTTGAAGGACATATAGTTCCTACAATTGTGCATGTACACCTTATCTTAAAAATTCTTTAACCTCCCTTCTTCCAATTAAAAATGGTGGAAGAAGCAAACGACACAAGGAGAGTTGAAACAGACCTCTTCGGTTTAGGAGGACCCTGAAGATGCAATACAAATTGCACCAAATTTTAGAAGGGCAGTCACCATAAAACTTCTAGAACATGGCTTAAGAGCCAGGGGTGGTACAGTAATTTTCGTGATTGAGGCACATGAATCCAATAAAACAGAGGTGTTCTATTCTTAGGTTACATTCCCAGCAGCGAATGCAATTACAAATGTATTTCACTACTACCTAGAAGGTGAAACACCAGCGGACTATACTCCTTTTGAGGAGTTAGAGGTTCCGCTCACTTACCAGGAGTATAATTACTGGTTTAAAGGCGCCCTACCCCACGTACAAGGAAGAGCAAGATTAGGCCCGCTCGGAGGAGCAGGAGCCACATGGCCCATATTAGCGGCATACACACCGCATCCTGATATTGGCACAATGCCACAGCCAGACTTACTCGTGCAACACAGATTTAATTAAAATCTACAGAAACCTCACACAATTTGTGATGAGAACTTTAACAGTTCAGCCTGCACCAGCTGCAGCACAAGACACTCCAGTCCAAGGTACAGTTAATAAAATAACTCCACAAACATTACACCCGATAATGGGCAAAATGCCAGCAAAACGCGAACAAATCCCATTCTGGATAGCTCAGAAAATAACTCAGCTTGAAGCAGTATTCCCTAATACTACAACCAGTGATAAACACAGAATTCTAACAATCTGCTTGCCCATGGGTCTCACACCACAAGTAGAGGACTGCACCTCTTGGGGTTCAGTCTTTGCTGCCATATATACCAGAACACATGGTATCCCGTCAATAGCAGTAGTACCTGAAGTATTGAAACAGGTACAAAATGAGTACGGAGCAGAGCCTGCCCTTAATTTAGGGATGAAGTTGCTAAGTAACTTTGAACAGGTCTCAGCCATAATACTAGCTAACATTAAGGGGGAAGCAGCTTCTGTGGCGATCCGCCAACGCCTAAGGGAGTTCAGCCCAGTAGATCAACAACACGAACTACCCAAAATAATTGAAACTGCATATGCAGAATTAGGCAGAGACAGTCTAGGTGGGAAAGCATTAAAACCACAACTGATGGGCAGTCCTGAAAAGGACACTACAAAGCAGACGCCTACTTCTTATAAAAAGAAGTGGGAAAATAAAAAACAACAAAAGTCTAAAGACACCAGATCTCAGTCCAGAGGTAGGTCTCCTCAACAGGAACCCTCTGAAAGGAGGTATAACCTCAGGAATAGGGATAATATTTAAAAACCTGACAGGTATCAGGATACTGATACTCGTTCCTCTCGTTCCTTTCAGGGTTCGTCAAGAAACTCCGAGAGGGAAGGACGGTCAGAACACAGACAAGAGGAGCGTACAAAGTCCAGAGACACGCAACGCGCTGCGGACTACGCACCTAAAAAAGAAGATAAACAAAAATCAAAACCTCAGTTCAAAAAGAAGAAGGTAGCAGGTCTCAAGATCAGACATGCCCAGAATTCTGAGGACACAGCTTCTGAACGGGGAATGGGCTCTGACGATGCTAGACATCGCGGCAGAAGTAACGATAGCTCGCCAGAACCTGAAGGAATTTCTGGTGACAGCGGAGTTGAGTGAGTATATCACGGTGGAAACACCTGATACTCGGGTAAGTGTCCCACATAAGTTACATGAGATAACACTCCGGATGGAGGGGGACAAACCCAGAAAAGTTAAAGGTCTCTTTTGGAAAAATCTGTCATCTGGTTATGACATTCTATTAGCAGAACAAGACTGGCCGCCTGCATTCGTCATGGAGTGCCCTAGGGGAGAAACTGTAATTTTTCCAGCCTTTTCCGACCTTGTTCCCATTCACCTAAAACATGCATATGCGCAGGAGTGGGCGGTTGCCCTAGCTCCAGCATTGTACAAAAATCATGCTGGTTGGGATGAGGATTCAACCCACCACGTGATCCCGTTAAAAGGTTCCCCAAATGCCCAAAGGCAATACCCTATAAAGCAGGAAGCTAAAAAACAAATCAGGGAGATTCTAGATCAACTTGAATATCAGGGGGTGATAGAAAATTGCACTTCACCTATGAACAATCCTTTGTTCCCCGTAGCCAAACCTGACAACACATATCGTCTAGTTTTAGATTACAGACATTTAAACACTTGCACAAAGACATTTGCAGTTCAAAATACACACAGTGCCGCATTAATGAATAACATAGTGCGCAAAAAAATCAAAACAACGCTTGATATCTCAAATGGATTTTTCTGCCAAAATATAGCGCCTGAAAGTAGGTATCTGACTGCATTCAGTGCGTTAGGGTCGCAACGGCAATTTTGCCGACTCCCCCAAGGGTATAAGAATAGCCCGGGGTTGTTTTCAGCAAGGGTAACAGAGTTACTCCAAAATTTAGATGAAGAAGCATTGTCCTATGTGGATGATATTTATCTGACGGACGATGACTTACCGAGGCACTTGACCAGGGTGAGCACCATTATTATGGGATTCGCCTCTGAGGGCTACAAATTTAATTTTAAAAAATCAAAAATTGCCCACCTCAGTGTCCTGTTTTTAGGATACGAGCTGTCAAGTGAAGGAAAAAGCCTAGCAGCTAACTTTTTAGAAAAGTGTGCGCTGCTCCAACCTCCAAAATCAATAAAGAATTTACAATCAATTCTGGGATTCCTAAATTTTGGTTGAACATACATTTTGGATTATGCAGAAAGAGTGAAACCTTTCTACGACTTAATAAAACCTGATTTTTCAGTTAAACAATGGACACAGGAACACACAAATATCCTGCGTTCCTTACAGGAAGACATGATGGCTTCTAAACATTTACAGACACGCGTAAACGCACAGAACTTAGTGATCCGAGTCATAGCGGGTCAATGCGGGTACACTTATTTAACTTTTAATGAAGGTGAAACAGTACCAATGGCATACAAATCACACCTGTACACAAACGCAGAGATGCGTTTCACTTCAACAGAAAAAATCCTGACAGCATGGCAGACCGCTGTAGCAAGAGAAAGAGCTCTGGCTCAGGGAAAACGCATAATTGTCGTGACCCCAGTACAAGCTTTAGAAGCTGTTACAAAAGCTAGCATTCCAAATGCTAAAGCCTTACATCCAAGATGGATACAATGGGCTAATTCTCTTACTGCAACGGATGTTGAATACAGATTTGATCCAAGTTTAAAAACACAGGCGTTCCTGCAATACGAACAAGAATATCCTCTACCAAATGAAATTTTGCCTCTAGATCAGTATGAATACATTATTTACACTGACGGATCTGCTCAACCAGCCATAGGGAGTAAGCAAGCTTACAACACAGCGTGTGCGATTGTTAAAGGTCGCATGTACGATGGAAAGTTCCATCCGAGTTGCACAAAAACGCAATCTCTAGGAGACTGCACGGCTCAGTTGGCAGAACTCAAAGCACTGATACTGGCACTTATAAATACGGATCACGAATTCCCCACACTTATTGTGTGTGATTCCTTTTACTGTGTACAGTCGTACAATGAATATCTACATCATTGTGAACAAGACGGGTTCAAAGATGCAAAAGGTGGCACAATTAAGCATAAAATGCTATGGGAACAGGTAGTGGAGTTGAGAAACGAACTACCAGGGGCTCACGTGATATATACACTGAGTCATCAGCGTGATGGCGTTCACGTTGAAGGGAATTCATTGGCTGATGAAGCCGCAAAGGGGGCTGTTCGCACAGCCGCCGTAGTTGCAGTTACTCGTTCAAAGACGAGGGTAGACGGCAAGATTATGGTAGCTGTCAATGCTTCACGCAAAGGCAGCACAGCAGTACCTAAAAAATTTCCACTCAAGTACTCCTACAAGTTAGATGCACAAAACATTCCATATGCTCAGATTCCTGGAGTGGGGGATAGAGTAATACCAAATATGGATCGTAGGCTAGGCTTGATTTTAGCAGCACATGAGGGTTTGGGTTCTGCGCATACAGGCGTTACAGCGACTATTCCTTTACTGAAACAGCGCTACTGGTGGCCAGGGTTAACGAAGCAGACTAAAGACTATGTCTTGAAATGCGACATCTGTCAGCAGATAAAAGGCTCCACCGTAACACGCCCAGCGCAGACACCATTACTGAAATCAGACAAACCTCTCGCATGTGTGTATTTGGACCACTGCGGACCCTTACAATCTGATGGGTCCAAGAAATATATCAGGGTTGCAGTGGATTCCTGCTCTAGATTCCTAAGGGTTTGGCCTCAGCACTCGGCTGACGCTCGAACTGTTATAAAAGATTTGCTAGTCTTTATCGGCACATACGCAGTTGGCACGTTACATTCTGACTGTGGCCCGGCGTTTAGCTCTCGGGCTTACAAAGAGGCCATGGAAGGAATGGGCGTAGCATTGCGGTACTCCTCTCCGTACCATCCCGAGGGAAATTCTGTTGTGGAGAGGAAAAACCGAGACTTAAAGCAATCTTTAACAGCTAGGGTATTAGGCAAGGGCGGTAGATGGGTCTTTCACCTTTATGGGGTACAGCGTGCGCTCAATAATCAGCCAAGAAGCTCTCTAGGAGGTGTCACTCCTTACGAGGTCCTATTTGGGACAAGAATGTGGGTACCTGATCTTGATTGTGAAGGCACAGTGGCGGATGAAAAACCATTTGATATCCATGATCGTTTGGCTGTTTTACAGGATCTAAATGAATCCAGGACACAACAAAGTAACGTGCTCCAGAAACAGGCCGCCACTGAGGAAGTCAAGGCAGTAACGGCAAGACCTGTCTGGATCCCAAAAATCGGGGCTCTAGTCAGAGAGAAGATTGCTGACAAGAAAGAATTTGGGCCATCTTACAGAAAGCCTGTACCGGTCCTTGCAATCCACGGCACAAGAACTGTACTTCTGCCGCCTCTTGCCAGAAAAAAGGAGAAAAGATTTGTCTCAATTGACTTAATCAAACCACACTATGTGGCCGATACTAAACAGTAGGCCTCGTGGACTCCACAGTAGCAGACGCCCTCCTCTCGCTACAATCCAAGAAGTCCAAACAGAAAGACTCATCACGTTTGAGGAGCCACCTGTACGAAATGAAGGACTAAGCAACAATGCTATGGAACTTGTTCCACTTCACCAAGAAATTCATCTCCAAAATGAAAATCAACTTGACAACCAAGTTGCAATAAGACCTAATACAGACATCTACGTCAACATGCCTCGTCAAGACCAAAATCCGATTTTAACAAATCCCGATGCAATTCCAACAATTGATCGAACTACTTCTGGCTATTTCATGAACTTTGATACGTTTTCACTGGATCCAAGTGAGCCGGAAACGACGCCAGCCAAAAAATCACTCCAACAGAAACTCAATGACTTTTTGCACTTTTTTAGAAAGACTTACCTGGTGTCACCTTGGATAGAACTATGGTATATCACTGGGATTTTATTTTTCATTTTCTGGCTAGGTTTAATAATAACTTTTAGTATGCTTATTAATGGACGATACCTCCAACAAAGCTCTACAGCCCAAAGAGTCAATTTGATTTTAAAACCACACCAGTCTTCACATCGTGAACCAAGAGACTTGTCTTCAGTGAACATTACAGCAGTTCCTATACCGGACGGTATAGTATGGGACAAGATTGATTATGATGTATTAGGTCCGACTGAACTTTTAAAGCTAAAACATGTATTTAAAATTTCTTTAAGTGATATCATTACCTCCAGTACATTTTCTGATGATTGGGACACTGAAACTGTAAATGCTATGATGTCTGATTTAGAAAAACTGCTGCATTTCCGAACAATGAAATGTTAGAAGGTACTTCAGACTATGATACATTGTACTGTTATCAGCAATATGGTCATCATTTCTTACACAAGTCTACAACACCTAGAAATGTATTTGAGTACCACCAGTGGGAACACTGCCCAACACCTCCAAAAGGTAGTTCACAAGCATTTGCACGGAAATTCACATACTTCTCAGGGTTTAACACATCCGACCCGAAGTAATTTTATTATAAAGTGGCGAAAATTTCAGCTCAGAAAATTATGTTAACAAACACCAAACATATTTACTCTGCATCCTTTCTGAACCAGTTGTCTAAACAGGGTTTCGATTGCAAGTCCAGGGAATAGACTGGCAAGTCCAGGGAATAGAAGCACTTTTTAGAGTATGCATCATTCCGCAGCAGATTTTATTTCTGAATGAGAATGTGCAACAAACAACCTGTCTTGGATTAGCCAACGGCAAGGAAATGAACACACCGGGGTTTCCAACACCATCGCAGATGGGTGGGGGGCAGAATTCAACTACACAAGGGGTAGGATTAGATGACATTTTCCAGTACAATAGATCAGATCCTGATTGGACAGAATGGCTGGTTTGGCCCATTGACGCAAACAAATGTCAACAGAGATTTATGAATACAACCAAAGGGTTTGGTATCCATAGGCCAGATCCACGCTATGTACAAAGACAACACCCAGGGGTAGTGACATCGTATAGTGTTGGGAAGTTGTGCCTTGATTGGCTAGAGACCTCAACACTGACAGAAGTAAAGCACCACTTGACCTTACTCACACCTGACATGGATCTTAGAGATTTTCTACTAGGTCCCAGAAAACAACGTCAGAAACGTTTCATATATGCAGGCCTTTATGCCTACTATAATGAAAACTGGAAAATATCCCAACAAGAGGCCGCAGAAAGGATACGAGAGATAGACCGTATTAACTTAGAAAAAGCATTGGCAGTAGTGGATAATGGGTTAACTACTTTGACCTCCAGGATTACTCCTTAGGCAACATTGTGTCCTCGGCAATCGACATATTAGAACAAGATCTGGCCTTGTTACAACACGGGCAATCTCAGCTACGTTCTATTATGATGTTAAGCTGGACGCTGCAATCTTTGCGTGCAGGCTATGTGCCATGGCGTTTTATAAACACCACGTCTCTGTTCTCAGAATACAATCTAACTGATAAACAGACAGAAATGGCACAGAGGGGAGCCAAATATACAATGCTGCGTATTGAGAAACTGGAAAGGTTACCATTCACTGTAGCTGAATCACCATCAACAGAATGGCTAATTCATGGCCAAATCACTCTGCCGGTCACTACGTTTCAGTTTCAATATTGCCTTGAGCAAAGGCAGGCAGGCAAATATGTAAAAATGGGTAAGGGATACATCAAGGAAACTTGGGAGTTACCATATAGATACCGATGCCGGAATGGGGATCGAGAAGTGTATCTGATTGGTACAAACTGCAAGAACGCTTTAAGCGGTTCTCTCATGTGTCAGGATATTTCTCTACACGGAGCCTGTAGCGGTTCAGTGGCGAACTTATCTTGTCACATGTCGGGGACCCCAGCGGCCATGATCACGCCGGTTTTCCAGCTGCTCTCGAATGGGAGTTACTTAATGCTAAATGATCAAGGTTGCTGTGGGATGCTTCCGTGTGTCGCATATCTGGTCACGGTTAACTCCAGGGTTACTTGCTGTATGCAAGTATTGTTTCCGCCACTGAACACAGTCAGGGAGGCGCCGCTCTGGCCTTCGCTGAATGTTTCTTTTATACAGTTTGATACTCTGAGCAGATTGAAAGCCATGCTTTTACAGCAACCCTTGCCCTTAACCTCCGCTCGAGAAACCTATGAACTTCAAGTTGCAAGGACCTCGACCGAGATACAGGCACTCATACGTACAAACTGCCCCATTCATTTCGCAGAAATGGTGGGACGTATCTTCAATATGTCTGATACGAGCGGAATTGTACACCTATTTAAGACCATAGGGTCCGGACTGTTAAGCACCTTTCGGACATTCCTCTGAGTAATCCCAAATTTTATACACTCCGTATTGGGAAGCGTATTTGGAGGATTCCCGCTCATCCTGTTCCTAATCGCAGGAATCCTGATTGTAATATTGCTGCTACGCAATGGACGGCCCACTTCCCGAGGGAATGGTGAACACGCTCCTGGAGCGGAAATACCGTGAACGCATGGTACAACTTCTGGGCATTTCCTGCCTGCGAGAACTCAATGCCTCCTGGTTTCTATCATTTAGACCAGTCTGGGTAGACTGCATCTTACCTGATCTTCGATGCCTGTTCTGCGGAGAGGAATGCACGTTGGATCTTTGTCTAACATTTCCAACAGATGCGCCTCCGGACACGGATGCAATGCTGGACCCCATAAAGGCCCACGCTCTGCGTTGTCCTCAGCGGCTTCCGATTCTGATGAATGCATTCCTGGAGAATCCACAGGTGCCGTTCGCTCCTGCTGGGTTAGGTGATTCTTCCACAGGCACCCAGGTTACAACTGCCGCACAAGCTGCCGCAGCACCGACTGTTGGCAGTACTACATTCCATCTATGTGCGATTGACGTTCTCTGTGAGGCATTGGATTTGTCATCTACAGCAGCTGACACCGATAATATTGAGCTTCCCATTCAGGACGCGTAATCTTGAATTGGCTCATCGTGTCCTGGAAAAGAATTCGGCTTCTTCACTCGTTTCAAAATAAACGATCTAAATTTAGAACATTTGTAAGAACATTGACACTTTCGCTTGAGAAAAGCGTGGCCTTCTCCTGCTTATGGTAATACAACTTCTATAGAGAGACGATATTGACTTTTTAAGTGGCAACTAGAAAAAGCTGAATTTAAACATTTTTTTTTAGCACCTACATTTTTAACGATTTTTTAGAACCATGTTTTTACTTGCTTTTAAAATTGTTTTTAAATTGTCCAGATTTTAAGTATGGTCATTTTTATCCAGTTCGGAAGAGGAGTGGGTGTTATATCCCACATAGAGGCCCTAATGTAGACCCGTTCGTACATGCCCTAAAATGGACGTATTCATATTTACCCTAATATAGACATATTCGTACTTGCCCTATTATGGTCATGGCCGCATATGCCCAATTATGGTCACAACTGTACATGTCCTATTATAGTATGATTCCTTATATAGGCATGATCTTTCACCTACATTGGTCCCAGCTAGTACACAACGAGCTCTGAACGTTATCTATCCTGTGGCTTTGAATACAGCAGGGTTTTTCCAAACATAGGCCCACACTGTAGTCATTAATTATGCATGGCTCTCTAAGAATACACCACTGGTATAATATGTATGTACAAAGTTCACCCCTGACGTCTTCCTCATGTCCAATACAAACCATACTGAGGACCGAGACTCTTTAGGGTATAAATACACCACATCTTGCCCCGGTAAGACAGAGGGAACCGAGACTTCCATGCTGACACACTGACCAGAGACGCTGAGGCTCCTGCATGCAGTCGCTCCAGCTGACAGCGGTCTGACACAGCCCTGACGGGGTGTCCAACTCGAGACCAGGACGGGGTCCCACACTCTCTCTATTCAGGTATGGGGGTTCGACTAAATCCTAGGAGGATTCTTGGCTCTTAGCTTTTAGACCTACACACATATGCTAGGTACACTCAGGTACATCTAGTTAGGCATCGTAGGAGTACGCGCACTTGCATAATGCTTTTATATTCATGTATGTACTCATGATTATTGCAATATGGTAGAACTGTTCTATCCCTTTGCTTTTATCGTACTGCTGATAATATATCTCTGCTATTGTCTGCTGGTTACCGCAGCACATATATTTTACACTAGAATAACAACTGTTCAATAAATACTTATTGAAACGCCCGACTGTTTATTCTGTGTAACTCTGAGACAAACCGAATAAGTACGCACGAGTGACTGAGCGAAAGGTAGTATATTGTTTCCACGATTCTGAGGGAATCAGGGTTGTCATGATCTAAGGTTGCCAGAAACTAATCTCTCCCCGATAAGAGGAGACACTAGTGGCACTGCGAGCTAGCTAATGCAAACCAGGCTAACATATACGGTGGGGGTGCACGGAGTCAGTCTGCCACCAAGCCTGCAGTATATGTTATCCAAACGCGCAGGTCCTGCAGGGGTACTATAGGAGCTACACAACACTCTGACTCAGAGATGTTAAAAGTATGCAGAAAAAGAATGGAGGGCCCACCTTGGACCACCCCGGTTCAATCGGCGAACTCTGGGAGCAGCTAGTGCTAAGGCCAACCAAGTTCAGAACATCTGCAGAGGCTGACTGGGTTAGGCGATTGCCAAACGTGCCTTGGAGACATTTGTTCCATGACCGTGACCAAAGGAACTGCAATTTCACTGTCAGTGGTGGGTAGTACATACTGGAAATGGGCATATTGGGGGTTCCAAAAAATGAACCAATGGTTTGTTGATGCAGGAGAATGTGATCAACAGGCAGTGGAACTGCATCAGCAAGCTTACCTTAATTCGCCTTGTAGTTTCTTGGTAGAACTCCGCTGATCTATGGTGATGTGTATTGAGAACTTCTTCAGTGTTCTGTTCAACTTCACTGAACACTCCGAGGGCTTCCATAACTGAAAGTTAGCAGTACACCAAAGGGTTCTTAGGGGCAGTTCCAACGTGAAGAAAATGGGACGGCCATAGCTCCCATTTCCAAAAAGTAACGGGGCAGAGTGCATTCTGGTATGGCTATGATGTTGCTCTTTCAAGGGCTTCTGTTCTCCATCCTTAGTCTGGCAGCAGCCCATTGTCAATCACAGTCAGTTTTATGGTTTCTGCAATTGCCAAGACCTCACAAAGGCAGAGCTTCACCACAATCAAATCCCTGAGAGGTAAAAAGGCACAGACTTCCAAACAAACTCTCAAAAAACTCGAGGTTAATATGCAAGCAGAAACAACACAAAATACATGAATGATCTTAGAATATGAACAGAGCCATAGCCTTGGGCAGCTGACCCCTAGGACATGGTAGGTGACTGGAGTGCTGGAGGCATAACAGCGAGGGCTTTCTCTGAATGTGAAATAACTTCCAATCAAGTTGCGACTGAATTTTCGGACATTGAGGAAGGAAGAGTGTGTGGCTGGCAAAGCAGGTTTTGTCTGTTCCCAACATTCACTGTGTGACCTAGTGGCTATGTTCTAGCACACCAAGGGAACACTCAATTAGGACGTATCTGATATAAACAATACATTGACCACTAAGTCAGTCCTAGAAGCCTGGAGAAGAGAGAGAAAGAATAATTTGTGGTGGAGGGGATGGGGCCCGCTGACCCGGCTATCCGTGGTAGATTCACAATCACACAAGGTGATGTTCATGGCCATCCATGAGTAAAGCTAAAATATGGCCTGAGTCGGCACTGCAATATCTCTTTGGGCTCACTCCTGTGTTCATAATCAATGTTATGCTCTTCGCCATTCCATTGTCCGTGATCACCTTTCATACAAATAACTAATAACGTATTGAAGGTTGTGGTGGCTTGTTCTGGGTGTCACAAACCCTTTATGATTACGTAAAGAGTCTAGTTTTCCCTACTGGTCTCAGTAAGTGGGAGAATCCCCTTTCCCACTGGAAAATAAGTATCCATAAGAGGGTTAGAGGTCCAATTGGACTTTGTAATATTCTTGTTCGTACTCCAGCTAGAGAATCATTTGTCCAAACAATGTTGTTGCATTTCAAACATACTGATTCCTAACAAATAAAAGTTGTTGGTTCGAATATTGAACCAGATTTCAAAGAAAACACATCAGCCAACACGTGTTTTGCCCCTTCCCGACGCACAGGCCAGGGGCTTTTTCAAGGCTGGTGAAATTAATATGGGCAGGAAAATCGTGAAGTGTACAAAAGGTAACACAGGGAGTCACCATTTGGGAATGGGACAACAAGGGGGTATAGTAAAGGTTACATAACAAATGTCTGCTAGGCATCCATGAGTGGCACGTAGCAGGAGGAAGAAAGGCATCAAGTCAATGTTACGTATAGTCAGCATTACCACATTAATGTTAGCATAATAGATTCCATGTTATCAGCAATCCAGGGTGTTGAGGACACAGAGAAACATTTATAATATGTAAATATTAATAATATGATGGATCAAATTGAGTCGGCATTAAGTTACAGTAAGTAAAAAGAAAAGAAAAAACACAAAATAGTATGGATACATATGGAATCTGGTGAGGTACATGTATGTCGAAATTCACTGCAGTAATTGGAAACAATATACAGAAATAAACAAAGACGTACAGAGAAGAGGAACACGTCATTAGTGAAGCATACATCTCAACCTGTATACAGCTTTTCGCGACTAATCTTGTGATATTCGCTACAAAGAATAAAAATGTGTCATAGCTAAACTCTGTTAATAAACCCTCTACTAATCCTCTCACAAAAATTGTTTTAAGTGCAACATTAATTCATCAGCTATGACTATATTCATCAGAAAAATCATTAATATTTACAAATTAATCATCACAAAATTTCACATTTAGAAAAAGCTTCAACATTCTCATAACTGATGTGGTGACCTTTAGTTGGACAGATGGTTGAGGTAGCAGCTACAAGCCCCAACCTTCATTTCATTGGCTATGAATTGGCCAGCATCAATCTGTTACTACTAGAATGCAAACAAAACATACCTTAATCAAATAGTTTGTGTCATCTCGCTTTGGGCTAAGTTTGCTGCAGTATTTCTTCCATGGAATGTTAAGCCAAGCCATGACGCAGATATTTCAAACTGTCAGGAGAACAGAGCAGCCTAGGGAAACCCAGTGAGCAGATGTGAGGTAGCTGTTGCCAGTGACATTGGGAGGCATGAATTCAGATCCTGGCCTCTCATTTGAGCTGCCGTGTGATAACTGGCAAATAACATTTTCTCCCTATACCCAGTGCTTAATGTGAGCTGGTGGTTGCAGGTGAGGGCCACCGGTTCTCATTTTTTAACTCGTCAGACTTTGACTCACAGCAAGAAACAAAACTAAAAGAGAAAAAGGAGGAGGAAGTGAAAGATGGAAAAAAAACAGTGACAAAGAAAATCAGGGGCGAAAAAGAACCAGAAAGCGCGAGTGAAGAAAGGGGCAGGGAGAGTCTAATGGTGGATAAGAGAGGCATGAGGTGGAATCAAGACTATGTAGCCTTGGTATTCATCATTCAATAGCGCCTGCCAGGGGCTTGGGAGCAAAACTTTGGCCACAGCATATATTCTTTTAAAAATTAAGCACTGCCTGTACCTCATCCCCGTTTCTTGCCAAAACTGGGAAAGCTCTGATGTTAGACATGGACGACTTTCAGTGCTCAATTCGTAAATATAAAAAAACTTAAGGCCCTACATTTTTTCCGAGGAGCCTGCCACCAGCGCTGAATAATGCCTTGGCCCCTGAATGCCAAGGCTGCCTAATCACGATTCCACCTTCTGCCTCTTTCTTCCTCCAACCCCCATTTTCTATCACTTGATTTCACTCTTGCAGGTTCTTTTTCATCCCTCTTTTCTCCTTTGCTTTGTGTTTTCCTAACGTTTTCTTCCTCTTTCTTTCTCCCTTTTCGTTTTTTCTGCCTTTCTATTTCCTATTCTGGGTCAACATATAGTAATTGAAAATAAGCCTCTGCAACGAGTGCCCGGTGCCCCCCATCTGTACAAATTAAAGATGACCTTACTGTTAAGTTCTGTATAAAAAAAAAAAAAAAACTGGCATGACATTATTTAAAAGGGGATGCCCTTTAAGTCCAGAAGGGCCGACCAGTGGAGCATTGCAGGCCCATCCAGCCCCTGCGGTGCAGGGGGGTCCCCCAACCTTTCAGAGCCCTCCTCTGTACTTTAGGGACCACCCTTTCGCCCAGCCCCTCATCACATTCTAAGAGGAGGGACCCCATCATTTTGCCTTATTCCACAAGGGTCGACCTGGACAGAGCCTGTCCCCTGTCACATTGGTTCGACCCATAACTGCTCCCCACAGCTCTGTTGGCTTTTCCCTGTTCTACTCAGAAACCTCCTGACTTCCTTGTGAGATGGCAGCCTATGGGACCAGATCACCCAGTTTGGAAGCTCACTTCTCAAGTCCCTTGACCTGCTGCACACTGACGGTTTGCAGGAAAACACGAGAGCCGTCCAATTGAAAGTTCGTCACCGCCTGCAATAACTGGAAATGCGGCTGCGGGTTCCTCCCACCGCTCCCCGTTGTTTCCTTCCAGTCATCACTTCTAATCTCTTGAAAGAGGTCTTGCAGGTGCCACCCAGCAATTACAGCCTCTGAGCGCCAGGTTTTTCAGGGTTTTCACGTTTTTTCTCTCCTCGCTGAAGCACTGAAAAAAGTCATGCCTCCGCCGAGAAACAACACGAAGGGCTGAGTGGAGAACACAGTTCTGTAACCGACCAGCAAGGCATCCGCGTGAAAGCATAGGGGCTGAGAACATGGAGCTCAACAAACAGCCGGGATCCAGGTGCTATCTCTCACAAGACCCTACAGTGGCGTCAGACACAAAGACGCGGAAAGTGAGAGAACGGCGAAATTCAGAGACGCGCGCCATTCTTAACAAGCATTTGCAATACAATAGGTCTCGCAATGACATTATTTTGAGCAATGCCTTTAAAAAAATTAAAAGGCATTGTTATTTACAATACCAAAAGCAACACCTATTGCACTGCATAGCGCGGTCCATCTGCGCCGCTCGGAGGACGCCTCAATGAGTTGCTAATTAATGCTCATTGAGGTGCCTGGGATCGGATGGTCACCATAAAACATTATAAACATTTCCAAACTCCCCTTTGCGTTCCCCCTCCCACTCCTCATGTCTACGCTCCATTTTGTGGTGACTGTGGAGCTCGAGTTGGTTTGTGGGAAATTCACAAAGGTGACCCCCAAACGTCAATGCATGACCCTTGGACCATTATGTTCAAAAATATTGTGTGCATATTTTCTTTAAATCGGGTAATTACACTTTGGAACAATTGAAATGCACACACAGCCCGAGGCACTGTAAAATACAGCGATTTGACCAAAACTACACAATCTCCGTAAAAGCCAGGATTTGAACCCCCTACTCTGCAGGCTGCCCGGGGTCCACGAAGGAGACCCGCTAAGAGGGCGGCCGCCTTAGTGCCACAGGAGGGCACAGGAGGCAGCCTTCCAGTGTTTGGGACCCTCAGGGGTCCAGGTGCCGCGTCACTTCCGGGGAGGGGGCGAGGTACATATACCTCTCCCCGCCCCCTGGGCGCCCTCTTGGCCCATTCCCCTGACGCCGTTTGGACGTGTGCCGAGTCACCAGGAGCTGTTCACACAGTGAGTTAACGATCCTCCCCCCCTCCCCCCCGCAATCCCCTTTAAGGGGCTGGGGGTGAAGCCCGGCCATCGCCGAGGCTGCGGTCCGCTTGGAGGGGTTTGGGCAGCTCCCGGTGGGCACAGGACAGCACCCCTGGCCTAGGCCACTCGGCTATGCGTGTTGGGGGCGGCCCTGGGCAGGAGGCGCCCGTGGGACGGTGTGTGCACCGGGCTCTCGCTTTAGAGCAACGGGAGTGAACGAGCAATATCTCGCGTTGGGGGGGGCGCAAGGAGCTCCGTACTCCGCCCTCACCTCCGGTAGCTTTGGCCAGTCAGGGCCTGTTCCGCCTGTTTGCTAGGCAGAGAGCCGGCTTGCCTCACTCCGTCGTGGCACTTTCACACCAGCCGGACTATCCCTGGGGCATGTAGGCATGGTTGTTGTGTGGGGGGGGCATCCGCATAGTTTCCCTGCGACGGCTGGGCGGGCGCCAGAGCTTGGGGAGTAGCCCTGCGGCCGAATTTGTATAGAGGATCTGAGCCGGCTACTCCCCGTGCCGGAAGGGTAATGTAATTAAGGGTGCTCGGGTATAGCGCACCAATATCTACGGTGAGAGGATGGGGTCCGGCGGCTACACTGGCGACGTGGGTGCCGGAAAGCAGGGCTCTAGCTTCGGGGTCCCGCACAACCGGTGAGGCTGGGCAAACCATTAATACTCCCAGTGCCGGGATACTAAAGTAAATACAGTGCTCGTGTAAATCGCACCAATACATCGGGGCAAAGAAGATGTGGTCCGGCGGTTAGACTCCGGACTTTGAGCCACATACCAGGCTTCGCGCCTCGGGGTTATGTCCACATCCGGTGAGTAGGGGCGACTCACTTAATCTCCCCGTGTCTGCATGGGTAATGTAAATAGGGTGCTTAATGAATTTTCCCAATGCCGGAATCGTCAACGTAATTAAGGGGCTCAAGGAAATCGCACCAATACCATTTAACGCTTGCCTTTGTATTATGCTCATTTGTATCCTCCTCCTGATGTAATGTTGCTGTTCCTGTTGTGAAGCGCTCTGACACCCTCGGGTAAAGTCCGCGCTATATAAAAATGCAAAAATAAATAAATACCTCAGGCCGGAGAGGATGTTGTCCGTCGGCTAGACTACCGACTGTGGTGCTGGTAATCAGGGTTTGTGCATCGGGCCGCATCCACTTCCTGGGAGTCAGGGGCAAATCACGAACATACCTGTGCCATTCAGGGTTCGTTGGCGCTTGGTAGGAGAGGATGTGCTCCGTCTGCTAGACTGCCGACTAAGGTGCTGGATACCAGGGTTCGAGCCTGGGGGTCGCGTCCACATCCTGTGATTCTGGGCAAATCACTTCATCCCCCCGAGCCTGAATGTGTAATGTAAATACGTGTATAGCGCTCCAATACCTTCGGGTCGAGTCGCGCTAGATAAATATACTCCCTGTGCCAGAATGGGTAATGGAAATACGGTGCTCGGGTAAAGCGCACCAATACCTCGGGGCGGAGAAGATGTGGTCCGTCGACTAGACTGCCGACTCTGGTGCCAGTAACCAGGGTTCGAGCTTCGGGGTCGCGTCCACAGCCTGTGATTCGGGGCTGATCACTTAATCTCGCCGTGTCTGAATGTGAAACGTAAATACGGTGATCATGGGAAGCGCTCTACATAATTATGCAACAGCATCAACAACAGCTATATAAATATGCAATTATGCGAAAAAGAAGATTAAAAAAAAACAAAAAAACCATCAAATAGGGAGTTGGTTCAGTGCTCGTAGCAGCAATGCATGTGGGGCGTGGGTCCGATTGCGGGTGAGGCATGGACTGGCGTATGATGAGGGGCGGAGCCGGTCTCAGGGGCGGCGGCGCCGGCCGGATGTTGGAGCGATGGGTGCGAAAACCGTCAGGTGGTGGTCGGGTTTTCACTGGGGAGCTGCGCATGACGCTGGCGATGATATGCGCCGCCGGGGGCCTTTTAGCATGGTGTGCGGCATGCGGGGCTGCTGCTGGCATGTCACGCCATCCTCGTGGGCTTAGGGCTTGCGGTTGTCAGCACACTGTGAACCGCGAGGTATCTTCCTTCCCTATCGTTTTCGGCGTGTGGTTTTGCTGTGTTCCGTGGGGCCCAGAGAGGGGCCCTTCTGGCCAGTGGGCTAGCTCTTACATTCTCACTCTAACGCGATGGGGATGCAGGGATCAGTTCGACCCCCTGGGCACAGATCCTAATCCCGGTGGACACACTCAGCCTTCTTCCTTCTGAGGTCGGCAGTTGAGTAACCATTGAGCTTGGTTATAAGAACCGCCTGTTATTTCACGCCAGGTTGCCAACGGGTCACGTGCGCTCCGCATGTCACGTTACTGTATGGCACACCGTGCGAGCAGACAGCACATAATTTAAGTCTCCGACATATGTGCGAACCTTTTACTCACAACGAGGGCGAACACTTTCCGATTCAGGTGGCCCGCGCCCAGCATGCGCTGTTTCCCTGCGCATGGTTCAGGGGGATGGGTCACGTACGGATTGACTGCGGGCCATGAATTGGTCTCAAGTTATATTAGGCGCTGGGCGAGCAGTTTCTGAAGGAGAAGGGCCGCGCACGGGATGCGCTGTTGGCCCCGTGCCTGGGGACCGATCGACAAGAACCCAGCATATCCCAGGGAACGTTTCACCTAACTAGACATGCCTCTAGTAACGCCTACAAGTGGTGGGCACCACTACCCACCGAACTACAGCCAGAAAAGGGAACAGGGGTTCACCTGAGGAGACTAAGACGTTGCCAACGGGGGTCACAACTCTGCTCTGGGTAGCAGAACATGCGATGAAATGTTGTGGGACATAGCTCAAATGCATGTGGTTATCACTAGGAAAGAAGGTTTACAAGCAGGGTGACAGGTAAGGGGTGTGTCCCTGGGTCACGCAACTGGTGGTCACAAGTGTAGAAACAAGGCGTAGGATAGGGGATCATTCACATTGGCTGCGGCCGTAGTCCTTGCTGTCTACGCAGCGAGAGGCAAATAGAAGCGGGGGTGCAACTGGATTCACATGGTCAGCTTGGGCCCTGGGGCCGATCCCTGCGGGCTGCATTTAGCAACAGGTCTGTTGCTCTTGGTTGGCATTCAGTCAGTACAAAGGCAGCTCTGCAACCTAGGCATGCATAGTGTTAAATATAGCGTCACAGCTATGCTGGTGCAGAGCATATGGACCGAAACCAGTGAAGGAAGCCAGCAATTTGTTGCTGCTAGATTCCCCCTTTGGACTAGGGGCATGACGCTATGTCAATGATGAACAAATTTCCAAATGTGGCTATCGGTCCAAGCGGTTAGTTTCATGACTTTGTACTGCATCTCCTTTGACACACAAAGAATATCTATCACACACCAAGTCTGGGAGTAGGACACAGTGCCAGCAGGGAGGTGTTTTTAGGCTGGGCCTATTGCCTCCACACCTCCTGAAAGACCCCATGGAAAAGTGTAATTGTTAATATTTTTTGTCTTTCAGGGAGTCTACAGTTACCTTTTTGCAGAACCTATGTCCACCACAGTGGGGAAGCTTTCCGCATTATGCGGCATGGCCAGGAAACAAACACAGGGAGAGCCAGTGGGTTTGGGTCTTGCACAACAGTGCAAAGATACACCTGCTATTTAGCGTCAGGGCACCTATTGGGAGAAGTGGGCTCTAAACCTGGTTATGTTTGGTGGAGTCAATGTCAACGTCACTTGGCCTCCTTTCCTCCTACGGCAAGGACAGGAAACACTCACAGAGGGTAGCACCTGCCAGCCTCAGCGCTGCAATAACAAAGAACGGTCTGAAGCACCAGGTAAAACACTTTATTGTCCAGCCCCAGGGGTTAACCTTATTCAGTGAGGGTTGGTTGTCGGGCAAAGTGGAAGATGCTTGGGGGCAGGTCAGCGGATCTCAAAGGTGCCAGGGTCGGGGTGACCAGCTGACCTACTTCAGGAGACGGTTGAGGCTGGTCCAGATAATTAATTTTGGGGACCAAAGTGGAGTGCCAAATCTTTTCGGGGAAGAGATAAATAGGCCAACTTGTGTTAAGATGGGTGGTCAACTTGGGGGGTTGTCCAAAATCTGGAGCTTCTCACTACTGTGGACGTCCGTATGAACGCGCGTACTGAAGTAAACATGAAGTAGAGACCCATAATTCATAGGAATATAAGGTATAAATGCATCCCCGGTCCCTTGCTCCTGAAATGGATTACGGTGTGAGGTGCACTGAGGTCTGTCATGCTTTTATCTAGATATCAGTATAAGTGTTATACAATCGGTTTTGTAGGCTGCAGGGGGAGGGACTCAAACAATTTTCACCCTGCCAAGAAAGTCACAGTGATGCACACTTTACAGTCGAACTATACATGTGCTTGACCTATGAACTGACGGTGCCAGAAGTCGGCCCTGGGATACAATTTGAGCACAGCAGTTCTACATCGCAGGCAGAAGGGAGAACCTATTTACTGTCTCTGGCTGACAGCTCGCCCATTACCAAGGTACAGGGAGCAGGTAAGGTAGGCATGCCTTACTATGCCAGGCAATGGGGGTCATGACCGGCGCTTCGGCAGTCGCTCTTTCAAGAGCCAGCAACAGCAGCTTACAGGGTGGGCATACAAGCGGAAGCGCATCATGCAGGTGGGGACGATGCCCTGTCGTCAGCTACCTCCAGCCCGGCTTCCTTCGGGGCCCTGAGAACCAGTGGCGGAGGGCAAGGTCCAAAACAGACTCTTCGGGGGTGGCATTAAAGGGACAGGATGCCCGCATCAAGCAGGCTGGACAATGGGTATCCCAATGTTTGAAAGGTTCCCTGAGCCACACAGGGGAGTGGCCGGAAGGCAGGTCAAGGGTAGTATGTACAGGCAAACCCGGAATATACCACTGGCACCCCGGTGATGCACCAGAGTTAATGGGGAGGGTGCAGGTACATTACCACTGCTGGTGCAGTACATGGTTATCAGCTTGAACCCCCGAAGCTGGGGGAATAGTCAAGAAAGGGTGTTTAAGCACAGGCTTAGTCAACCTTTAAGGTGAGGCACAGGTTGCACGCGGTGCACAATGGTATGTGGTCTGTCATATTTGTATCATCAAGGTAAGGCAGACTACTGGTCAAGCTAACAGACGGTAGATGCCAAGCGCCGGCATTCCCGCCATCGCGGCACGTCGGGATTAAGTTATACAACTCAAGTGTGTTGGGGCTACAAAGCTTAGCGATATACTGGGTTGCAGCACAGAGGCTCTTTTATGGGACACCCGGCATCTCAACAAGTCTAGAAAGGGCAGGTGATCTGCATCTATCGTTTTCCCATTCCTGTAGCATTTCCACCCTCTGGTCCACTACCTGGTACCCACCAGAGTAGGTCTGGCAAAGGGCAGGGTCAAAGGTATGGATGATGGGCCATCCGTGCGTGCTGATAGTGGCACGATGGCCGGAAAGCAGGAGGTGGAGGCATGGGTTTCCTGACACAGATAATTTGGATGGGGTTCCCAGGCATGCACAGGAACAGCTTGCTAGGATGCTGCAGCACAGACTAAGGGGGTGTCTCCCTCCTCAATTTCTGGTCTTCAACAGGAAGGCTATCAATGGGCAGTGGGGGGCAGTGTATCGGGTACATTAGGTGCAAGCTTGATTAGTTGTATAGGATGGGTGCAGTGCTCATTAAAGGTTAGCAACTTGGCATTTCGTTATGTCGCCAGGATCAAGGATCTGAGTGAATGGCCTTCCGGGCGTCTCGAGGGGTAGAATTCAAGAAATGGAGGCATGGGGTTCCTCCAGTAAGTTTTCTTGGTTGGGGGTCCCAGCCATGTGCCGGGACAGCTGGCTGAAGCAGCTGCGGCACAGACCAAGGGGGTGCCCCCACGTCCACAAAGTGTTTGGTAGAGGTTAGGGGCCACCGGGCGGGGTGCGCATAGGTTGGTCTACCTGTCTAGAGTGGGCATGGACTTGTCTTGTGTTGCCTGGCCCGGGCAATGAGCAGACTGGGGGAAGAAGCACCTGTTGCGAGAGAGGGAGTCCTCAAATTGTAGGACGCAACCTTTGGGGGCTTGGGAGTTATGGTGGTCAGATAGCACCCCCGTTTAGTGTGTCGAGGCGCCCGGTCAGGGGAGGCTGGGGAAACCTCGCGCAGGAGAGTTGACCGTGCCAGGTGTAAATTCACAAACTGGGTTTGGCTTTATAGGTATGGTTTGCATGCCAAATCCACAGGGAAGTTTGGTACAAGATGGGGTTTCACCTGTCTAGAGTGGGCATGGACTTGCTTTGCTGGACTGGGGAGAAGCCCGGGAATCAGCAGGGTGTAGGGAAAGATGTTGTTATTGTGCAAAGAGGTGCAACCAGCCACAACCAAAGCGCTCTGGGCGGGTTTGGCAGCAGAGCGCATCAAGCAGGTGGGACAATAGGAATTCCATGGTTTCAAAGGTACAGCCGTCCGCAGCCACCCAGGGGAGTGGCCGGAAGACAGGTTAAGTGTATCATGTACAGGCGAACTTTAAGTTGTCCAAAGGCACCCGAGGTTTGATGGGGTGCAGTGTTATTGTGCAACTAGGTTCAAGATGGATTAGTTGTATAATATGGGGTGCAGTGCTCATTAAAGGATGTTAGTATCGGAGCATGTCGTTATTTGGCAGGGTCAAGGGCCGTCCGTGCGTCCGGGGAGTGGCACGATGGGAGGAATCCGACATATGGAGGCATGGGTTTTCCATCACTGACTTACCTTGGTTGGGGGGCCGGCCCAGGCATGCGCTAGCACAGTTTGAGGTAGAAGCGCGACTCACTACTGAGATAATTTGGTTGGGGGCCCCAGGTATGCGCTGGAACAGCTTGTGTAGAAGCTGCGGCACAAGTCTAGGGGGGGGTGTCTCCCCTCAATTCAGGCAGACACAGGGGAGGCAATGTTTTGACCCTCTGGGGTAGGAGGGCATTGCAGCAAGATATCAAATATTCCTGGTATAAGTTAAACAACCAGTTGTGGGCTGGAGTGTTATGATGGGCAGAGATAACCCCACTGAGAGTGTGGCGAGGGGCTCGGTCAGAGGATGCCGGGGATTCCTCATGCAGGAGAGTTTACAGTGCCAGGCGCAGATCCACTGAACAGGGGGTTTGGTTCATCAGGCATGGCCTGCTGCATGCGAAGTCCACTTGGATTTGGAAAGAGGATGGGGCGCACCTGCCAGAGTGGGCAGGGACTTGTCTTGCTGGGCCTGGGAGAGGCCCTGGAATTAGAAAGATGGAGGTGAAGAGGCCTACCTTGGTGGGGGGCCCTGGCTGTGACGGTGGCCACACCCAGAGCTGTGGCGGAGTTACAGGGCGATCCAGAGGCTGTAGGTACATACGGGTACCACGTACAGAAGCACAACAAGGGTGCAAAGGCCAAATATCCACAGGGAGGTCCTCGCGTTGGACCCTGGAGGAGCGACGGCGCCCCGTTAGTCCTACGGGCGGTTGTGGACCTGAGCAACCGGGGGTTGCCTGGCAGGCTCCGCCCCGTATGGGGCGTGAGCAGGGGCGTGGGCTGTTGGTCCACTGGTGGGAGGGGTCTTCCCTCCCCCAAAATATGGCAAACACCGTTGGGGAGGCCACGGTGTAATTTGGCTCATCAGGTGGCAGGCGGCGAGGGGCTGCCTGCCTTGGGATCGCCCGTAAGATAACCCACCATGTTGGCATATTTGTAATGCTAATAAACCTGCAGCAGTTTTCTCCACAAAGAAGGTGTCTTGTTTGGTTATTTCTATAGGAGATTGCTGTATGGTGGGGTGGCGAGTGTTGCCGATATTGGCACTATGCAGGCTGCCCGGGGTCCACGAAGGAGACCCGCTAAGAGGGCGGCCGCCTTAGTGCCACAGGAGGGCACAGGAGGCAGCCTTCCAGTGTTTGGGACCCTCAGGGGTCCAGGTGCCGCGTCACTTCCGGGGAGGGGGCGAGGTACATATACCTCTCCCCGCCCCCTGGGCGCCCTCTTGGCCCATTCCCCTGACGCCGTTTCCCTCCCTACCGCATACCCGGCGTTCAGGCAGTGGGTGTAGGGGGGGGGTTTTTGTCTAATGTATTATTTTGTGTTGCAGGCGGAGTTACAGGGCGATCTAGAGGCTGTAGGTACATACGGGTACCATGTACAGAAGCACAACAAGGGTGCAAAGGCCAAATATCCACAGGGAGGTCCTCGCGTTGGACCCTGGAGGAGCGACGGCGCCCCGTTAGTCCTACGGGCGGTTGTGGACCTGAGCAACCGGGGGTTGCCTGGCAGGCTCCGCCCCCGTATGGGGCGTGAGCAGGGGCGTGGGCTGTTGGTCCACTGGTGGGAGGGGTCTTCCCTCCCCCAAAATATGGCAAACACCGTTGGGGAGGCCACGGTGTAATTTGGCTCATCAGGTGGCAGGCGGCGAGGGGCTGCCTGCCTTGGGATCGCCCGTAAGATAACCCACCATGTTGGCATATTTGTAATGCTAATAAACCTGCAGCAGTTTTCTCCACAAAGAAGGTGTCTTGTTTGGTTATTTCTATAGGAGATTGCTGTATGGTGGGGTGGCGAGTGTTGCCGATATTGGCACTATGCTTGATTCCTGGGTCACACGCCTCTATTCTTTAGAGCGCTTCATTACTTCTAGAGACAATTACATTGAAAGCAAACTCACTGCCTCGATATATATAAATTATTCATAAAATAATCACGTTTCTGATCGAAAACCCGTTTTAATTGAATTTTAATCTGTCCATTCACAATCATGTGGTAAGGAAAACATTAAAAAGATGCATTTTTGAAGTAGAGCGCGGCCTTGAGAAAAACTAGGATTAAACGGTATGCGACGTTAGAGGAAACAATGTGAGAAATGGATTTTCTGGAAGTATTCGCTGGTGCTTTGGTTAGGAATTGAGAATGGTTCGAAGTGAGGTGTGTTTATGTGTTGTTTTCCTGTGTACAGCGTTGGCCCCACTTTTCTGTCATTTGGAGGTTCTCCTCAGACTCTGGCCTAATGCGCTAGTTCACCTCAGGGGTTGGTGTGTTCAGCATGCAGGTGGGCGGGGGGGGGGGACACTGATCCCCCTCTGTCATTAACGCTCACGTCATTCCCACTGCCGCCCCACTTATGCCCCCGCCTCCTTAAGTGCTACTACCTCATACAACACGTGAAGCGCACAGGTGTCTGGGCCGGAAGAAAGCGGTGAGAAATTTGTAATTAGCAAAGGGATGTGATTAAAAAAGGACAAATGTGAGGGACTCAAAGGGTGGTAACTTGTATGCGAAATGTGAAATAGGTAGAGTAAGAAAGATATGTGTGCGTGGGGAGAGATGGCAGGATTTCAACACAGGCCACAATCTCTAGGAAGAGGCCAACTAAGCTCAGCGGTATAATGTAGCTCCTGTAGTGATCTGTGTATGACGTGCAGGTCACAAGTCCCGCTCTCTCGGCATGGCTCAACCCTTAATCCTGGAGGTTTACGGCCTGAATGGTGACTGGAGACTCGGGAGACTTCGTTCTAATCCTGCCCTCCCACCACTTCACCATAAATGTGTGATCTTGAGCAAATCACTATTCCCCATTATCTTTGTTTTCTTGCTTGGTACAGTTTGCAAAAGCTTGGAAACGCAAAGAGAGTTGATATAAAGGGCTTCAAATAAACCTCTACCGTTAGATAAAACGAGTACCGATGAGCTAACCGATAGTAATGCCTAAATGGGTAATTGTGTGCAATATAAACGGTAATTGATCCATATTGAACAAAAAGTCGGTGACGTGATTGGTTTCAGGGCAGCGTGCCCTGGCGGGTTGAGTCCATTTATTCCTGGTGTATTACTGCGTATTTACAGTCAAACATTGAAAATGTTGTCAGGGACACAGCTATGGCCATTCCCTGCTGTCCTTTCTCAATGGAGTCTACTTTGAGGCAGGAGAGCGCCGAGTGGCACGCAGGAAGGTCACCGAGAATAGTGACAAGCCTGGTGGCGTCAGTGACACCTTTGAGGTGCGGGGAAACACGAGTTACTGAGATAAACCGACAGTTGAGATTGTGATAGTTCCTGAGATACTAGGCCAGGTAGTCCCTTAGAGACGGACTACGTTATAAGAAGCAGACATGTTTGAGGTAAGTGGAGAAAAAAGTTCAAGAGCAAGTCCTGCGAAGACTCGGGTGTGAGGTCAGGGGAGCTCCAGAGTATTCCGAAAGTCCAGGTATTGGCGGGAGGGGAGACAGGCAGGAAACTTCGGAGGCACCTGCAATGTGCCCCCAAACTCCACCACCCGCCACCCTCAGTGGTTGGCACGGTGCCCTAGCTGGGCCCTAATGCAAGCAAGGGGCATGCCCCAGCCATCAGCTGGGTAATAAACTCCAGTCGTAATTGGCGTGCAGAGGGCCCATCAGACTCCAGGAACCAGGTGCCACTACCCTCGCTGCACTACAGACAGCTGGGGTCCTGATCACCCCCACCCCCAGTTCCTCCTGGCACACAAAAAAAAACCTTAGGTAATGTTATGTAGGTGATGTCCAACTGGCGCTCCTCTGACTGCCAGTGAGGGGGGCGCCTCCCCCTCCCGAATCAGATAAGCTGCTACTGTGTGTGGGGGGGTCGTGTGTTTAGGAGGCTAGGGAAGTACGGGGAGACGTGTAACGCAACCCCCTCCCCCAGTGACAGTGGTACGAATGATAGCACAGCCTGTGGAGGGTGTGCAGGCCGCAGGTAAGGCGTGCTGTGGGGGCTGTGTAACTACAAGACCCCAGAGCCACCTGCCTCCCTTTCACCAGTGACCCGGAAAACAAGTTAATGTGCAGGATTAAATTCAAAGTATGGTGTCCTGCAGTGTATTAATGTTCAGTATGTGTTTTCATACTCATTACAGTTGTTCCTTCTTTGACTACTAGACGGCAAGTACACGACAAATAAATGTAACTTTTTGTCACCCTGAGCACGCTCCAAGAAACAACAAAACACGAAGAATGACACGTTGGCCGTTGTGTTCTGTTATGTGCGTGCAGGAAAGAGGGCAGGGGCACGGCGGACTTGTCCGCCTCGAATTGTAGCCAGGATTCAGTGTATGGAGGGAAGAAGTGACTTTTGTTTGGTTCGTTTTGATATCCACATATGAAAGTCAAAACCACTACATAATCCAAGGAAGAAACAGCGTAGATTTTGGCGTGTTTTTTAAAGCGATATGATGACCGGAAGGCCGTGCGACACTTACCTTAGAACGCTTCCGTTTTAACCATCTGGAGTACGTAGATTCCCCAATCACAAATGAAGGCAAAACGGCGTTTTCCCAAAATGTCTTAAACTGACAAAACACAAGAAAATAAATTCCTTTATGCAACACTGTGAAAAAATGTGTAGCATGGGGAAATACGTAGTTCTTATTTTTTTACTACGTTCAATGCAAATTCAACTAGAGGCAACCACGGAGGAGCACAGCTGAACTGTCTGGGACAGGAAAGCAATGCCTCGTTTTAATGTAAACTCGACGTCTGCCACAGAAAGAACTAATTAGAAACAGATGGCCCCTCTAAAGATAAGAAATTGCTTCACGACAGCCGTGAAGCAGACGAGCCAGTCCGGATGGGCCGGACGAAAGGGAGAAAGGGCAGTGGCCAAAAAGCATCATTTTCAATGGGAAGCCAGCGTTTAGCATAAACGCTGACGCGACCCAATGAAAATGATGGGCAGGGCTTCGAGCCCCCTTCTGAAATCTCCTCTATAACAATATGTCTCGCCGAGCGAGCAGTGCATGCGCTGCAACGCTAGGTGAGACCTAAAAAGGACAGCTTTAAGAATACAGAGCTCTCAACTTTCCCAGATCCATGCACGAATAGTTAATCCAGTCCATCTTTTTTGTTTACTCAGTTGAATTTGTAGTCCTGATTTTATAATGGGATCAACAGGACTACAAGTCCCAGAATGCACAGCAATAAGACTGGATGAGCTACTCAAGCATGGACTGGGAAACTTGAAAGGTCCATAGATGGAAAGTTTCCTAGGCCGATGCCTAATGAGATGCTCCAGTCCAGATTTTTTAATTTTAATTTTCAGACTACTAGTCTCAAGTAGCGGCTGCTACTGAACAGGGGTGGTTTGTGTGGTGGAGGGGAGCAAATACAAAAACAAGCATTTGCAATGTAATCGGTCTCGCCTTTGGGACCTTATATGTATTTAGCTATGCAGCACATTAGCCTGGGTGCTGAAACATCTACTGTTCTTTAACATTGAGGGAAAGTAAGCACCAAACTGTGTGACACGCCAGGTATGGGAACACATGGAGAGAAATATTGCCTTTCAGCGGGAAATGGTATAGTCCAAAGCTCTGTTTTTAATATAAAATCAGGGCCTTCGGTAGTTATATCACTGAAAATACAAGATTTGAAAAAAATATTATTGTCTACAGGTGCTCGTGGAAGACAATTTCTATGGACTGGAATCTAGAGAATGCTAAAGTGATTCTGGTATTTTACTGGCCTCTGCTGGTCGTTTTCTATCAAGAAAGTTAAATAGAGGCAGTTGAACAGAAAATAAAGTCCCTAAGTGGAAGGAGACAAGTCCTAGGGCTGATCTCCAGAGCCCACAAAGTACAGACACATATAAGTATATACATGAGGTCTCGAATGCTCGACCTAAACAGTGTGCTTCAGAGCCTGTGGAATGCAAACTTTTAGCCTGGTACCAACATGTTTCTGCCTGTTATTCTACAGGCCCGGATAGGTCTGGTGCATTCATCAGAACTAGGTCCCTCTTACTCTCCTAACAATGTACTAGGATATCAATGTTTAATAATGTGTGTGAGAGGAAGGGAATTTGAATAGAAAAATGTGCAACTAGGCAAGAATAAGTCTTATCTTAAACCAAATTGTTGGTTTTAACCATCCTAATTAAGGGACTATTGACCCAGTGGTCTCAGCAGCAGGGGACACCTTCTGTAGTCAAGCATTTGTCAAGAAGAGTATCCCATATGGTACCTAGGTTGCTATCCGCGACCTGGTACGCCACATGCATGGCTGGGCCTAACACCTACAACAGGAAAGGCTCCAAAATGCAATGTGGAAACATCAAAATATTTGCAAAATGCCTTGCAAGTGGACCCATTCTGGTGATGTATGTGTGGTAATTTGGCCCCAGCGTGGCCGCCATCCAGGAAAATCTATTAATTCCAGATACTTCTGAAAACTAGAAACCAAGTGGAGTCCAAGATGGTGAGGCTTGCATTGATCCACCAAGTTTTCTTACCCTCAAACTTTGACTAAAATCATGCATTTTTATCACATTTCTGTAAGGAAAAAGTATATAATCTACAGACATCTACAAATGTCCTATTACACAGCCTTCCCATAATTCTGCAAATACAAATGGTACCACACTTGTGTGGTTAGGACTATTGGGTGCAACAGGAAAAGACCCAAAATAGAATGTAGATACTTCAAAATTTCGCCTTGAGAATTGATCCTTTTCGGTGATGTGGGTAGATGCGATATTAGGTCCTGGGCTTTTCCACCATTCTGTGAAACCTACTAAGCCCAACCGTTTCGGAAATCTAGTCACCCAGTGAAGTTTAGGGTTGTGTGACTTGCATGGATCATTGTGTTGTCTTGCCCAGCATTCCCTGCAAACCTCACACTTTGGCTAAAATCACACATTTTCATCACATTTCTGTGGGGGTAAGTTCCAGAATTTGCAGGGATCCACGCAATTCTTATCACCCAGGCTTCTCATGTAACTACTGGTATCCCATTTGTGTGGGTGGGACTATCAGCTGTGATAGGAAAGGCCCCAAAATGCAATATGGAGACATAAAAATTTCGATTTGAAAATCTATCCATTTTGGTGATGTTTGTTATTATGCTAATTGGGCCTGGGCTCAGCGACAACCAAGGAACATTTACTAAACCCAGCAATTTCTGAAAACTTCACAGCCATATGAGCTCAGGGTGGTGTGACTTGCATGGAGCCCACTGAGATTTCTAACCCAGAATTCCCTGCAAACCTCACACCTTGTCTAAAAGCCTAAAAGCATGCATGTGGATATGAAGAAGTAGAGGTCCACCCAGTGTACCTGACTGACTGAGACATGACAACCGGAAATAGACAGCCACCTAGCTTTCCTGAATACCTAACATGAAGGAAACTTACACGCTCTGTAAGACTGCGACCACTAAAAGCACAGGCTACCGGAAGTGAAAGTTCACTTGGTGTGCCTTAAAAGGGTATAACTTCTAAGCCGCCAGCCTTCCACAGAAATCCACTTCGAAGTGGGTAAAAAAATGTCACGAGCATGACACATTATACACATGCGAAGGCAGTATCAGCGAGCAAATATTCATCTTTATCTGCAACTACTCAAGTACCACCGAAAAGCTTTTGTTACATAAATATATCCGAATACACGTTCGGCGAATGCAAGACTTTTTTTTCTCTTTCTCGGATTCCTTCGCACTAGTGAAGTGACTCGCGCCCGTGCTCTACGGCGTTCGTCAAATTAAACCGAGACTTCCCTTTAACCCCCGGGAAGGGGGGATACAGGAGCCGAAGTCGCACTATAAACACCCCCTCCCACCACCACCACCACCGCTCCCTCTAGTGCTTGAAACGAGCTCGTATCCAAGCGAATCGCAGACTTCAAAAGCTCCGTACAATTGTTTTCCTGTGTAAGTGTCTCAAATGAAAGCTCAGGTGATCTGTTAAATGTTTACATGTAGACAGGCGGAGAGACGGCGCAGCAGGGTGGAGGGCCTGGGGTGGAAGCAGCAAGAGAGAAGAAAGAGAGCCAAGGTTATTTGAGCTTCTTCTTCGTATGATCAGCCGTAATTGCTCGAGTGGCTTTTCAATTCGCCTGTGATCGCAGCCCTTCAGGGTCCGGCTAATGACACGGTGCAGCGTTCTGCAGTCTATGTAATTAACCCCTAATTGATTTTTTTTACAGAACCTTGAAGGGAACTAGGCAAGAGGCTTGTGGCCAATGGCGTGAGCCCTAGCGTTTCGTCAGCGGCTGGGATTGGCTGGGCCTTCAGAGACAAAATAAAACAAGCATTTGGAATGCAATAGGACTCGCATTTACACAAGACCTATTGCATTACAAACGGGAGTGCGGGTGGGCGGGTGGGAGGGGTGCGAGAAGGCACGAACAACGGGAGTGGGGGCGGGAGAGAAGGCACGGACAGCGGGAGGGGGGGGCACAGGAAGAAAATAGTGCTCATGAAACACGAAGAAAAGGGGCCAGTAGCCATGGAAGGATACAAATGATGACATGGCCGTCATAACGAGGGACTAGCAGCCTATAAACCAATCGGAAGGCAGCATTTAGAAAGGACAAAGACACAAGCCAATGAAAAAGTGGGCGGGGGAGTGGGCGGGGCTTCCTTCACATAGTGAACAACCACAGATCAACCCCAGAGCAACCCCAGAGCAGCGCTTGTGCGCTGGCTCAGGGCTCGACCTAATAAATAAAAGGACTTACCTGGGTGCCGCCGGCAGCCGCCTCTCCTCCGTTGTCTTCGCAACAGGAAGCACACAGCCTCCCAGAATCCCCTGGCCAATCACGGCGCTGCCTTACAGCAACGTTAACGGCGCTCAGAGAGGGACTGGGAGGCTGTGCAGTGGAGCGACGCTCCTCCGCCTTAGTGTAGGAGCGCCACTGCTAGTCTCTCTTTTATAATGGAATAAACAAGACTACAAGTCCCAGATTCCGAAGAAGAACCTTGGCTTGGAGCAGCTATTCACAGATGAACCTAGGAAACTTGGTAGGGCGAAGGTCTGCGAATGTGAATAACATAACACAACAAAGCATTAATAAGGATAAGAGTAGAAAATGCTCTTGTGATGCTACGGTGTCCAGTGTGAGCAGGGCTTTCAAGTTTCCTTGAGTGTGCATTAATGCCACATCCAGTCCAGTTTTTATCTTTGTATTTTGGTACTTGTAGTTCTGAATTCAAAATATAGAAAAAAGGACCACTAGCACCAGAATGCAAAGCAAAAAAAAAAATATATATATATATATATATATAGTGAATGAGCTTTGCAAGAATTGACCTGGGAAACTTGAGAGATCTCTGAGTGGCTCAGGCAATCCTGTCTTTTTCTTTCTATTACGATTCTGATGTTTTTCTATCTAGTTCTTCATTTAAGATGTGAAATGCAAAATTAGTAGAACCAGACTGCAGAGAAATCCTCAGGACTTTGTAAAGTACTATCCGCCTCTGCCAAGTGGCCCTTTGCCCCGTGTGACACTTTGGGACACTCCTGGCTTTCTGCCTGTAGCAATTTGCATAGACAGAATTATATTTAAGCTCATAATTACAATGTTAAAGGCACAATAACAATTCAAAAAATGCACTGTGGTATTTGCTGAAAAGCCAGGACGAGCTGAAAATGTTAGTATTTGGCAGCTATGACCTTAACTAAGAGCTTTCGATAAAGCGACTGGCCTTCAGGGAAAAAACCACACCCAGGACTCTGTTCCATTCGTTACATTGTGGGGATTGTTGGTTCATTGGCATGATGTTGTGCTATTTACTCTTCTCTAAGGCTCCCCTCTCACCTGCTCCTGCTCTAGCCCTCCTCACCCTTTCCACCTACCCCAATGTTCCCTCCCACTATTGCCAGCTTTTTGATTGCTGTGCTTTGTAAGCGTATGTCTATAAGCAGTTAATGTTACATGTAAATCACCCTTTTTCCAACTGGTGAAGTGGCACTACGAAAAAATAATATAAAATAAATTAACAAATGCAAATGGCTGACAGGTGTCACAGGACCCTATGAAATCTGTCACGGAGAGCTTTCAAGTGTCCTGATTCCGTCCTTGAGTAGCTCACCCACTCCAGTTATTGTTTTTTCTCTGTATTCTGGTACTCAGAGTCTGTTTTACCCATTACAGACCCAGGGCTACAAGTTCTGCGTTGCAAAGAAAAAAAACTATCCTTGAGCGAGCTACTCTCTCCTAGAGCCTGGAAGCTTGAGAGTTCTGCTGACGTCATGTACAAAATGGAGGCATGACTGTTGTGATAAGAGTTTGAAGTTCTCTCACCAGTGCATTGAGTGATGCTAGCTCTCACACATCATGCATGTATGCATGTATAGGTAGCTGTTAATTGGAGTCTTTTCTTAAGGGTGGCCTTTTGCCAGTCCTGTTTTTAGTCCACAGCACCAAGCATGCTGGCATCTCAGGATCTACATATCCCATCATGCTTTAAACCTTTGGCTGAAATAATACCCTGAAAGCCACTCTTATGATATGGGGCCTGATGACAGCTATATGTGTATGTTTTACTTAGATGCACATGCACCCTATGCTGGTAAGACAACTCAGTCGGTTAAGAGCCTTCTGCTGAAGTATTGGTCAAGTATGTGTGTCAGCTGTGATGGAGCAAGGACTCAAAATGAGACTTGCTCGTAAGCAATACTCTCACAGTATTAATTAATTAAACTTTGTAATGTCTACTAATAAATGCATACACGAACACAGTATCCGAGAGACGCTTGCCTATGTGTTTAAACTAATAAGTAATCCTTGTCTAAACCAAAATGGCAGCTAAAGCGCGGGAATTCTACTGCGCATGTGTCAACCATATCACATGGTATGACGTCTTTCTTTGCTTGGAGGGAATCTTTGCTTCTGCGCAGTGTGTGTTAAACTGGCTGCTTAATGTTCTCACGTGCTAAGGCTTACGCATTTGCTGCAATTAACACTGTGATATTCTAACGCTACTAATGCGGGATAGAGTTTATAATTAAATGGGAATAGAGTAGAAATAGGGGGCATACCGTGAAGACATTTATTTTTGATTTTAATATGTTTCTTCTTTGATTTCTATTAGTTCGTAAATTGGGGCCTGGGTTAACAGAACGGCAGCTCGAGACCTATGGGATGTGCGCATGCGCTCTGAAAATCAAGACACAGCGATGAAGTCAACTTGGAAGACATCCAAGGCCATGACCTGTTGGTCAACTCCACTACATCCGCGATGTTCCCTCAAATGCAACATTGAATATACATTTTGTATTAAGTTTTGTTGTGAGACGGGTGGGAAATAAAGCAAATGTATTAATTGTGAGGGGCGGTATTTTAAAACAATGGGCTTAAAGAAATTGAACTAAATTGTCATGGTGTGAGGATCAACCCCTGTCCCTGTCCAATCAGAAGTAGTGGACCCATAAATTTGAAACATAAATGGGAGGTCCTGGGTATAGAAGGGTATAATAGATATAGAATTAGTTAATTAGTTAGCACAGGAGCTGAGAGAACAGATGAACAGATGCGGTAGCAGAGAACCTATGCTATTGCAGAACCGAGCAGACTGAATCACTGTCCAGAGAGGTCCTGAGGTGGGGGCGGCGGATTCCATTAGAAAGAAGACACGGAAGAAATCGAGGAGGAACGAAGTGTCAGAGAGGGGAACGACGCAGGCGTCGTTGGTAGAGAGGTCACCTGTCCCGTCTTGAACCTGGTCCGGAGGTCTTGATCTTCATCCTTTCTAGGACCCTTTCCAACTCCTTGGCCAAGGGGTTTGGTTCTCACACTCTTAGGTAACTATAAGCGAAATCTTTAGTTGTGCTGCTCTCTCTATCTTCTCTTTTCTGTGGGACCGTCATTTGATGCTTAATAAGTGATTTATAGTATATTTCCTCCTTGATATACGATTGAGTATTATGTGGATTGTAATTTACTCTGCTAAAGCTTTAGATAAACATTATAAAACTTCCTGACTCAGTGATTATTTCAGATTTATGAATTGTATTGTATGTCACTCATTTTAAATTTCCCAATTGTCAAAGGGTCCATTGGTAAGTCATTACTCTTCAATCAGAAAGGTAATTGGTAGCAGGGATATTGATAAAGAGTACAACTGACCCACCAGCGGAAATTGCTAGCGTAGTATGAATGAATGGGCCCAGGTGAGTATTCGGTGTATGAATGTTTGTTGCTAGTAACCCGCTGGATCAGTTTTCTGGTTATCAGAGGATGGTTGCACTTTGTTAATTGGGTAATGAGAATTTATTTTTTATAAACTAACATCCGTTTTGTTTAAAAGTTTTGTTTTATGTAGTCTAGAATCCCGGGGAAATTTGAATAGCGGATGGTAAGTAAAAGCCATACTGCAGTGAGGTTATCTGTCAGGCAGAAATAGTACTGAAAAGTTAAGCAGGGCTATCAGTACTTGTTAGGGACTCTATGTGTATGAGTGATAGCAAAAGGAATACACTGGTAAAAATTTGATGTTATATCACCTAGAAAGGGTAACGTCGAAGAAGTAGCAGGTATTTCTGAAGCTTATGTGAAGAGTAAACGGAAGGGCTTTACTCGTAGTGTATGTTTAGTAAACGGAAAGGTTTTACTAAGTATGAGAGAAACTATTTTTTCCAAATTAGAGGAACTGGCACGATAGCGAATGTTTTATGTTGTTACTGAATTTTAATAAGAAGCGTAGAGAAAATAAAGTTTTGCGTACGATTTTGTAAAGGGAGGGTCAGCTGTCGGAGTAAAAGCTGACGTCACAAATGCCGCGCTAGGTATTGGACGACACAACGGGCGTGGAACGAGTCTTGTAAAGGAGGGGTCAGTAGTCAGGAGTAATACTGATGTCACAGGTGTCGCGCTGGGATTGGTTGAAACAGCGAGGGACAGAGAGGCGCAGATTGTAAAGGAGGGGTCGTCAGACAGACGTCACTGAAAAGCCGCGCTAGGATTGGTTCAGAGACAAATGTTAGCTGGAAAATAATTGGTTATCAACATAGAAGTCGAAATCTTAGTGGACAGTGTAGATTGTATGTGGAAACGTGATCCGACTTCGACAGGAACCCGTCCAGACAGAAGATTCTTAGGATTTGCCGAATATAATTCGATACATAGATATTTACCAAAAATGTACGGAGAAAAGAGAAAAATGTCATTTTTACAAAAGATTAAGAATTATTTTAAGAAGGATAAGCCAATCAAAACTAGGGAAGGAATTATCATTCCACCAGCAAAAACGCCAGCCTCATTCATGATGATGGAGAGGGGTTATCATACTTGCGTATGGTTAGAAAATTGGATAGAATATACCAAAGATGACGGAATATTAGCTTTCCCAGAGAATGGTACTTTCAATGGGAGAATTCTACAAAACTTAAGAATAGGAATGAATGACTTAGAACCCAGACCAAGATTAACGCAATACGAAGCCCTAGAAGAATGGGAAACAGAGGCATTTGAACGTGACCGACCAAGAAGCAATAGGGGTTATAGGGGATTTTTCCCTAGATACCAAAATGAGTCAAGAGATAGTCAGATGAAACAGTGGAGAAGAGCAATGCTTACCGAGGGTTTGTATCCAGTTTTCATGACAGATGAACCGTTAGGGAGCAAATGCAAAGAAAAGACAAAACATTTGACAGGGTTTGGAGATTCTGAAGACGAATTTATGGAAGAAATATTAAAGAACCCGCCACCATATCAGGAAGGGACAAGTGGATGTACCCCAAGTGCACCAATTTTAAGAACACCATTGGTACCGCAAGTATTGCATAATCCACCAGTTAATAGGGTACTTCAGGATAAAGAAAGAATGAGACGAATAGAGTGCAAGGAAAAGGAAGGAAACGAAAGTTTGATGAAATAGAATTAGAAGATCTTAAAAGTGAATTATACAAGAAATTGAAAGGAGAAGATAAAAATAGAAAATGTAAAAATGAGACAGACAATAATATGCTAAGAAGTTGGCATCTGGTTGTGGGTAGTTTTGATGGCTCAGAAACGCCATCAGAGAGGGGATTGATGGAGCAAGGACTCAAAATGAGACTTGCTCGTAAGCAATACTCTCACAGTATTAATTAATTAAACTTTGTAATGTCTTTACTAATAAATGCATACACGAACACAGTATCCGAGAGAAGCTTGCCTATGTGTTTAAACTAATAAGTAATCCTTGTCTAATCCAAAATGGCCGCTAAAGCGCGGGAATTCTACTGCGCATGTGTCAACCATATCACATGGTATGACGTCTTTCTTTGCTTGGAGGGAATCTTTGCTTCTGCGCAGTGTGTGTTAAAATGGCTGCTTAATGTTCTCACGTGCTAAGGCTTACGCATTTGCTGCAATTAACACTGTGACATTCTAACGCTACTAATGCGGGATAGAGTTTATAATTAAATGGGAATAGAGTCGAAATAGGGGGTATACAGTGAAGACATTTATTTTTTATTTTAATATGTTTCTTCTTTGATTTCTATTAGTTCGTAAATTGGGGCCTGGGTTAACAGAATGGCAGCTCGAGACCTATGGGATGTGCGCATGCGCTCTGAAAATCAAGACACAGCGATGAAGTCAACTTGGAAGACATCCAAGGCCATGACCTGTTGGTCAACTCCACTACATCCGCGATGTTCCCTCAAATGCAACATTGAATATACATTTTGTATTAAGTTTTGTTGTGAGACGGGTGGGAAATAAAGCAAATGTATTAATTGTGAGGGGCGGTATTTTAAAACAATGGGCTTAAAGAAATTGAACTAAATTGTAATGGTGTGAGGATCAACCCCCTGTCCCTGTCCAATCAGAAGTAGTGGGCCCATAAATTTGAAACATTAATGGGAGGTCCTGGGTATAGAAGGGTATAATAGATATAGAATTAGTTAATTAGTTAGCACAGGAGCTGAGAGAACAGATGAACAGATGCGGTAGCAGAGAACCTATGCTATTGCAGAATCGAGCAGACTGAATCACTGACCAGAGAGGTCCTGAGGTGGGGGCGGCGGATTCCATTAGAAAGAAGACACGGAAGAAATCGAGGAGGAACGAAGTGTCAGAGAGGGGAACGACGCAGGCGTCGTTGGTAGAGAGGTCACCTGTCCCGTCTTGAACCTGGTCCGGAGGTCTTGATCTTCATCCTTTCTAGGACCCTTTCCAACTCCTTGGCCAAGGGGTTTGGTTCTCACACTCTTAGGTAACTATAAGCGAAATCTTTAGTTGTGCTGCTCTCTCTATCTTCTCTTTTCTGTGGGACCGTCATTTGATGCTTAATAAGTGATTTATAGTATATTTCCTCCGTGATATACGTTTGAGTATTATGTGGATTGTAATTTACTCTGCTAAAGCTTTAGATAAACGTTATAAAACTTCCTGACTCAGTGATTATTTCAGATTTATGAATTGCATTGTATGTCACTCATTTTAAATTTCCCAATTGTCAAAGGGTCCATTGGTAAGTCATTACTCTTCAATCAGAAAGGTAATTGGTAGCAGGGATATTGATAAAGAGTACAACTGACCCACCAGCGGAAATTGCTAGCGCAGTATGAATGAATGGGCCCAGGTGAGTATTCGGTGTATGAATGTTTGTTGCTAGTAACCCGCTGGATCAGCTGCAAGTTATATGGGTGGGTTTGGTCAAACTTTCATTCTCCTAGAATATTCAAAGCATAGCTGCTAACCTGACTTTTGAGGGTTTCCTTGAGTCAGTCCTGACTTTTTAGCTAACACCCCTTGGATTTGGACTTGTTATTTCAATTTTTCCTTTATAATTATGTGTCTACAAGCCCCTGCACATTAAAGGCTGAGGTGGCGCACAGCTGAGCGAATGTTTTTACGCACCTGGGGGTATCATAATGGGCTGGCTCAGCACAGAGCCGAACACCTGTTATTTTGCATGCAAGTTGTCTAAACTCCAAACATATAACATATAACTCAGAGCTTCTCTGAGTTCATGCATGAACCAGTGATGGCTGGCATGGCTCGCGGGTGGCTGGCGAGTGTCGCAATGGGGTTGGGGTGCGCAATATAAAAAAAAAAAAAAAACTTACCTTACCACCAGGTTCCGCATCTCTGCTCCTGCACTCCTCGTCTTGACTCGAGGAACAGGAAGCACAGCCAGGCCGCACTGAGCAAACACAATGCTGCAATGCAGCATTGTGATTCGGAAGCACCCAGACTCCCCTGACCAATCACAACACTGCAATGCAGCGTTGTGATTGGTCTGAGCGCCGTGACACGGCGCTCAGACAGGGGCTGGAGGGGTGTACATGTTCTCTATGCAGGCTGTAATGCAGCCTGCACGGAGAACAGGGAAAATGCACATGACTGGTTTGGGTGGCCCGAGAGGGCTGACCAAACAGTCATTGCGCACTTAGGAGGGGGCAAACAACTCCTCCCCTGCCCTGCTCCGAGAGCAGAGCAGCCCTGCCCACAAAGCAGCACGAAGCATAAAATTATAATAACTTAAAGTTATCATTTTATGTTTCGTACTTTGCACTGCTTAAAAGCAGTGGGGCGACGCTCCTCTGCCATAGTGGAGGAGCCGTCACTGGCATGAACTCTAGACAGGACAGACAGATCAGAAACAGAGAAAGGCAAAGGTTTTTGACTTGCTCGGTTTAAAGTTTACTTTCCCACGGGTCCCCTCAGAAGATGGAGGCCCTGGGCAATAGCCCATTCTGACCCCATGCTTTAAAGCGTCTCTGCTGTTGCCTGAGCCAGCGCAACCCATTATAATATGGCGCGTGCAGTGTCTAAAACTAATTATTCACTCAATATTTCAGCAGGTTAGAGCTTGATTTCCAAACAGTAAACCTCAGAAACAGTGAACAGGGTCAGCTTCTTTCTGCGTCTGAGCTGTTCCATTTAATATAACGCACTAACTCGGAGAAATATTGGGTTAGATGAATGCACTTTAGACAGTGCAAACTCATAAAAACAAGCACGCGCTCTGTGCTGAGTCAGCGCATGTGTTCATAATCCGGCCCAGGAGGGCATAGAAAGGAAGGACTGACTGAATGAGTCCCACATTACACGGGGTCTATATTGCCAGCTATGAAATCGAGCATCACTCAGTAGTGCAGTCGTAACCTCTGTTATTCATCGCACTGCGTGCTGTGGCAAAACACACCAAAAGAAATAGCAGTCCTTTGTAGACCTATCACGTGACGCATTTTGCTCTGGTTCTGGCTTTGTAATACATTGAATGATAGAACTTGCAGTCTCAAACCTGCAGTGGCAAACGTACAAGTGCCAGTCCCAGAATTGCAAATACCAATGGATAAAAATTCAGGAGCGGCCAAGACACCACACGTGCCTTGAGGCCATTTTATGCCGCTATGCTCTCTATATAGATACCAACTCATTTTTTATGTTTGGCTTATTGAATAGAGTCGCAAATTAATTCATGGGTAAGGATTTGCAAATACAAGTCTTAGAAACAAACGCTTGTTGAGTTGTCGTATTTTTGAGTGGAGAATCAAGAGAGATATGCAAGTGTCAAGTATGATGTGGAATTTGTTGATAAGGTAGCATATGTTATTTTCATTGGTGTCAGGGTAAAAATGTCCTATAGAATGCATTTGTGAGCCAGTCGTTTTATAAGCCTCTGCTAATACCAGTTTATTGTTTCCTTTAAATAAATCACCAATTTAGAAGTTGTTCGGTGAATTGTATTTTGTATACATCCCATTACAACACTTCATTACACATCTACCAGAAAATAAAACCATTGCCATCGAAAAACGTTTGAGCCGAACATAGTAAAAGCTTCACGTAGAAAGCTTTATTTTTTTCATCTACTCGCTTGAAAAATGTCATTACAAAAGATGTACTGTTTTGAAAGCAGGAACAAGGAAATAAGTGCAAGTGTGAACATCATAAAGGGCAAAGGTATGTTTTGCTTTGAAAATGAAACCTGATAAAGAAAGCGCGCGCTTCAAAACTAGAACTGCAATCACCTGCAGAAGCATACGAGAAGGGCTGCAGATTACCATTAAAGTGTTGTGCTGAGAATATTCCCCGGGTCTGCATAGCCTCCTGTGTCCATATAGTCCGTCATCCTGTGCCACCAGAAACAACCCTTTGAACCTAAACTGCACATCAACAGTTGCTCCCTTGAGATACAACAGGTGGTACTTCTCTGAGATATATCCCCCAATGTGCCCCCGGGGCACCTGCCCCGGTTTTACAGTTAGGCAAACTACTATTCTAAGTCAATGTGTTCTTCCGTGGTACACAGAAATCTTTGCCCCCTTGGCCACTGTCACCTGCACTCTCCTGGTGCACATCAACCCATGATCCCTGCTGCACCATATCCCAATGACTGCTTGGCTGGTCGAAATGCAGGGAAGCCTGTGTGTATGATCTGTGTGCTTGTCTTGCATTGCATGGGTGTCTATAAATCTATTGGCTAGTGTGCATGAATGCCTGTATGTTTGTTGGACTGTGTGCACCAGTGGCCGTATGTTTGGTTGTCTTTGTGTATGGGTGCTAAGTCTGTGTGAAAGGGTGTTTGTTGGTGTGTTAGTTTGTTTGCTTGCATTTGTTCTGTATAGGTGACTCTATGCTCTGTGCTTCTATGTCAATGTACAAATCACTCATGTGTCTAATAGTTAATTGGTGGATGTAGGCAAAATGTTGATTTTGACAGTTCTTTTCAAACCTGTCCCTGACACTATATCAGTGCTCAATTTGAGCCAGTGCATGCGTGTGCTCAGCACTAGCACTAGATGCTCAAATCCTGCACTTTTGACAATCAACCACATGGTGGCGCCGTTTCTCTATTTTTGAGGCGAGCCCCTCAACGGAGTATTTAGTAATTCAATATGTATTAACATTTAATAATACCAGCTGCCCAGGCCATTCTTGTAGCTTTGGATGGCCTGGAATAGTCGGAATTGTGACACGTTTAGGAGTGTGATGGTTAGTAGTGGTGTTGGTACTGGCATTGGCCGCAGTGGCAGGGGCAATGAGTGGTGCAAGCTGCAGTGGCCTCCTGAGAAGGGCCCTTGCACTTACCTTTTCCCCAAATTAAACACTGCGCTACATGAGATTATGACTGTTCCTTTGAGTGGTTTTCTCTGCGTTTTATTGTGTCTGTTCCTGTATGTGTAAACTCCTGCAGTTGCTGATCTTTGTTTTGGTTGTGTCTACTCCTCTTCGTCCCTGCTTCTGCAATCTCCTGTTTCTCTAAGAGACTGTGGATGTTCCGACGTGTACCTCCACCCTGAGGTTGTAAATTCACTCCATGACACCAGCCCTGGGCTTTCATTTGATAAACTGCTGCTTAAGGCTGTAAGGATGCCACTCTGCAGCCACTGACTTTTTTCTTTACTTTATTGCACAGTTAATTAAAACCATTGCAAACAGTAAAACTAAAAAGCTAAAAAAACATCTTTGCATATAAACTCAGAACGACAGAACAATTTGTTAGTTAGGGGACAACTCTCAAACAAACTAGTTAACGGCTTCAGGACACAGTCCCTGTGTTTTACAGACAAGCCTCCAATCAGTTATGAGTCATTGCTTTATAAACATTCTTTTTCAAAACGCTATTGCGTGCTTATTTAAAACCATCGCAAAAATATAAAATGTAATTACACAATCATCAGACAAAGAGAAAAAGTCACTTTAGCTGTGGCCTTCAAAAACAGACTTAAAAAAGAAAAGTTAATCACACAGAATAGCAGGCATACAATATTTCAGACACGTATTTTTTGTAATTATAGTGTAAATATAGTTTTATAAGTATACATTCAACACAGTCCACATTTTTTTTTTTTTTTTTTAAAGTAGCCGATCCATTAAAGGCCTGCAATTTTGGAAAAATGCCCCATATGTGGACTGGTGTTTTTCCCTTCTCCCCCTACAGGCGTCATTCCAGGCAACTAATTACCCCCAAACCAACATCTTCAAAATTCCAACAAAGGGAATAAGCAACATTTGAGCAAGGTCAATTTACTTCTTTGCCAAACACAGAGGGAAGTCAAGTATTTCTGAAGTTATTTTTTACATAAAACTCTGAAGTCAACCAGGCATACTTTATTTTAAAAAAATGTATGGAAACCTTCCGTGGAATAAATCAGTCTGGGTTGCTTCATGGGGAGCTTTTTAATTTGGGCTTGAAGTAATTGGTTGTCCTATAGACTTCAAATTTTGGGTTGTATCAGAATGTCTTAAGATATATCTTTCAGGGATTCACATAAGATAAGTATGAATTTTTCATCTCTAGCCAAGTTAAACCCCACAGGGGACCATGAGGTACAACTAAGCTTTGAGAATAGGGGCACAACATTACCTCCAAAAACTTGGTTTGTTTTTGTAAATTAAATTCTAGGAGTACCTGGACCTGAACCCTAACCCGAACAGCATTCTCTATGCTCTGGACTACACTACATCAGTCAAGCGAAGTAATCTACCTGGAAATGGAACAAGGCTATATTCCAGAGAGGGCGTTATCTGAACTGTAATAAGGTGTAGGGTGGGTGATGAGATTGGAGTGGACTGTCTTCCACTTAGCCAAAATAAGGAGGAATTCAGAGCAAAAGCCTTGCTTTGACATTGATTGGTCTTGGGACGAGGAGTTGACTTTGCACTTCCGGGTTAACATCGCTGCAGCCAACTCTGACCCGAGGAGTCCCTTTGACAAATTGTGAGAACAGCTATGGCCCTTCTCGTCCTCTTGCATGATATTTAATTTTGGCCTCTCTGGTGCACAGGGAGTGTCAGATAGTTTTGTGTTCCAAAGAAGGCGCCTTTGCTCCTTACTTTTGGCCTTGTTCTAGAGTAATGGCTGTTGATTTGGCATGTCGAGGGCACATGAATATCTCTCTTCATGGAATATGGAAACTCTAAAACGGGAAACAGCCACTACAACGCAGCCGTTTCCACGCATACCCTTAACCACGCATGCATTACAACGCATGCGTGGTTACCACGCATAGCCTTTACCATGCATACCTTTACTACGAGATACGAAGTAAAGGCATGTGTGTTAAAGGTACATGCCTTCCAGCACAAAATTATTGATTGCCTCTTTCATTCACTTCAAAAAGATCATAAAATAAAAACGCACTCACCAGCATGCCAGCCGGGCGGGAAGGAGGTCTCATCTTTGCGAAATGTGGGAAAGGGGGGAGGAGGAAGGGGAGTCAGACATTTCCCGGTCTCAACACTGGCCGCTGCTCCCAGACTTGAAAAGATGAGATAAGTTGCTGCTCCTACTACAGTGTTCCAGCTGAAAAAAAGATGGCAAAACCGAATGCGATTACCTGGCAGTGGTTGGATTCCGCTATCGGCGTCGTTAGAGGAAACGGAAAGACACTTCCGCTTCCTCTTTACGACGTGCGCCACACCTCGGAAGAGCTTGGAGAGGAGACAACGTGGAGAGGTGAGGGGAATTTAAGTAAAAAAAAATATATATATAAGGACAGAGGGGGTTGTGTTACGCAGGGGTCCGATTTTAGGGTTAAGGGCAGGGGAGGGGTATTTGTTAGAAGGGTTTGGGGGTGGGGAAATCGCGAAGGGCAACATTTTAAGGGTTCCGGGCAGGGATATTTCTAAGAAGGTTTGGGGGCTGGGGGTCGGGGGGTCGCGCAAGGGTACAGAGGAGGGGTATTTAAAAAAAAAATTTGAGAGCTGGAGGGGGGAGGGCGCAAGGGAGCAGTTATAGGAATTTGGAAAGGGGTCTGAGATAACCTTTACAATGAATATGACCTTACCATGCATGAATTTACAACGAAAATCGTTGTAAAGGTATGAATGGGAAAGGAATTTTCGTGGTAAAGGTTATGCGTGGTAATGGCATTCGCGTTGTAACGCATGCGTGGTAAAGGCATGCGTTGCAACGGAATGCGTTGTAACGTCATACAACCCTCTAAAACCCCATTTTGCAAATACCAAATCTGTGGCTGAGGTGTTCATCCTTGCCACCTCAGTTTAAAGTTTCAGTTTAAATACGATTGAAATGATGTCCTTTAATTCTAAATGAACTAAGCTGGACTGGGCCTTAAATAGGCGAGTTGTACCCACCTGTTCAAAAATTACACTTTCCTCTTGACATATATTAAGGGTAAAGAAGTGATCCATTAGTGGCTTTGCTTGACTCCAGTTCATCCCCCTTTACTTATGGAGCATGAAATATGGGGGACCTAGTTGTTGATCCCTAAGATCTCTAAATCATTGCTTGGGGCACATTAGGGCTTCAGTAAGTTAGCAAACCAATCGAAAGTTTCAGATGAGTCTGAGAGTTTAAATTTAGGCGGCAAGGGTAAAAAGAGAGGCCCATTTGGATTTAGGTGACTGGACCCATCTATATTTGTCAGCAGCTCTGCTGTGGTCCCTGTTTTGTCAAGTGTTGTTGACCTTTGTTCTCTCACTATTCAAAGTGGCCTCTGCTACCCTAACCAGTGATGTTGGGCAGCAAAATCTGACTGATTCAAGGAATCCTTGCTGTGAACTTCGGGCGACTTCATCTGGGAGCCACAATCCTTCTCATTTACTGGTTTACCATTCAGTCTTCTCAACCATGAATATCAGATTATTAATTCCTTTATGTGCAGGCCGGTAGGTGTGATCGCTATCAGGCCCCTTTTTTTCATTTCTCAAATACTGGGAAATCTACAATCGCACTTGGATGGCTACTCCCAAACCAGTATATATAATTTATCTGTCTGTCCTTTTGTGGAGGTTTTTAAGTACTTTCATATTCTTTTTGATAACCAGGAGCCGGAAGCAGGAATTCACTTGGGACTCAGTATATGCTGGCCTATAGATCCCTGTTTGTGTAAATTAGTAACCCTTCATGTAAGAAAATGAAATATTAGTTGGGGAGGATGTGAGTCCTTCCCAAGTAATAGTTCCAACATCTTGTCAGGCCCAACACAGAAGTTCAATTAATAAACCTGGACTCAACCCTGGTTGCTATGGCACAGATTAGACAGGCTTAATTTAAGGAAAAGTGTTCAAAGTATTTAGTAGTACCAACACATTTAAAAGTTGAAATACACCACAAAAAAATCCCATAACCAATTTCTAAAAATAGAGAAATTTTAATAAGAAAAATGGCACCAATACTACTAAAATCCAATAAGGGGAACCAAAGATATACATTTTAAAAATGTTAGGGTAAAAAGCACCAATAAAAAGTATAGCACCAATTAGAAGCCATTGTTCTCACTTGACAAGGACCTAGGCGCTATTTCAGACCAACCGTGTGGAGTAGAAGTATGATAGGAATACAAAACAGTGATGGATGGAATGCTTGAATTAATCTCAGCCACTGATAATCACTCGGGCCGCATCCTAATCTGTTATTTTGCACAACATGCCACCTCAGTTTGGCCCCAGCTATAAGCAAATCAGTCTTGACCCTGTTCCAGTAGGAACAGTCCAGCCCAAACTGCCAATCCAGGAATAATGCTTCAATAATCAGTCTGGCCGCATCCTAATCCAGAGGTATGATACATCAAGCAGGTTGCCCCAGTTAAAGTTTTTACATTTCAGACTTGGGGCCCGATTCCGATCTCGTAAGGAAAGCCCTCCATACGACTCGGATCTGAAGGGCTTTCCGAGCGAGACGTGCTCCGGGAGTCCGAACGAGCGAGTACGATGCTGCCGTAGGCTTACAGACTCGACTCTCTCGGACTCCCACTGAACTCTATGGGAGCCCGTGTACAGACGCGTACACAGGCTCCCATAGCAAAAAAGGGGTGGGCGGGGAAAAGCGTACACCCTGCGGCGGGCACCCCATGTGGCCCGCCACACTGTGCATGCTTGGATCGGGGGGACCCATGCGCACCCCCGTGACCGAATCGGAGGGCTCCGGGTAAAGGGGGACCTGCTATGGCCCCCCAAAGTCCGAATCCGACAGCCGTTTCGTCTCGATGAGACCGAGGCGATACAGCTGTCCAATTCGTGCATCGTACTAGCTCGGTCGGAAAACGGCTCCATTGCGCGGCACGATTCAGCTACGAACGTGTCGGATGGACAGGTTCGGGTTCGTAAACGATTCGCACGGCGCGTACAGGATACTCGCATTGTACTTGCTCGTTAGGAACGGGGGACGATTCGGGCGGAACGATAGGCTCCGAATCGGATTTGGTCTTTACAAATCCCATTTGGAGGCCTTCCTTATGAGATCGGAATAAGGCCCTTAGTCTTTTTTTATGGAAGTCGAAATCCACCAGCTGGACAAGGTTGCAGACTGCATCCTCAAAGTCCTCTCAAAGTTGGATAGACATAGGATGAGGGCCTGCTGAAGTCATTGGCCGGAATAGCTGTGAGCAGTAAAATTCTAATTGTTTGTGCTCACCGAAGTTCTCTTGTCATTCATATACACCACAAATCACTCCAGCAGAGGCCACCAGGAGGGTCCAGTCTAGGTCCATTTGCTACTGCTCAGCTGGTCTCTCCAGGAAAAGGGCGCCTGGCAGCTTGTTGTAATCCTGTAGCTGCACAAAAGGTCAGTCAACTGACCCTTGGAGTCCTCTTCTCACTCCGTGTTTCTTGTGGGAGCAGGTTCAGGCCCTCAAGTCACTACAGGTCACAGACAGCAGGTGCAATCTTCTTCTGTTCTTCCACAGGTCCAGATGTGTTCTGATCAGCTGGGGGTGAGGTGCCACTTTTGTGGATACCATTAGTCATTGGGTGAAGGTGACTCCTGGACACTCCGTAGCCAATGATCACAAAGGTTGCAGGGGCAACTCTTATCTCTTTGGGGCACATCTTCTTTGCCTTACCACTGTCAAAATCTGTACTCACGTTTCTGCAGGAACGCTATGCAAAAGATGAAAGGTCCCAACCTCTCCTGATCACGTATCGCACCCAACAATGTCAAAGTGTCAACAGAGACCAGGGGCAGAAGGGAAAACAAAAGAGGGAGAGAAGATATGTCCCACAACGTTCCCTCACTCTAGGATAGAACCAAACAGCCAGTAAATATATCTGTTGAGTAAAAGAAAGAGAATGTAAGTATATAGGGAAATACTAGTCCTATAAGCCTATACAGGAACACGTGTGGAATTCTAACTACCTGGAAAGTTCCCTTCTTCTATTAATTCAGATAATTTGTTCAAGGGGGAGGGGGGTGCGCTTGTGGTCTGAAAAACAGAGAAAAAGAAAAGAACGTAAATAAAAGATTCGGAAAACATAAAATATAAAAAGGAAGAAGAGAGCACTGAAACCCACCTATGGGTCCATGATGACTGGGTTTGTAACTCCAAACACTATATTCGAATATAAAGTTAATATACAGAAAAATAAAATCCACCTTAACGTCAGGTATATATAATTGAAATTCCTTTACTTTCAGGAATTGTCTTTTGCGCAATCAAAAGGCAGGGAAAAGACAGACCTCCAAGGACACTGGTTCCACATCAGGTAAGTATTAATGTAAATAAAACATAATTAGTATGCTCAGCGCTGAAAGCGCTGTTACCGTAAGGAGTTTATGCGGCTTTCTCGTTTTCTATTTTCTTTATAGGAGTGTCAAGAGATATGCAGATATGGGAGCCAGGAGAGCCGAAATGGAGAGCCAAAATGGAGAGACAAACGACGTGAGCAGAAGCAGCGGCCAGGAAGATGAAGGGGATGCTGCGGACTGAATTAATGAGGAAGCAGGACGCCAGAGCTTGAGACACCGACGAGGGAAGCAGGACGCCGGAGCTGGAAGCACCGACAAGGGAAGCAGGACGCCGGAGCTGGAAACACAGACGAGGGAAGCAGGACGCCGGAGCTGGTGACACCGACGAGGAAAGCAGATCGCCAGAGACCCGATGAGGGATGCAGAGAACTGGAGACTCGGAAGGCAAGGTAAGGAGCCGGAACAGGAATGCTCTGAATCCCGAAGCTGGAAGGCGAAGCGTCTCAGCTCGGGATCATAGAGATTTTAAGCTCTGTTGCCGTTCCCGTGCATGCGCAGTAGCGGGACCGGCCATCTTTGTAGTTCACCGGAATCGGAGCCGTCAAGCATGACAACCGCAAACTATTCCACAGTGCATTAATCAGGGTTAAATCCAACATGACAGCACCCTTCTGCCCTTTGAAGTAGCTGATGTCCCAGTCAGGGATGTGTCATGGGAAATGAGCAGTCCCTTCCTCTGCAGCCACACGAAACTGGTTCTATGGCCAGCTCTCTTTCCCACTAGGACTGTGCAAAACTGTTTACACAGTACCCTGGGAATTAAGGCTTCTCTTCCCTATGTCTTCCTTTATACTTTACCATGAATGGGCAGGGCTCATTCTGGTCCCTTTCAAGTTAATGAAGTTCCCATGCCCTCCCCAACTGCCCTCTCTGAGCTGAGAGGAACCACAAGCCACACAACCAGGCCTTCCTGCCTAAATGCCTAAACCGGTGGTTCCCAAACTGTGCGCCGCGGCACCCCGGTGCGCCGTTAAAACTAGCCAGGGGCGCCGCGCACGTCTTTGTAAGGTGGGAAAGTTGTGCTGAAGAAGATTTTCGTAATGTGCAGAGTTTAGAAATTAAGAGTCTTTTGTGGCCCCGAGTAACCCTTAATGAATAAAACATCCCAGAAATGCATTATTCTCACAGAGAAGCACCAGGGACGGTGTGCCTCAGAAACAAACGCAGTGCATGGTGTGAAGTTTCTGACAGGCCCTTGCTGTCTTTTTCCTTCTATTCTAAGGGGGTTGGTCAGCGTGGGGTCTCCTTATTAGCGAAGCCAATGCTCGCAGTCTACCTTTCTTCCATTGGTAGTACCGAATTCTGTGTTGCACTGAATGTGCCACGAAGAAAGAGAAGGCTGCTTGCAGACACATTGAAGCTTGAAGTCCTTTGCTGCAGCCATTGGCCGAACCGTGCACAACATGGCAGAGGTAAGAGAACCGTACGCTCCTGTAAGTGGCCTCTGTTTTCTTGCTCGCATGGCTACCACCTTCAGGGCGCCCACTGAGACTTTGCGGGTTGTAGGGAACAAGTTGGGTGGTCTTGGATAACAGTGACGTGTTTGTTCCAAGTTGCCATGCTTCAAAAGAGTCTTTTCTTAACTGCATCTCTATTTCTTTTACAATAAGGAAAATAATGACAATTATTATTAGAGTCATAAAAACTTGTTTTTATGTAGCCCTTCTGTAATTTATAAGCACTATAAATAACAGGAGGGTACTACTTCCAAATCTTTTACTTACCTCACATGCTAACCAGCAGTGAGCATATTTTTTTGAGCTGTACGCATTGCAAATGCAATAGCTTTTGTGAATTTAGGTTTTACAGTTGGGGATTTCGTAAGGACTCCACATAAAGAGTGCAGGCACTTATTGTCTTATAGTGCTGTCCAAGCTTCTGACACCATACAGTACACCTCAAATCTGCTATGAATGTGAAGAGCTACATTAGCATCCATACTAACCCACTCATTGACCTCTCTGTAGGCACTGTCAACATTGAGTGTCTTTTCTGTACTTCTCTATAAGTAACTCAGAACCTCCAGGCACAGGTCTCATGCAGGAGAGCTACACCTCAGGCCAGGGACTCAGAACCTATAGGCACAGGTCGCAAACTGTAAACCTATCAGTCAGGTCTTAATGGACCAATTGAAGTTTTTTATTAAAGAACTTATATTTTTATTTTGTTACAAATATGTTTATAATACCTTCATCTGCTTCATCCCAATTAATTTCAGGGAGAAAAACGCAAGTATTCCTGAGGTCATGCTTACATCCCCCACCCGAAAAGAGACATGATGGGGAGCCGCGGCCAAAGGCAAATTAGGTCAAGGGATCCGCGGGTCGAAAAAGTTTGGGAACCACTGGCCTAAACAATTGTTCTGGGAGCAGTTTTCATACCTCCTTAACAAATATTAAAAACAGTGGTTGAATCATTTCTGTAGCGTATCCCAAACCAGAGTTACCAGAAATAGAATTTTATCTGAACTTTTTAAAAGTAAGGTTATTACCTGCCAAAAAGGGTTATTTGACAGGTGGCGTTTTAAAAGCGGCAGCAGCCAGGCTACACAGGTATGCCTGAATCCATGTTTTCTTTGTTATCTTGGTGGATGGCACAACATGTACCTCAGTCCACAGGTGTCATTTAACTTTCCATGGTACTTGTGTTTTTTCCTGCACCATATACTATGGCTCTACTGGAAAGTTAAATATGCCAATTAGGTGTTAGCCAATTCAGTCAAATTTTAAGGGTCAGAGCAAATACAATGGGGCTGGACGGCAGTGCCACAGTGTGCGGAGTTTAAAAACCAGCTATACTAGTCAACATAAATGGAGGTGATCACTCAAAAAGAGGGATTGTCTCACACACCCTTATTAATATCATTTTCATGATTGTTCTAGGCCCCATTTTCAGGTTAACCAATTTGGCAACATAGGGAGCCCTCTATGGTGGTTTGAATTTAATGCTTCCTGCTAATGTCTAGGACAATTACTGCTACAGCACTATTTGATGTCATCTACAAGTGTTCTCAACATTTCTTGAAGGGTGGAAAGTTGGTCTAATATTGATGAGCATGAGCAGTTTCTTGAAGAGCTATTCATTTCCCCCTTCATCCAATCTACCAGGAGACTCCGTCGCCAAAGCTTGGAGTGAAATGCGACTACATTTGTGGCTCACGTCTGAAGTAGTTCTACCTGTTTTGAGTTTGTGGTCATGTTAAGTAATGTCTTATGTTGTGATGTCCTGTGTGTGATTCATAAAAAACCCATAGCTGTGGGGTAGGGTTAACAGCATCCAGTAATAATGGGGATTTATTATCTTTAAAATTGTCATGATTTGTTGGGCAAATGACCACTCCAGTTGCTTGCTATGATAATTTGTGGTGCATTGGAAATTATCCAATGTGTGGCTTTCTGAGAGAGCCTATGGTTCTTAATCCCTTTCAAATAAACCAGTGGGTGACAATGGGGGTTGTGGTTTAGCAACCCAAGATGGTGGACAGCACCTAATCAAGCTACGAGTCGGCAGGCAGGGGAATTTGAATATATCCTGCCAACCCGGGCCCGATCCCTCACCATCAGTAAAGGATTGTGCTCACAGCGGACTGGTGCCACTGAAGGGGCCGACTGCGGTCGCAGGGTCACGATGAGAGCAGTCCGATACTCCTCCTATGCCCGGGGCCGCAAGCTCCTGAGCCCGGGGCTGCGAGTCTGAGCGGGACACCCATGTGGCCAACGCCTATCTCTGAACCGACGCAGCAGGGGAGAGGAGGCGGAGGCCCCCACGGTGCCTGCGGGAGGGGCCAGGCCTGGCCCGTGCAACCAGACACCACTGGAGACCTTTGCAAGGCCCTGCAGCACCCACCATCGTATCATGGAGGAGGCACCCAAAGGGCCTCCTGGAGCAGGAGCGGCCTTGTGGGCCTCAGAGGTGGTGGCTGAGGTGAGGGACCATGATGGGGGAATGGCATCTGCCGATCGGGCAGTCGAGCAACACGGAGTTCCCCCAGGACAATGCAGCTCTTGAGCTGGGGAGCCGGTCGGCGGGCCCGGCTGCAACAGTGATGGCTAGGACGGCAACAGGAGCAGCGAACGCCTATCTGGGCTGAATTTAGTGAGATCCCCAGCACCGACATCGGGGAACGGGCTGTCCATGAGCCATTCCAGCTCTGGAGTTTTCAGCATGCCTTCCTCCCCACCCCCGGGGGCTGAACTGACTGCGCTGTGTTCGCTAGAGGGGGAAGTGTAGACAAGTGAAGCCATCCCCAGGCCTACCCAGACCCAAACCAGCAGAGGCTGACCCTTGAGCGCGAGGACCGGTGGGCGGCTTGGTGATCCACCCTGGACATTGTAGCACCTCGGGAGCCCGTTGAGGTCCGTCTGAGGGACTGGCTGTGGAGCGGATGACTTGGGCCCTCTTCAAGGAGGTGGCGGACCTTGGAGCACATGCCTGCCACTGACACAGGGGCGGGGTGGTGACGCCGTGGACTGAGGTAAGATGGTGTGCCTGCTGTAGCCTATTCTGGGCCCCAAATATCAGCCCTGCAGGTGCCTAGGGAATCCTATTCTCACCAACCTGTGGCTATGCTTACCCCCAAGTAAACACCGCCAGAACTTTGGATTGTACTGTTCACCCAGGACTCTTTTTCTTGCGCCCCTTGCCCCCGCTCCTCGGGGGCCCACATGTGGGTGGTGGCATGCGCCTGTTATTTCAGCGCTAACTGACCCCCTTCATATACAAGCCTTGTTGCCATTGACCGCTAGAAGTCGGCAAGGGGACAGTCCAGGCCTCCATCCCCGACATCCCTGCCTGTGGACCAGGCCAAATCGGGGCATGCACGGCTGGGCCATCCCTAGGAACCTACTAACAAGCTGGACTCTATTCCACATGCAATAGAGACGTCTCAGTCATCAATGGAAACCAAGATAGAACAACCCTGTACGGAATTTGGCCTGCTGCACGACGACCAGGGGAAACTGGTTTCCAGGGTGACAGATGCAGAGCACTCAATTGAGGACATACAACCCCGGCTAGAAGACGAAGGGAAATGCACCCGGGACCTTGCCGAAGGGTTCCAGCATCTGGAGAGCCAAGCAGAGTATGCTGAGGGATAGGCTTGTCACAATAACATACGGGTTGTGGGACTCCGAGAAGGGACCGAGAACTCCCACACGAAGATTGCATTCCTGGAGGACTACTGGGTGAAATCCTTCGCCCCAGCTCCAGCACTGTCCTCATACTTCTCCCTTGAGCGAGCGCACTGGGTGACCACTCATTGCGCGCCCCTGGGCTCGTCGCCTCACCCCACCGATGCACGGCTCCTTCATTACAAGGACAAAGATACAATCCTGCAGGCGGCCCAACAAAGGGCCCCTCTTGAATTTGAAAACTGTAAGGTCTCAGTGTTCCCTGATTACACAATGATGGTGCAGCGGCAATGCTCCTCCTTCTTCGGCGTTAAGCGTTGACTCCAGGCCCTATACAGTCAATATTTACTGCTCTACCCTGCATAGCTGAAAGTTATCTATGATCAGTGCACACACTTCTTCAGAGCCTTCCTCAGTCTGGGACTGGATTGAGAACCACACGGACGGTGGGCCCGTCCCTTCACGGACAGGGAGGGAGCGTCTCACACCAAATTACTACGGGGTATGGCAGTCGCCGCTCTGCCGGGACACTCAAGGGTTCTGGGGCCCCCTCACAGCAGGAGCTGATTGTTTCCCTGCCCCTTCCTTGGTCACCCCGCAGACAGTTGATGACCTGATCCGATGCCCTTCCTGCTTAAGCAAGCCACCTATTGACAAGGCAGCTCGGCCACAATGAACGCTGTCCTGATCGTGATGCTACCTGGCTATTGGGGGGCTGCACTACCTTTGTCCACGCCGTGTCTCCCCACGGCTCCCATGGGACACTGGTTCAGTGTTGTCCCGCTCCACAGCTTGCCATGTGTTCCAAATATGTCAAGATTGCTGTGTGCTTGGCTTTCCTGCCCAAAGCGGGCACCTTCCCTTTTTCTCACTATGGTCACTGTTTACTACAACCCCCCAACTTACAGACTTTTTCTCAAGAGACTGTTTGGCATACAGCCGGTTGCTGTAGGCTCTTGGCACTATTCAAGTTTGTTCCTATGTTTCCACAGTTGTTTCTCCTGCAGCAAGAGCAACATAACATTCCCCCCCATGTACACAGGTGGGAGGACGGGAGGCGGGAAGCCGCGTGATGACATGTAACCACAATACACCTCCACATACCCCTACTATGACGCCCCGATCTCCAGACCAGTCTTAATGTTAGGGGCATGCACACAGCACACCCCGCTGTTCTGTCTACTCCTACACCAAGCGGAAAAATGCACACATTAGCTTTCTTCAGGAGACTCATCTCACTAGCGACGAGGTTCAACGGCTGAATAAATGTTGGAGGGGCACAATGCACTGCATGACATACTCCTCCTATGCATGGGGCACATTGCTCTGGATCCACCTAGGAACACCCTTCTCGACACACAACACAGCCATCGATAAGGAGGGCAGATACATCTTTGTAGAAGGTGGCTTAGATGGCGTTCAGGTGCTACTGGGGTGTATCCATTCTCCAAACTTGGAGAATCCAACTTCTGTTTCTCCCTATCCAGGGTACTAGCCCAATGGGTTGGACACACTGGACACCCTGTGGGTGTTGGTTGGGGATTATAACAGCTGCCTCGATGTCAGCTAAGACAGGTCCCACCCACCCCCTTGCCCAAGTGCCCACACTTTTGCACTCATCACAATTTGCCCGATGACTCCAATACCGGTCACTATCGGATGCCTGGAGAGCACACAACCCACACACCAGACCATATTCACACTACCTGGCCCCCCATGACTTATACCTCCACCTAGACCGTTTCCTATGCTCTGTTTCTGTAGTGCTACGGCTGAAACACTTGAACTACCTTGGTCAAGTCATCTCCGCCCATGCCGCCCAAGTCACCCGACATTGACTGCAGTGCATCCCTCCCACCAGTTCCTACCTGGGGTCTACCCTGAGAAGACCCAGCCTTCTGAGACTCCCAACTCACTCATATAGGTCATTTCTTTGCCTAAAACCATGCTACAGCCACTACATGTGCTGTTGAGTGGGACTCCTTTAAGGTAGTCTTCAGGAGCATGTGCATTCAGAACATAGTGGGTGTCCACCAAGAGCTGGTTAGGGACCTTAGGGACAGCGCAGCAACTCTAGCAAACCTGGAGCGACAAACTCCCCATGACGCTGCTATACACCCAGCACTGGCAGCGGCCTGTGAAGGCCATGGAACTCTCATACAGCGCCTCTGTTGTTAACATCCTAAACAGCCTTGATGCATTCCATTGGGGACAAACCAGGCCGTCTTCTACATGGCTAGCATGCCAGGAGACCAGTGCACCCCCATTACTGAAACTGTTCCAGCCGTAGGCCCCCCTTGCACCCTCAGCTTGCCATATTGCAAGCATTCTACCACTGCTACATGCTTTATTGGGCGTCCCCTGCCCCACCCTTCGACATGGAGAGGGAGTTCTTGCCATACCTGCCGATACCTAGCATCAATACCATTGAGCGTGAGGAGCCCGATGAATTGATCACAGTGATCGACGTAAAAAAGGTGATCCATGACTTGGCTGGTAATAAAACATCAGGATGGACAGTCTTCCTTTGGAGTACTACAACTATTTCTCCACTCACCTTGCCACCAAATTGACTGACATTTACAACGAGACACTTACTTCTGGAGTGCTTCCGGCGTCCCTTTGGGAGTCCCTTCTTATTTCCTTGCTCAAGCCGGACTGGGATCCCACTCATCTGTCCTCTTATTGGCCCATCGCCATCCTGGGCACTGATTATAAAATACTGGGGAAGATTCTGGCAGACCGTTACCTCCAGATCCTGCTCAGCATCATACATCCTGATCAAAGTGGGTTTGTCCTGGGCCGCAGCATGTTGAAGAACCTCAGGAGACTATTGCACGTGATGGATCAGGCCTCATTGAGGTTTCCTCACGTGGCATGCTTGATACTTGATCTAGAGAAGGCATTTGATATGCTGTCCTGGTACTACTTTTTCAAGGTAATGATCAAGCTCGGAACTGGTAAGCGTCTTCTAGCATACACAAAACTATCGTATGCTAACCCATCCTCTTGCGAACTAATCAGCCTCTTAATTTCGGTTTAATTCCCAGGGAGTCGTGGCACCCGTCATGGCTGCCCTCTCTCCCCTATACTCTTCACAATTGCCATGGCGCCCTTGGCTCTGCGCCTCCGCTCAGAGGGCGTTCATTGGGGTATCCCCTTAGATGGCACCATGCATGTGGTTATATGCTGACGACCTGTTGCTCTTTCTCAGGAACGCCAACGCGGGCAGCAAGTCGATATACCCAGCCCTCAAGGATTTTGAGGCGGCAGCGGGCCTGTGGGTAAACTGGACAAAATTGTGCATCTTCCCCTGTGCCATGACACGCCTGCCCAAGAGATTCGGTTTGGCTGTGTACAACTAGCATGGGTGGGGGGGTAACGGTTCGTTACTTCGGTGACTGCTTATACCACTTGCAGAAAGATCTGTTTTAGGATAACCTGAAGCAGGCTCTCAAGACTCTAAAATCCCAGACCCGGTTCTGGAAGCACCTATCCCTTACGCGCACGGGCAAAATCGCCCTCTCAAAGATGATCCTCCTTCCCCGATTACTATACTACTTTGTCAACGTGCCGGCCTATCCGCCCTGGCATTTCTTCCGGGAGCTGCACTCAATGTTCGGGGAACTGATCTGGTATAACAAACGGCAACCTTAGTCCCTTACAACTGCCGATGGGCTGTGGTGGATTGGGTACCCCCTCCTTCGAATCATACTACCTTGTGGCCCAACTCCGATGGTTATCCCACTGCCTTACGCATAAGAATCTATTTGAAACCAGCACAGGCAATGGACCCTCTCCGCCCCCCGACATCCTTCGCCAGCTCCTATTGCCCAATGGGCTGTGGTGGATTGGGCACCCCCTCCTTACGAATCGTACTACCTTGTGGCCCAACTCCAATGGGTATCCCACTGGCTTATGGATAAGAATCTATTTGAAACCAGCACAGGTAATGGACCCTTCCCCCCCCCCCGACATCCTACGCCAGCTCCTATTGCCCACTGTTAAACTACACCGCTCCTGGTCTCTTCACGTATTGGTGGCCCATTAGTGCCTCACCGGGATCTTTCAATTGGCATGCCATGTGCAACCATATGCTCCCATGATCCCTCTCCAGGAGCTGCCAAGATTCCCCGGCTCCTTTACGACTGAAGACCTTTCAACCTGGCACGATAAGTCCATAGACACTGAGGGCAATTTATTCCAGGACCGCCATCTACTTACATTTGAACATTTATGTCAAGACTATGATATTGCTCCAGGCCAGTTCCTTCTTTACGGTGAGCTGTTGGCAACATGCCGAAACCATGTGGCACACAATAGACGAAGAGCCCCCCACCCATGCTGTCATATGCACCCTATACACCATGGGCCCCGGGCACCATTTGATCATGTAACTGTATAACGCAACCAGGCAATAGGTGGGGCTCTCTTTGACACCTCTTTGGCAAACATGGGAGGATGGCATCTCACGCCCCCTGCATGATTTTGAATGGAACTTGGCTCTAGACTGACCATAAAGTGTCTCTCGTAATGCACGATTTAAAAACATACAATACATGGCCTATCTTACACCGTCCAGACTGAACTGCATATTTCCTGTGGCACACTTCCCTTGCCCTGGATGTTAGTCCAATGCAGCGGACTTCCAGCACATGCTATGGTCATGCCCCCCTCTGCTCACTACTGGCAAACAGTACATGATGCCCTAGCCACTATTGCAGAGTTTACCACACTGAATACATGGAAAGCGCCCGCCTTGGGAATTTACAAGCGAAGGAAGAACCACAAAGTGCAAGCACGATTCGCAAACCTGGCCTTACTGCTAGCCAATCGGTCCTTCACACTACACTGAAAAGCCAACCAACCCCCAACTGTCTCACAATGGCACAAGGCGCTCCTCCGTTGGGGGAAGCCGAGAGTGTTGCCTTACATTATGAGGAAGCCTGCCATCTCCATAAGTGGCCCACAGCGGTGGCCTGAGACACCATGCTCACTAAGTTTCGGGACTGATAGGTGAGGATAACCCCCTTCATGAGCCCCACAGCTTGACTTGTGCTCTGCCATGCACTTGGCCTGCAGACCCCATCCGCAGGCCCACCATGTGACGCGGTTCAATTTCCCTGCTGTCCCGCAAGAGGCGGGTCTGGTGAATCAAGCTCAAGCCACTGGTGTCACCGCTCCAGAAGGCCTCCCACCAACACATGGTCCCCATGAGGTCACCCACCCAGCTCTTGCTGCTGTTTAGCTGTTCCTCTTCCTAGGGGTTTTCTTTTCTTTTTTCCCCCTTCCTTTCCCCTCTTTTCTTTTAGAGGTTCATGCACTTCATTACCTAGCAAAGGGGCCAGAGTCACACCAGACGCAGCCTTGATGCACATGAACAGCACTAATACACATTGTGTGTCAATGCAAGATTTGCCTCCATGTTTCGATATGTATCATTGTATGTTGACCAAGTAGTAATGTTTAGAATGAGACCTAAGTTCCAGTGTATTGTACCAACCTCTTCAACTGTTTCTCCTTTATGATTATGTCAACGACTCAGATGTAACAAAAACCTCAATAAAAAAAGTTTCCAAAAAACAAAACAGTGAGTGACAGTGGTACTGCTGATCTCACTGACGATACTGAATTTGCAGAATTATTAAAAACACACCCTTAGTCTGTGTGGCTGTTAAGTTACAAATATATCATCCTAGGGTACAGAAACCATGTCATCAGTTTTGTGAGGCTTCACAATATCTGGATTCCTTGGTCAAAGACGCCCCTCGAACTTTTATCTTGATTTAAGAAATTGCTCCCCCAGCCCCTAGATTCACCCATTGCAACCTTGCTTACCCGAAAAGAGTCTTTAGAAATAGTTCAATTACCCAAAGGTCCCTGACCAATTGTATTTGGGTCTCCTTGTTTTTTCATAGCATACCCGAAAAGAGTGGCAATTCAAGCTGCTGTGTGTTCACATTGTAAAGTTACCACACAAAAATACTAGTTTGCTTAAAAATTTAACTTGAGGCTTGGGCAGAGTTCCCTGGCCACTGTCCAGCCGGCCAGGCAGCATAATTGTGATGCACTTTGGGCACTTAGAATTCAACGAGTGCACTGTAGCAGTGCCACCGTTTCGCCGTTTTAAGGCTGCCCCGCGGTTTCTAGACTTTTCAATGGGGTTTAGTCAATCAGGTCGCAGAATGGCTGCAAGTCTCTATCCCTTTCAGGGACGTGGTGAACCCCCGCTTTACAAGCTACAGTGGGAGTGGGGTTCTTGATGGGCCTCTTCTGTCTGCAACTTGGCACACAAAGGCTCATAAATGACGGGAATTTGCGTGAGTGAGTGAAAGTATAGATGGATGGGTGTGAGTAGAAGGATGGATGAGTGAAAGGGTGGATAGATGGATGGATGAATGAAAGAATGGATTGATGAGTGAAAGAAAGGATGGATGGATAAAAGGGTGGATGGATGCATAAGTGAAACAATGGGTGGATGAACGGAAGGGAGAGTGGATAGATCGAAGAGTGAAAGGGAGATTCAAAGACGAGAGAAATTATGGATGCATGAGTGATGGAAAGTATGGATGGCTAAGTGAAAGGGTGGATGGATGGGTGGAGTAAAATGGTGGATGGATGGACAAAGTGAAAGGATAGATAGATGGATGAGCGAAAGGATGGATGGATGAATGAGTAAAAGGATGGATGGTGGGGCGTCATGAACCCCCAACTTTAGCAGCTACAGCGGGGTTGAAATTCTTTATGGGCCTTTTCTGTCAGCAACTGGCAGACAAAGGTGCGTGAGTGATAGGATGGATGGATGTGAGTAAAAAGGTGGATGGATGTGAGTAAAAAGGTGGATGGATGGGTGAGTGAAAGGATGAATGGGTAGATCGATGAATGAAAGGATGGATGTAAGGATGGGGGAGTGAAAGAATGGATGGATGAGTGAAAGGGAGGGTGGATGAATGGATGGGTGATTGAAAGAATGGATGGATGAGTGAAAGCGAGGATGGATGGATGGATGAAAGGATGAAAGGATGGATGGACAAGTGAAAGGTTGGGGCAGGTAAAAAATGTAGCATATCACTCTAAAGTCCAAAGACTAAATATGTAGTTCTTTAAAAAGTCAGCAATCACACGACTCCATCAGTTCCATGACTTTTCACTGGGGTTCAGCCAATCATGTGGTAGAGTAGCTGCGGGTCTCCACACTTTCTCAGAGCTTGATTTGACTCAGGTGAGAGCAGACTTTGGAGGTGGTAATCATTGGTTGCGTGGTAAAAGTTTAAGAATGTTTAAAGTGCAAAGAGTGAACACGTAGTTAAAAAAAAAAAGTCTGGGTCTAAGCGGCAGTGTGAAAACAACGATAGCCACTGCCCACCATCTGCAAACGATTTACAGATACTTTATCGCGGGGCAAACACCAACGCACTCCAAGCACGGATGATTCCGTGCAGTGATTGCCCCGTGTTATTTTTATATTTATGGGAGTGGGTATTTTGCCACCTGAATCTGCCACATTGTTTATTTATGTGGTGCAGGGCAGGCAGCAAAATGCCAGTCGGTAGCAAATACGTGGCATAAAGGCTGCATACCCATTTTTTTTAAAATGGGCATGTACACTCTGGTATGGAGTACTTGCACTTCTTTCAAAGGGAAAGTATCTGCACTTCTCATCACTGCTGCAACACACTTAATGGGAGAGTACCAGCACTTTTCAGTAACAACCAGGTACTCTAAATAGTTAGTACATGCACTTCTATATTTCCATTTAAAACACTGTGCATACTTCTTTACCCTTCTTCATAAAAGCAAACTTTACCGATTTCACCTGACTTCAGTGGTAGAGTTTATTCTGCCCACCCATCTATTGGACTAATGGATTTGATAATAACAACTGCTAATAGAAAGATGCCCTGATGATATTGAGATAGATTGCAAAAGTAGTCCATTTATTTCACCTTTTGCTTTCTCTTGTTCGTCTGTCTCTAAGCTATTGTGTCTTTTTCTGTTTGTGTGTTTTACTGTTTGTGCATATCTCTATATGTGACTGTTTATTCTGATATGCGCTGTTGGAAAATGGCCCTCTCTGAAGGGTCACCCCCCAAACTTTTTGCCTTCCTCCTCCTCTTTTTCTGACCTCGTTTTTGCTGGCTTAGGACTCTGTGCACTTTACCACTGCTAAACAGTGCTAAAGTGCTTGTGCTCTCGCCCTAAAACATGGTAATATTGGCTCATACCCAATTGGCATATTTAATTTTCTTATAGGTCCCTAGTAGAGTGCACTACATGTGCCCAGGGCCTGTAAATTAAATGCTATTAATGGGCCTGCAGCACTGGTTGTGCCACCCACACAAGTACCCTTTCAAACCTATCTCAGGCCTGCCATTGCAGGGCCTGTGAGTGCAGTTTACTGCCACTTTGACTTGCAATTTACAACTACGTGCCAAGCCTTAAACTCCTCTTTTATTACACATAGCTCACCCATAAGGTAGGCCCTAGGTAGCCCATTGGAAAGGGTGCTGTGTAAGTAAACGGTATGACATGTACTTTTAAGTTTTACATGTCCTGGTAGTGACAAACAGCTAAATTTGTTTTTCACTACTGTGAGGCCTACTCCTCTCACAGGCTAGCATTGGGAATTCCTTAAAAAAACCTTTAAGCTATAATTCCTGATTAGAAAGGAGTAGCTGCATCATGTTTCATATCTTTGGGATGGTAATGATAAATCCTCTTTACTGGTAAAGTTGGATTTAACATTACAATTTTATAAATGCCACTTTTAGAAAGTGGGCATTTCTCTGCTCTTACTGCTCTGGGCGCTTGGCAGCCTGTCTCCAATCCACGCCTGGGCTGGGTGCCAGTTACACTTTGTGCATTCCCTCCAAACAGCCACGAACACAGGAAGGCTATGTGTGGCTGAATACCCATCTACATACATCTGCATTCTGATGGTCCTTCCTGGGCAGGGAGGAATGGGCTAACACACTTCAATAGGTAGTGGCCTGACCCCACACAAAAGACTGATTACCCCCCACAGATAGCCTGGTAGACAGGACTGAGTTGAAAGGGATACTAGTGCTCTTCAAAGCCACTCTTAGAAGTCTCTCCCACTTCAAAGGCACATTTGGTATAGGTACTGGGTCTCTGACCCCACCAAACCAGACACTTCAGAATCTTGAAATGAATCTCTGTCAGAAGGACTGCTATGCTGCTAAAAGTACTCAACTGGACTGTTTTTCTGGAAGGACTGCTTTTCTGCTTGTTGCCCTGCTGCCTACGGCTTCTTGACTCTGATGAAGGAGAGCTGGGCTCTGCCTTCCCTCCAAGTGATCTCCAAGGGTTTTCTGGCTTGCCTCCTGTTTTCTGAAGTCTCAGGGACACAAAAGACTTTCTGAAATTCTGCTGGTGCTGCTGAACTCTGCCTTCTGTGAGTCCTACCCATGCCTGAGGTGCCCTCTCCAAGTTCTGGGCTTCAAAAGTGGGTTCTGCAGCTGTTTTGCTATCGACACATTTTGTTGCTTGCAGCCAGGAAAGGTACTTTGCTCACTGGGGCCTGTGTGGGTCCTGAAGGCGGCCTGCGTTTCATCGCGGTCGGTCCGAACTTTGACTTTGCACCGGTCCAGCTGAACCTAAAGTCACCTTTTTAGTGCTACTTGCTTCTAAGTGCTTTACTGCATTTATTCCATTAAAATTAAATATCTCACCTTTATATACATTGGATTTTTGTCGTTTTGGTCTTGTTTTGTTCAGAATATAATCTATTTTTCTAAAGCCAGGTGGAGTCTTTTTGAGGTGTATTCCTTGTGTTAATTTGTGTATGTGCGTCGCACAAATACTTTACACATTGCCTCTTTAGATAAGCCTGGCTGCTCTGTTCCAAGCTACCAGAGGGTGAGTACAGGTTATCTTTTAGTGTGTATTTAGCTCAAACTTACCAGAGTGGTGGTTCCTCCCTGGCCTGGATGCATACCTCAGACAACCAGGAATCTCATTTCTAACACATGCCTATTCTTGTATGCGTCAGTTTCTATTATTGTGTATTTACTAGTGGACACTCACCACTGACTGTGATTAGGTCCCTCCCAATGTTTGCCTCACCTAAATGTACCCATCTCTGTATGCGCGTATGTGTGTTATGGCATGTGTCTGTTTGAGGTTGGGTCTATTTTTGAAGCGGCAACGACTGTATATGGTTATGTCTGTTCTTGGGTCATCATGCTCCTGTATGCACTTGCTTATACCACAGCTAATAGCATATGACAAACAATACATCCGTTAATTTTTCGCAGCACAATAAAAACAATGTAATCCATAACTCATCAAACCTAAGGTTATTAAAACATAAATAAAAGTCTACTAAACATTTTTATTTAAGAAGAATGTTTGAGTCTTATGTCATCTATTGGCAAAACATATATCATAAAATAAAATACAACTGCGGTTAATTATTGTGTATCATTCTACATTATCAGTGTGTTCTTCTAAGCAGGGTTTTCATGCTTCATCTAGTGTTTTCTCTCTTGTTAACTGACAACAGTTTTAAATGATGTTGTTGCAATGCGTTGAGTGACAGCAAAAAAAGACAACAATAAGGTGATAGATGGAAATGGTTGAATTAGTCTGAAATATTAGTGATTACTTTAGGTGCATTCAATATGTTATGTTATGTTATGTCATGCTATCCTGTGCTATGCTATGTTATGTAATGTAATGTTATATCAAGATTTATTGTGCACCTGCTCATTCCCAAAGGAATATCTAGGCGTAAAGAAACCGACCATACATATATCTAGGACTGGAATGTCAGAAACCAGGCCTCTCAACGGAAAACCAAACTTAAAGCAACCATGTTGGAGTAGCTTTTTAAAAACTGAAAGCTTCAAAGTTCATCAACTAGGGACAGGAAGATTGTTCCAGTGTCGGTCTTCCAGATGGGAGAAAGAGCGGCCATCCGCCCTGCATGGATGTTGATTCACCAAAATGCCAGGGGTGGGAGAAGTGACATCATATACCCTTTGACTGTAATGATGTCACAGGAAGTGATATCATAGGACTTTTGACCCTGAATCTACCCAGGAAGTGATGTCACCTGGCCTTAATCCCGGTGATATCACAATAATTAACATTGCTGAAGTTACACAATAATTTCAAGATTACTATAAAAACACATCGCAAACAAATGTCTATTTTAGGTATAATCTATATAAAGGTGTGGACACGATATGTCAAGGGAACAGTTATCTGAATTGTATTAAGCAAGCAAAGTGAGTCTGAGCCCTTCTAGGGGAGATTAGAAGGTAGGGGGTTCTCTCCCCTGAAATAAAAAATGTTTTAAAGTGTGCTCTAATACTGCATTTTAACCCAAAAGTTTCACATACTTGTGCTAAAAAACCATAGGCTCTGAAAAGACACTAATTAAATATTCAAATCCTTTCATGGTGTGCCAAGCAAATGAAACCTGACCGTCACCATTAGTTGTCCCAATTATATTTTTTAAATGTCCTATGGGTCCCCATATGTCAAAAATTACCTCCATGGCTAGGGCCAGCATTTTGACATCAGTGTCCCTTTTGCCCAAACATTACTTACAATATGCCAGACCAGTGCCATTATTTTTCTAATGCTGAGTCCATGTACTATGAGGGACCCTTATGTCAAAATTTATATTTGGTATGCCGAGGGCCACATTTTGTCATGGATGGCCCACTGAAATATACCACGGTTGTCCTCCCATATGCCAATAATTTCCTCCAATGTGCCAGCAACTTGTAACAGGTGCCACCTATGCTAAGTATTTCCTTGAGTATGCCAGCTGTGGAATTTTTCCACAGGTTCCACATGCCAAAATGTACCTACAGTTTGCGAGCACTAACATTTTGCCGTGGGTATCCCATATACAAGAACTGCATTCAGTGTGCCAGTGCCAACATTTTGCCAAGAGTGCTTCTATAAGCCAAAAAGCATGTCAGGACCAACAGCAGTTTGCCAACATAACAACACATTCTAACCTATGTTCACTTATGTTCACTTAGTCAATCTTATTCTCATTCACTCATGAGCTCTCAATCATTTTCACTCAGTCTCTTGCACTCACTCTTACCCTAAATCACAAATTTGCACTCTCTCACTCACTCTGCCTCCCTTATACTTACTCACTTACACAGACACACACATGATCCCACATACAAATATACATGATCATACATACACACGCTCTGTCACACAAACTCACTCACCCACATGCACACACACAAAAAATATTTAAAGCCACTTTATTATTCTTACCTAAGATACTAATGAAGGCCCTGTTCCAGAACCTGCTGCTCCACATTTTATTACACTAATAGTGAATAATAGACTATTATTCACTATTAATGTAGCAAAAATAAGCAGAAAACAAGATTAGAGCCTGACGTTGAGAATGCGAGACACGCCTTTGTGCTTGGCACTGATTTTCCCACCTTTGAGACCAGGGGTCGCAGAGGCTGTGCCAGAGGTTGCAAGGAGCAAGCCATGGATCGCAGCTGTAACTGCTCGCAACCCCTGAATGGCATCCATGCCACCCTGGCTCGATAGATGTGGCGAGTTTGAGTGAGAGCAAGAATTTCAGATCTGAGGGCTGTAGCTCGTTTATGAAAAGTAATGCAACTGCGTAAATAGTGAGAGCCTCTGAAGTAAAGGACTCTATGACCGTGGCTGAAGAGCTTCATAAGCACTGGCAATGCCAATAGGTCTGGCTTGAAAGGAATGTTGTAAGGTAATGTGAAGCATTACAAGTAGAAAGCTTTGGAATGGATATGCATATGTGTGAAAGCAAGAACTGTAGAATAATATTGGTGTAGGTTAAAGGTGAGGTGACAGTTGCACTGTCAAGACAGGCCTAAAAAAAAATCCATGTAGGTTAATGACTGCCCTTCTCCCATATGTGCTGCTGCCAGGGAACACCATAAATTATCTAGCTATCTAAGACACTCTAATAGCATTACAATGGCATGTGTGTGCCCCGGAAAGTTCAAGCTCAGGCAGCTGGATAAATAAACAAATGATCACAGCTGTGTGAAGGACAAGCACTTTTTTTTGGATGCATACAACTCCTGCCCAATCACAACATGTGGGCGGGGACAAAGCCCCTCTTCTGGTGGTTCTCACATAATTGTCTGGCGACAGCTTCACTGTCAAGTCAGACCCTAAAAATCCCTTGCTTATGAATAGGAAGCCAATGAAGAGCTTACAAAGTGGGGATGGAAGCGGATCAAGGGTGGAGGTGATACATCAGCTGGGCAACAGTACTTTGGATGGTTTGTAAGCAACTAAGGAGGTCATTGTCAATGCTTGCATGCAAAGCATTACCATGATCCAGGCGGCTCATAATGAAGGCCTGCATGATCGTTTTTCTACATTGAGAAATGAACTTGAAAATGTTGCACAACCTATACACGATAAAAATAGCAGGACCAACAAACTGCAGAAAGCTGTTCTTTCATACTTAGGGTGCTGTCAATCATTATGCTGAGAACTCTTGCTACCTTCTTAGGGGTGGGGGCAAGATCAAGCTGGGCAACCAGTTGGGGGACCAGATAGAATTTGCTTTTCAAAATAGTATGATCTTGCCTCCGTTTAGTTTCAGACAGTTGTCCATTATCCACTTGGCCACTGAGCTGAGATAGTCACAGAACCTACTCCTCACGGTCTCCCAAAATGATCCGGAATGGAAATGACAGGCTGTGCATCTATAGCATAGGATAAAATTTCGAGCCCAAAGGTTCTGACAATAGCAGATAAATGGGCAATGTAGATTTTAAAAAGTGTAAGGCTAAGAGATGACCCTAGTGGCACCCCGCATGGTACATCATCAGCTTTAACTCATCTGTGCTATTACAGAAGAGGCCCAATCGCATGCAACACAGCCCAAGCCCTTCTCCAAATGAACTTTCCAACATGAATTCCCCTCTCAATCGGAAAACAAGAAATCCTAGACCAGGCTATGGGGCAAGCGATAGCATTTCTACAACAAACATTGGCAAAGCCAATAGGTCTGGAATTGGCTGTCAGCCTTTTGGCTTTGTGGTTTTGTGAATGGTTGTTTTGTTTCATCATGTTTTTGTAAAACTTTATTGTTGGTGGAGCTGCCGGGGCCTCGCCGATAGTAAAAACAAAAAAATAAATATGCTAAAAGCAAAAATATTTTTGGGGTCTCAGAAAGCACATAGTTTCATAGTAGTTGGTGGCATGTAAGGGAACTATTTTGTGTTTGAATGTGCATCTTGTGAAAGGGAAGAATGCCGTCACTCAAAGTGCACTTAGCCAATAGCTGAAGTGGCCTTTATTCTTATATTCCAACGCCATTTTCAGGCTGCTACCTGCTATGCTCTGAATTTTTTTTTGTTGTTATGAGTTATCACTCCTATCAGGCTTGTATGTAGCTAAGCCTTTTACTAAATGATTGAGGTTTATCTTTACTCAGCTTGCTCTGATATCATTATTATATTTTTATTTATTCAAGCTTTTTTATTACATTTTGCTTTTGATGCATTACATTATTTTTCTTTTGCACAAAAAATCACTGTTGCTTATATACAACATAAGTCATCAACAAAAGTATACATGTCTGTTTAAGTTACTGGGTTGTCATTTTAATTCAAAATGTGCAAAGTATGAATTTTGATGATACTCTCTTAGGATCACCTCTATCAAATGGGGTTTTCTTGTTAATTGTAACCAGTGAACTTCTTTAAAACGGCAACACAAAGGTCATCATTCTATCCAACAACACTAAATTTTACTTCCTGTGAATTGTGTTGTTTATAATTTCACAGGATTGCAAAAACAACTCAGTCCACACTCACCTCTATCACTTTCCCATTCACTTCCTGGATCCTCCTACTTACACTTCCCCCTATGAATTTAGGGCCTCATTTATGGGGAATTGGTGTAGGGCAGCGCCACAAATCTTCTTGCTGCTCTGCCCTACGCCAATGTAAAAGGGCAGGAATGCAGTACATTTATGATATACGGTGCATTCCTGTCCTTTCCCCCTGTGCTGGTGCACAATTTGCTGCCTAGCGCCAACGCAGGCAGACTTGCACTATGGTGTAAAGGTGCCTGCGTTGCATGCAGGATTGTTTTTTGTTGACAAAAGGTAACTTTCCTGCACAAAAACAATCCTGAGAGACGTTTTCCTCTTTCCATGTGTGCTGTAGAATGCAGCACACATGGAAAGAGGAAACAAGCATTTGCAATGCAAAAGGTCTCGCATTTACCCTAGTTTGAGCTATTGGCATTGTAAATGACAATGCCTTTTATTTATGTTTTGGTTTTTGAAACATAAATAAAACACATTGTCATTTACAATACCAATAGCTTAAACTCGCATAAATGCGAGACCTATTGCATTGCAAATGCTTGTTCTTTCAGCAAGTTGCTTATTCGTCTAGTGTATGGCAGCCAGTATCTGACATTCCATTCAAAGGGGTCTGCTCTGTTGCAGTTTTCTGATTTGCTTTCTTGCCTTGTTTGCCATTTTATTTGACTGGCTCTTTGTGCTGGCTCGATATTTTCGGGTCACCCACTACACTTGCTCACAAGTTTAGAGGTAATTTACTCAAGAGTTGGTCACTTGCAGTGTTTTTGGCATGTGCGGTTTGCTCTACAAGTCTAAATGCTTCCATGCTAATGTCTCAAACAACACCATACCCGTCACCCCACCCGCATTTGAATAGTATCACCTGCTTCTGTTATTCATGCACCTGACAAAATGACTAAATAGATTCAATGGAATTACCTGCTTTTGCAACCTACATCACCCTCCCAAAAAAGTATTTATTCCCTATTGACCTTAATGCGATCGCCCTCTCAAGGGCCTGACTTCACCTAAATCTTTTAGACAAAAGGCTGACAGGCAGTAACGCATTTCTCCTGAGGAAAATACGATAACCCTACATTTATAACAGTAGAGCTGTAGAAGAACACTACGGGTTTATTTACAGGTTGGGGAGAGTAGGCTTAGTGGGCTTAAAGGGTGGTCATGTCTGGTATCTTATTCCTAGTGTGCCTCTGCTGGCTTACCAATACACTTCTCGCCAACTGTCAGATGAGGCTGTGCAGCACTTTTCACCCCGCCTGGGTCTGTCTCGTATACTTTTGATTTTAGGCTGATCTGGTGAGCGGGTTCGCGTGCCTCATAGTCCTGTTGATTTAGGACGTCGACAAATATTTTTAATGGCAGAGGTAACAACTGCTTCGGCGCGGGTAGGGTGATCAAATCTACATGACCAATACATTATTACGAGCCAAATGGGGTTTGAAGGAAGAGATTACAAATCCCATCATATATCATGCCTCGTTACAGTTTTCCCAGCACACACTGTCAGTAAACCGAATTCTTAATAGGCAAATGGAAGTTGCAAAACAGAACGAGAACCGTGTTAATTAGGCGACACCCCAGCGGGCGAGTAGCGGGATACCATGAATGGTGTGATGGGGGGGGTTATCATCTGCAAGTACTGGGAGGTGCACTACTGCATTCATATTAGTGTACTAATAAGGCCAACAGCACTGAATGACGGGGATGGCATGCAGCTACTATTTGCTCAACAAACGCCGCCCGCCCCCCCCCCCTCGGGTGAGCTTGATAACATCACTGTTAAGAATGACCAATTTTGGGACTTTTTCTCTGCCTTTAGAGTGACTGCGAGAAACAGGCATGGCAAGTGCGCAAGTTTCGTGTGGCTATGTCTGAAAGGTACTGACGTTGGCCTTGCAAGGGGTTTGCGAAAGTGATATGTTCAGGCCCCCGAAAAGTCCTCGACTAAAGATTCGTAAACAAAGTGCAGATTGGAACATTCCCTAGAGCTGTGGCTCGCGCTTCCCGCCACGCGCAGGCGCCCCTGTTGTTTACCTATCAGCGGCTGTGCGCGGTCTCGGCGTAATAGTAGTTTCTTCTGCTGAGCCGTTCGCACTGTACACAGCATGTCTTCCCGCCATCGGACCACCTTCACGGCTGCAGCGATACCGTGGCCAATCGCAGCCCTGTTCGCTTTCTCCGGTAAGCAATTGGTGACCTCTGTGTTGAAGAGTAAACGACCACCCAATGAGAGGAGGCCGATTGTACATGCGGGTTCTAGAAAGGGTTACAGCGTGGCGCGAGAAGTATGACATCGACCTGTAGAATGAGGGGCATGGGTGACAAGGAGGTCAGAGGTGGGTGGAGGGGCGGGGAAGCGTGTTTGGAGGAAGACTGCAAGAGAAGTTCAGAAGGGAGTGTGTTTACACGTGTGCGACTTTGATACCAACGACCACTGTTCCCAATAAGCTGCGCGCATGCGCGCCCGCGCACCTCTGTTGCCATGAGCGCGCAGTGCCGTGTGTGGAGCGCGCACACAGCACATGATCCCGCAAGAGCTTTCGCGCCGCTGCTTTTAATAAAGCGGCGGCGCGAAGCGAGTATTTCCTGGGCGGAATAGACTAATTTGAAAAGACGACGAGGGAGCGGCAGGTAAGTCTTGCGGCAGCCTGGGGGATTATGGAGGGCACTTGCTTTATTCTTTTGTACCTAGAGTCCTCTGCGGGGCATATTGTGTGCTTTTGTTTAAGTATTCATGTTAATTGCAGCGCCCATCACGAGCTGCGATTAACATGAATACGTTAAACAAAAGCTCACAATCTGCCCACAGCAGCGCTTTTGTAACAAAAGAAATTCTCAAGTCTACAAACACAGCGTGTAAAGCTCACGCAGTGTTTGTAGACTTGCTGAATTTCTCCTCTTAACAGAGCTGGGCTGCGGGGTAATAGTGTGACTTTGTTAAAGTTTTCTTGTTAATTGCAGCTCCTGACGGGCGCTGCAATTAACCTGAAAACTTTAGCTAAGTCACACAATCACCCCGCTGCCCAGCTCTATTAAGAAAAGATATGCAGCAACTCTACAAACACGGCGTGTGAAGCACACCCCTGTTTGTAGACTTGCTAATTTCTCCTCTTAACAGAGTTGGGCTGCGGGCAGTGCTTAATTTGTAAAAATTAAGTCCCGGTGCTCACCTATTTCTTAGGAGGCAGCAGCCACTTCTTCCAGTTGTCCGCCCAACTATATTCCTGCCACCACTCAATTGTACCATTGTCGTGACCACTGTTTAAATGGACAATGCGAAAGTGTTCAAAATCTGTCCTGTGCTTTCACAGCGTACCTCGCTCAATTCAATAAGGAGCCAGCCGCCTGATGCAATTATTTAACGGGGCGCAGACACGCTGTCTAAAGCAGGCCAGGTGATAAATTAGAGAGCAGGGCACAATTATTTAGTGATTGCACAGGGCTGTGACATTAAGGCATGATAACATCACTAGGATGATGAACAATACACATTCATCATGCTTAAACCAGGGTGGGCCAGTCAGTGGAAGCATGCCACGCAGTCACCCAGCTAGATATATTTATTTTGACCCAGACAGAGGCATCGGATGATATCCGGAGCAGATTTGTAAAGATGTGTGCACAACTCCCATCCACACAGGAGTCAGCAGAAGAGTAACAGTGGGTGCTGTGATACATGCTGGCTCAATCTGATACTGGTGTGATACATGCAGTGCAAGAACACCCAGGGCACATAACATTTGTGTCCCCTACGCACATTCAACTCTATTTACATAGATAGGTGCAAAAACGGGCACAAATGTGAAAACGGTATTCATGGCGTCCTTTTATTTTGCATTTTATGTTTGCTGGGCGTTTTCACTACCACCTAAGAGCTAAAAGGTGCAGTATGTAAGCACACACAATTTGCACTCAGCTCACAAGCACTACCAATGCTGTTTTGCGCCTATTTGTATTTGATTACCAGAGGCAGGCGACCGGAATGTAAATTTGTTAACTTCGGCAAGTGAATCATGTGAAATACGAATGCACACTTGTGAAAACCGGGGTGGACGTCGTTGAACCATACCTTCACTATGATGTCATGCCAAACATGGCCACTGACTGAAGCGACAAGACAGCAAGAACATGTAGTTTCACACAGTTTGAATATTGGGAATTTTCTCCTAGCGGGCACGTGGGAGGAATCACTTCTTTACACCACGGACTGGAGGGCGCTTCACATCGTATAGGTAAAACTGAGACCTGTAAAGACTGCCCAGGGCAAGAAGTAGTGTCACACACAGGACCGAGAAACTGCATTCACAGCAGTACCCGCAAAAGCGTGACAAGCAGCCGGCCAGCGCTGGGTGGTGCCAGGCTGGAAGGGAAAGGGGCACACATGGGATGCATGAGGGGGCCAGGTGCTTGTGCTTACATACAGCCAGGCCTCTTGGTGCCAGCAGGCAGTCGGACAGCCAGGTGCAGGCACAGGTCCAGCTCTGGCGGGAATTCCCCACCTGCGCATGGTAACCTCCAGCAGACGGGGAGCCAGTATTGAGACACACACAGCAGCTGGCATCGGGGTTATGATGAACCCGCTGGAGTGCCAATACTGGGGCACAGGCAGCTTCTGGTACCAGGGTGATGGTGAGCTTGCTGTAGTGAGAAGGAAGCATGCATCGTCCCGGCCCTGTGAATTACGTGCCGGTGCTGAGCACCGGAAACCACCGGCACAAATTAAGCACTGGCTGCGGGGTGATTGTGTGACTTTGTTAAAGTTTTCTTGTTAATTGCAGCTCCTGACGGGCGCTGCGATTAACCTGAAAACTTTAGCTAAGTCACACAATCACCCCGCTGCTAACTCTATTAAGAAAAGATATGTAGCAACTCTATAAACTTGGCATGTAAAGCACACCCCTGTTTGTAGACTTGCTGAATTTCTCTTCTTAATAGAGCGCAGCTTAGGGGTGATTGTGTGACTGTTATTAAACTTTTCTGTGCTGGGCATAGTATGCCACTTGACTTGTATTTTGCTGTTTCTGTCATTGCATCCAGATTTATGATACAACAAGTAACATCATACCTACAACAAGTTGGACTATTGGCTTTGTCAGTGGTTGGTTAGTTGCATAAGATAAATAAGCAGCAACTATGGCTTGTATATAATATTGAAAAAGCTTCCACTTAAAGCCCTGGTGACACCACGACAATGTTGCTGCTCCTGAGTTTCAAAAGAGAAGGGAAATCCAGAGAGAAAAAGACTCTTTGAAGGATTTCCCTTCCCCTACAACGCTCACCTGGCATGACGTCATGCCGTAACTTCTCCACTAGTGAGAAGTGAGCAGTGTGAGCACGCTCACTGCTGTCACTGCAGTCCGGAAAAAAACGGACCGTCTGTGCCAGGGCACAAAACAGAGCCCGATAGAGACCCGTTTCGAAGCCCCCTTTAAAAAACTGCAGGTGCTCAGCACCGGTGTGACCCGGCCCACTTAGAGCCCTGAACGTAGTGTCCATCATAAGTCAACCACTGTCAGCTAGGAACATCACACAATCAGAATGTGAGAAAGGGCACGTTAGGTGCTGATTAACTAAGAGTCTAAATCTGCCAGTAAGCACATGAGACCTGGCACTACATGTGAGATTTGGAGACTACCAGGAGGAAATGTCACGAACAAGGGAGCTTTCTCGGTGGAAGCCAAAAGCTGCGGGAAGCGTTGGGTCTTCCATGCAGGGGGTCACTCTGGATATCCTCCATGCCAGTGCAAGACTAGTCCATTCATAGCACCCGGAGCCCGAGCTCGTGCCTGCAGGAAGTGGTTTGGAGAGTGTTGTAGGAAATGAGCAAGTGTTAGTGAAGAGAATACTCCCGACAGATGTATCAGTCATTTACACACTTGCAGCTGCCATCTGCTCAGACATGCATTTTGGAAAGATTCAAAATCTTGGCAAGGCCTAACCAGCCTTCCACCCTTCTTAGTTCATTCAAGTGAGCACGGTTACATAGAGCGAGCGTTTAGAAATGACAAGATGGCGAAAAAGTCTCCTTTAGAACCCCAACGTCGAAATGCAGAGATGCTACTTCTGAAGCCTTGCCATATCACACTTGCTGTCTTCTCTGACATATCTTTTGTCCTTTTTTCTTCCACTCCTCAGCTGCTCTCGCTGTTTCCTTCTCATCTTTTTCCTTTTCCTCATATCTGTCCCACTCCACATTTACCCACTTTCCCCTTCTCCCCATCCCATTCTTGTCTCCATTTCCGTCTCGCTGCCTGTTCTTTGCTTTCTCTCTTACCGGTTTTCCATTCTCTGTTCTCCCTCCCAGTTCTCCAGACCCTCTGGCTGCCCTTCTCGTTCCGTCCCTCTCTTACCAATTTCTCCATTACCCCCTTCTCCATTTCTCATCTTTGCGCCATGACTTTTTTTCTCCTTTGTTCCTCTCTCCCCCTTTCTCCGCCACTAAATCCTATTTCTCACTAGTATCCTCTCGTTTCCTTCTGGCTGCTATGTTACAATTTTGAAAACATATATTACTATCCCTGAATATTAGATGGAAGCACATTTAGAATTTGGACCAGCGTGCCTCTGCAGTGTCGGTGACCTGGCCAAAAAGGACATGAAAAAGCTGAAATTGGATCATAAATCAAAAGCTGTTCTGATCAGGGGCCCCAGAAATAAGTTTGGACCAGGGCCCTCAAAATCCTTAAGATATCCCTGTGCCTTTAGTTAAAGTTTTCATGTTAATCGCAGCACCCATCATGAGCTGCAATTAACACGAAAACCTTAACAAATGCACACAATCACCCACAGCCCAGCCCTATTAAGAAAAGAAATGCAGCAACATAGCTGCCAAGGTTTCAAATTGCAAGGTGGGACGTTTTCATAATTTCACTGTAATTATTAGTGCCAATTGAACAGGGCAGGCTTTAGTGCTGGTGGCGCCTGGTGTGACAATGTTTGTTGGCGCCCCAATGACCACCTCCGCCATGGATACTCTCATTACCAACCTTAAACAGTGCCCCTCAAGTCTCCATAACCCCACTCTCTTTCATATTTATTTTGTTATTAGCGCCACTCATACCAGTGAAAGGTGTTAAGCACTTTACATTGCATACACGTTACACAGACACTGAATCAATGTATAGGAAATGTTACATCAGACAGAGGAATACCATTTCTCTTCTTAACAGAGCTGGGCTGCGGGGTGATTGGTTTTTCAAGCAAAAGTTTGGAGTAATATTTGGCGCTGCACACACACGCGGTCTGGTTCCTGGCGCACATAGCCATGGCTGCAGCGCACAGAGACCCTACACTGCCGCACACAGAGGAAAAAAATTAGAGGGAACATTGCCAACGACTATTGCGGACAAATGACTTCGAACTCGCCTTAAGTAGTAAAAAAATCGCGGACAAATGCCTTCGAACTCTCCTTAAGTAATAAAAAAATCGTAAAAGTACCAGTTCTGTGATGCAGACACCAACAGCCGCTTTTAAAACAAGCGCGCGCCCCTCGCGCAAGTAGGGGGTGCGGCTGAGAGCAGGCAGCGTTTCCTTTGCGGGAGCGAGCGCGATAATTACTAACACATGGCGCCGCTCGCTCCCGCAAGGGAATCGCCAAACGTGCACGCGTTGCATTGAAAGCAATGCAACGCGTGCACGTTTTTGCCTGCAAAGCTGAATCGTTTTCAAGAGGTCTCTTTCCTATGCAGCGCATGCGCGCTGCGTAGGCGAGACCTAAAAACGAGGAGAAAAAAAAATATTTCTCCTCATTACGCCTGCTCTGGAGAGGCGTAAGGTTTTAGCGCTGCCCCAGGTTTACGTGATTAAGTCAATCTCGGGCAGCGTCAAAATCCATTGGTGTTGCTTGGGAAAACCCACTGCAATGCCCATGGAACTCCTCCCTGGTGCAGAATAAGGCAACGCAGCGACTTTCGCTGCTTTGTCTTTCTCCATATCTATGAGGCCATGCAAAGCCACGCAGAGTGGCTTTGCAGGACCTCAAAAATATGATTGAGAGACTTGGGCCGCCAGACCGTCAAAAACAGTGAGGCTCTGGCAGCGCGAGCCTCTTTTAAAAAAGCCCCATAGTTTTACTCAAGTCCAGATCTTTAGCAGAATGTCTATTAGAAGGACATGATATCTCAGTCACTTCTCTAATTCACCATTCCACCACTTTTCTAGTGTCCAATATATCCTGTAAACTATTTATTTTGATGTAAAAGGTTACTTTATTTTATACAAGGGAGTGAAAAATATTTGTCATCAGTCTTGTGTGTTGGGGTTGACTAGTGTTTTTCTCATTGGTTGGAGGCTTGACTTAATGTAATTTCCAAAGTTGGCTAAAACAGCCTCTGAAATCTCAAGTATAAGTTCACGTTGAGCTTGCGTACAAGTTTTCACATTTTTCTGTAAGAGATGTCGACTGATGAACATCTTCAAGTCATTTTTTGAGATCTTAGAAGAGTATAACCTTAACGCTGCGTTTATCATTGGCTCATAAGAACATGGGCCTGATTTGCAAAAGTATTTTTCTATTGCAAAGCCTGGGATTTGCAATGCGTGGTTTACAACTGCAAAATACCTTTTTATAATGTAGATAAACACTTTTACAAGTCAGAAAAGCCTTTCCGGCTCATGAAAGGGATGTTGTGACCGTTTTCGAATGCAAACAAGACAGGAATTGAAAAGTGAATCCACTTCCTATTCCAAGTCACAATGAGCAGTTTCAATAAGATGTTATAATGGTTTGTGAAAGCAACTTTGGTCACAAACTACCGACCCCAGAGTTGGGGTGGCAGTTGAGTCACAAAGGGAGAGCAGTTCCCGTGGCCCACATTAGCGAATCAGATAGCTAAAAAAGTGGCACACATTTGCAAATTAGGGCTGTTTTGAACATGTAAAGACACACTTTATAGGTGTTTTGCAAGGTATGTGAAGATTGCATGCATTTGTGCTTGCTGCAGGCAACGTTTGAAGTAATATCAGGGAAATAAACAGTAAAAACCGGCCCACAGAGCCATAAAACAGGCCCACAAATAGCCTGAAAAACCAGCCACCCACACTGACCTGTCAGACCAGCCCTTCTGGCATTGTCTGATTTTCTTATGGGCCAGTCGGACCCAGATCCAGAGGAATACTACCTGCTCTTGCTGATGTATCCCCAGCATGAGAATTGTTTCTTTAAAGCACCTGTCTCTTTATGGAGCACAGGCTGTTTTTAAAAAAAACATTTCACATGCTGAGAGTGCAAGTACAGAGAAGGAGATCTGCTGTCCCCCATAGACCTTCATCCCTACATTTAAATCCATCCATAAACGGTCACAAAATCCAGCCTATCTCATTAATGTACATAAGGCAGGAGGATCTGCAATGCTGTGTAAACATACATTTTGAAATGCAACTAGCAGATCTGTCGCAAACCAAAATACTCGGCAGTTAGAAAAAGGTGGTGCGTGGTTTGGAACCACTATTTGCAACCTCCCAATGATAAAAAAGGCCCTATATTAAAAAAACGTAGCCATTCTGTATGTATTTCTTGGTGACGTATATATTAAAGGTGTTCTAATGGTTAGCCTTTATCCCCACCTACATCGACTAGATTGCATTTTTCACTGATTTTTACTATGTTGAGCTCTTTAGAAACCTGTTTAAAATGTGCTTGGCTAATGAGTTCCTGATCAAATTACTGACCTCCCTGCCCTTCAAACAGGGCCATGCAGGGGGGTGCAGCCGAGCTGTTTGCGAGGGCCGGGTTCGGCCGATTTTGTTAAAGGGGGCCGATATTGCCGATCCCCGGTAACAAAAACGCCCCCCCAGGGGCCCAAAAACGGCCCCCACCCTAGCGGCCCACCGGGGAAACGCCCGGTGCCCGCTACGGCCAGTCCGGCCCTGCCTTCAAAGGACAGTGGGGTCATGAAGTAATAGAAAAATATGAACAAATTCAATATAAGCTGAGATACTCGCAGTGTCAAACTGGGACAAAAATCTGCCAGGGCACTAAAATAAAAGTGGCCCCCATTAGCAAACCAGATAGCTAAAAAAGTGGCCCACATTTGCAAATTAGGCCAGTATTGGTCAGTAAAGACAGGCTGTATGCAATTTTTGCTAGGTATGGAAGACTGCCTGCATTTGTGTTTACTGGAGACAATATTTGTTGAAAAATCAGGGAAATCAAAGGAGAAAATCGGCCCAACTGGCCATAAAACAGGCCCACAAACTGCAAAAAAAGAGGTCCACACAATGATCTGTCCTGTCAGACCAGCCTATCAGGCACTGCCTGGATGCCCTATAGGCCAGCCTATAGGCCAGCCCAACACTGGATACTGGAGACATAACAAATCGGTTACCACTTTGTATTGGACGGAGATGCACACAATATTTAGAAGGTCAGATTTACCCTGCATGCAACTCGTTTCTGATGGAAACTGTTATGAATTGTTCACACGTTGAAAAGCTGAAAATAGGAAGAGAACAGTAAAGGACACCCAGATCCACAGGTTCTACCTGTTGTGACACTCTAAAAAATTGTTTAAATGTCATGGTATCTGCAACGTTCAGCTCTGCTCATATCTGATGTCCTTGTAGAATGCTACAAACATGTTTACCTTACATTTCACTTTCACACACACAAGTGGAGGAAGCAGTGTTTCATTTCGCACAGTCACCAACCTTGGCAAATATTTGCCTTGCAGATTTACCACAGGCATCAGCGACCACACCAAATGTGACAGGGCAAGCCACACAAAGGAAGCACAGAAGAACAATTGGCAACAGCTCTGCAAACAAATCCCTGGAACTTAATGCACGTTCTCCATGGAAAATGAATAATTTCCAAATCTCGTATCAGTGAAGCATTTCTGAAACAGTCGAATGTCCAAGTTCATATCTGTTCTGCGCTAAAGCGACACCTGACCAGGCGCGCAACGCCCATTGGGCTGAAAGGGCTTCAGCCCCCCCTCCCCTTCCATCGTGTGTCTCAGCCCAGGCTGCTAGGGGCTCGGCTGGGCAGTGTCTGGAGTCTTATCTGCGGCATGCCCAAGTTTTTCACAAGTCTTTAAAGACCATTTGCATATTTACATACCTTTGTAAACTGGTTACCGAGGCTTAGTTTTTTTTCTCGTTCCAGTACCCACTTGGGCTCTCACTCTGCCTATTCCTTAAATTTGCATTTTACATTTACTGCCATAGTGTGAGAATGCATTTCATGAAAAGGAATATAAAGTAGGGTTGCCAAAAGAAAAATGCCAGCCATGTGTTTTTTAAAGAGCCTGCAAAGAACTCGTCTTGACTAAATAGGGTTTTAAATAAAAAGGTATGCATTCATTTGTAATGTGACTTTTCTGTCTTTGTTTCCTTTAATTACCAGTCATGGATCATTCAGGCAGCCCTAGAACACAATTAAAAGTGTTTTTTATTTATATTTGCTGTTCGAAGTATGCACAGATAAGTGCTGAAAATACGGCTTTAGGTGACTGTTTATTTTTGTACCGTCTGGGACATCAAAATAATGAGCTGGTAACCCTAATCATAATTTATTCACCATTGGTTTTCAACCTTCTTTCTTCACTTTTTCTTTCAATTCATTTTATCCAATCAATATTTTACGTTGACTCACAAAAGCTCAGGAGCACTAGATGGGTTCCGCATGTCATGATTTTATTATAACGACCCAATGCATTTCGGGAAAAGATTCCCTTCGTCAGGGGCATCTACAAATACAAGCATATATATGTTTTAGCCGACTTTCTCAACAAAATTATTAGAAATGTTAATTTGATGGAAATGTTGGTGAGATAATGGGGGTTTGTGAGAAATACCATGTGGCGAAGGATGTGGCACAGTGCATTTTGGGATATGCAGTAGTATTGTTAAAAATAATGGAGAAAGAGAAAGGAAGTGTAGCACACACAGCCTGTTGTTGAGTTCAGCGTAGAGCCTTGGCAGAAACATATGCAATTAACCACCTGGGGGTAGTTAACGAGGGCGGAAACACATTAAAGAGGTTTGTTTACCGAGAGATTCAGTTTATATCTGAACGCGATACGCGTGCCTCGGCACGCTAGAAAACAGGAATATTAAGTGACAGAACTCAGCATGTTGTTTTAAATGGATTTGAATTTCTGGAATCGACGCTTGAAGATATAGGATTATTCAGTATGTCATGGTAAGCGTGCATAAGTCGCCAGTAGTTTCTGCGCTTTTGAATAAGTGCTATCAGTTTTACCTTACAAAGGGGGTGGATTTACTCAGGAGTAATATGCTATGCTGAATATGTGAGAATAATGTGGGTACAGAAAGGATTGAACGTAGTATGCCGGTGGTAACCGTTTAGGACATAGGTCAGATTAACTCGCAGCGTTCTTTTCATCGTTAAACATTTTTTATCGTTAGCATTACCTTCGCGTATAATTGATGAAATTTGTTTTTAAACTTAAGTGAAGTGCTTTATTTTGTTGAGAAAGTCGGCAAAAACATATATATGCTTGTATTTGTAGATGCCCCTGACGAAGGGAATCTTTTCCCGAAATGCATTGGGTCGTTATAATAAAATCATGACATGCGGAACCCATCTAGTGCTCCTGAGCTTTTGTGAGTCAACGTAAAATATTGATTGGATAAAATGAATTGAAAGAAAAAGTGAAGAAAGAAGGTTGAAAACCAATGGTGAATAAATGGAGAAAATATAATATTAAATCATATGAATTTGATTCATTGGATTCAGACAAGTTTGGGGCTGTGCAGCTTGGTGGAACCATCGATGGTTCCCTCGTGTTCTAGTTAATGTTGCAGCACAACGAAACGAAGCGCGGAGCAAGTTTTGCACGCCGTTAAATTTTGAATGGAGTAAGTTTGGTATAAAATTGATTACCAGGTGTGCATCTCATCCCCACTAATCTCAACCCTATCATAAGACTGGAAGTTTGTTGCAGGATCAGCACATTATTTATTTCCTCCACCCTCGATCCCTGATTAATGCCATAATAGCAATAGTTAAACTTATATCTGAAACCCTACGCCGCTGTCAATAACATGCTGAGTTACTTCAAGTGTTGTCTCAATGCAGGGTGCATTTCCAGACACACTCCTCATTCTCGCCCTTCACTTTCACACTCACCCTGCACTTACAGTGATCACACTGCACTCACACTGATCACCATGCACTCACACCATTCACCCGCTCCCCCTGCACTCACAATGATCACTTTGCACTCACAATGCACTTGCGCTGTTCACTCTGTACCTCACCCTGCAGTCACACGAGTGCACTACTCACCCTGTACTCATGTGACACTTCACTCACCTGTCCCCCTCACTTCTCAATCTGCAATCTCACTCAAACAAGCCCATCACTAACCATGCATTCATTCGTCCCACTCTGCACTTACATCCGCACCCAAATTCACATGGTCACCTCACTCACCCTGCAGTCACTCCCCTTACCCTACTCTCACACTGTCGCATCGCTCACCGTGCACTCACATGGGCACTCCTGCCACCCACACAGTGCAGAGGGTTAACGTGCCTGCTACAAAGAATGTGTACCATGCAGATCACAGAACTGAGTGTGAGTAAACTATGAGTAGCGCTATAAAAAAATGAAATGTTTGTCAGAAAGGTGCTATAGAGAGATGAGGTGCATTGTTGGTGAGTGGCAGTGAGGGAATTTATAGAGAAGGAGGAAATGGGGAGGGGGAGCCAAAAAAGACTTTTACACACTGTGCGACCAGTGCTAGGGCCAGCACTGGCTAGGAGTGTTAGCCCCCAGTGGCGGCTCCTCCGCTATGGCGGAGGAGTGTCGCCCCACTGCTTTCGAGCAGGGGAAACGAAATATAAACTGATAATAACTTGAAGCTATTATCATTTTATGTTTCCTTTGCGGGTGGGAGGGTGGGCGGGGCTGCTTTGCTCAGGGAGAAGGGCATGGGAGGAGTGGTATGCCCACTCCCAAGTGTGCAATGAATGTTTGGTCGGCCTTCTTGGGCCTCCCAAACAGTCATGCGCACTCTCCCGTTCTCCATGCAGGCTGCATTACAACCTGCGTGGAGAACATGCCCACCCCTACAGCCCCTGGCTGAGCACCATATCACAGCGCTCAGACCAATCACAACACTGCATTGCAGCGTTGTGATTGGCTTAGAGGAGGGAGCCTGGCTGCCTGCTTCCTGTTCCTGAAATCGAGAGCAGGAGCAGAACCAGAGACGCGGGACCCGGCCGGTGGAAATTTAAGTTTTTATTTTTTATTTTTCCCCTCACATGACCCCCCCCATTCCCTGCAACCCCCCACGCACCCCTGCGCCCGACCCCGCAACCTCATCCGCGAGCCATGCCGGCCACCCCTGTTAGCCCCCCCCCCGAAGTTCAGGTCTAGTTGCGCCCCTGCACCTGACCATGTATGACCCAAGCTCCCTTCCTAATCAAGCATTAAAAGTCGAATTATGCCAGACATAAAAATAAATGCAAACGAATTCAGAATAAAACTTGGCAACTTTGGTCTTTTACGTGAGGTTTTTACTTTTGGAACTAATTAGCTGATATTTGTGCTGACCAAAGGTCGTTGGTAATAAATGTTTCAAGCATGCACTTGTAAACATGTTACTATGTATTATTTTACAGGCTTTGCCTATACTCAGATTGTACACATGTATAATATGGAACAGTACTATTGAATTTCCAACTAAAAATTACTATAGGTAGGTTAGGTGACGTAAATGGCACAATGATTATATGGTTATCCTCAGACACTACCGAGACAGACTTAGCGGTAGATACACAAACAGTTGGATGCCACTTGGTGGCAGCCAGGGGACTGGACATCGGCTGCCTTCAGCTGGCGCGTGCGCCTGGTCTCGGGAACAATGAAGGGGCTCACTTGAATGAAAAGTAAGCTCTGTTCTATGGGCTTTTTCATTTTCGGTAGTTTCTGCTCCTTTTTTGTCCTCTAATCCCATAAAGGCAAATAAATAGCAGGCTACAGATAGTATTTACACAATGAGACACTTTGAACTTTGCACTTATATGGAAACGATAAAAAGGTATAACAATTATGAAATTGGAATAAATATATTTGGAATAAAGTTGGGTCAGTAATTACTTGTCTGATTGGGAGTGTGAAGCAATACAGGTTAAGCGGGGATCATTTTTGCTGTGTGTTAAGTTACCAAGAAGTTACCATGGCATTAACACATTTCCAGGACTAATCATTGCACCCACAAAGCCACTGAATATGAGAACCATAGGCTCTGATTCACCAAAATACCAGGGGTTCGGGACGTGACATAACACACCCTCCTACCCCGATACCATTACAGGCGTCACATGTTGTCAGCCAATGGCGTAACAAAGGCCAGGGTCGGATTGGTAACGCGGGCACTCGAGAAATGGAGGAAGGGCCGGTAGCCGAGTTCCAGCTGTGGGCTGCTTTTTTGGGCAGCCTGGGGGCTGTCCGTGCTGTTAAGATGCCGCCAGCGGCCCAGTGGGTGCCTGAGTGGCCTTTCTAGAGGCAGATGGGCGGAGGTATCACTCCCTTTCTCTCGCTGGGCCGGCCCATTAATGTATGCTGATTGAGCGGGGGCATGGGGCCTGAGCAGAAGTGGTCTCACTTGCATTATGTGTGGCTCAGCAGTGTGAACTAATCTGTGCATTTTTTTTTTATCTAAGCTAAGTTAATAAAACCTGCCCCCCACCCTCTTTCTTTTCATAAAACTTTGCTGAAGCAGTGTTTTGCGGAAAGGCAATACGCAAATGTGGGCCACTTTTTTTTTGGTGTGCCCGGGCCGATTTTTGATCCCAATCCAACCCTGACAAAGGCGCCCCCCCCCCACACGGGGGGAGCTCCAGGGGGCCCCCTCAGCACAGTACCCTGGCCGGAGAGCTCCTGAGTGAGTCCGGGGCGGGCCACTCCATGTACTATGCAGGGGGGCCCCCTCAAGTTTCGTTACGCCACTGTTGTCACCCCTACACCGTTGTGTTTGCTGCCGAAGAGCCATGGCCATCCCCAGAGGGGGAAACTAACACTCTCCAAGCTCTGTGTACTTTAAGTTCTTGCTGCTGCCTTCTGCCCCCAGAGGCCAGGAGTAGCAAGGGCAGTGACAGGGGTCCCAACTGCAAGCCCAGGGGTAGCACCACGGACGACCTTGACAACAAGGTTTCTTATCCAGAGAAATTCAAGGGAGGGGTGGGTGGAGGTGAGGGTGCCTCAAGTTAAGATCCCAGCATAGATTAGATTCTAAAGGAGTGTGGGCACCCAACCTACGTCCAGGATAGACAGGTCCTTATGAAACTTTCAGGCTATATAAATACACTCTTATGGACCGATTCTAAATTGATTGCATGTACATACTACTATGTGGTTATCCTGAAAATCCGGCATGGATCCAGTTTATTTTGTTTATGTTCTGAAGCCTTCAGAACGCCTCTCACACCAAGAGTTGGTCCGATAGGCTCAATTTACTCTGATTTTCCGCCATGCACCGGTCTTTACTTTGTGTTTGCATGTTATCACAGGAAGGGGGCAGGTCGGATTTGTGCTTGAGAGGATTATGGGACTTCTCAGATCACGGTTGAGACTCACCCTTGACTTTCCTCTTCAGAATATCACCTGAAAGCATTTAAGCAAACAGGCCTCGTGTGTCACTGCGCGTCTACCCCGGTGAAAGTGCCTGCCTGCCTCAGAGTTGGCATGCCACCGGTTCCGAGTGACTCTCACGCTGCCGTAATACAAGAGCAGCGACGCATACATTATTCACCCAGTGAGATGTTCCGAACAAAGAGGCGACATGAAATTAGAAACCAGGTGACGAGTTCCCGGACAAGTGCCTTGCATGTTCTTGGCTCCTTTAAATATACATAGACAGTGTATTTATATCGCGTTCAGGCAGACAATGTTACTATACAACAACCAATGGGAAGCCCCTACAGAAAAGGGGAGGGGTTCCATAACCACAATAATGGACCTCATATCCTAATATTTCCAAGCCGGATACTTTCGAATCTTTTGCCACTCAACCTGATACAAACAAGTATATTTTTTAAAAATACAATATTAAAGGCTCCCCATTTAACCTCTTAAGAGAGCTATGCGGCTTCCTATTTGAATTTTTTTACATATAAATCTTTAAATTGCAAACAATTGTGCGTTGTTATTATGTTTCTAAGGTGACAAGTGCTCTGTGCGGGAGACGCCTGGTGTGGTCTGCTTCTGTGTTGGACAGGCCACCTTACTAACACAACCCCCTTCTTAGAACGACTGTTATTTTCGGTGTATAAATAAACCAGGTCATGTACCATTTTGATTTCAGTACACAGCCTTCAAATGCACAAATCAACCTATACCACTGTGGGTGAAAAGTGACATAACTACACAAATATCTTTGTAAACAAGGTTTAAATCCGGTTTTGAAAACCAAAGACACTTCTGATTGTATTGCTGTAGCAAAAATGAGTCTGTCAACTAAGATATTGGATGAACTACTCCAGGTGTTACACACATCCCACTCTTCACGAGAAAGTGTCCATATTTTTAACTTTATTAAAATCATCTACAATACACTGCATTAAAAAGTATCTGCTAAAATCATTCATATCTGGAACATCAGCCTCCTTGAACAATGGTCATAGGGCAATTTTACACTAGAATTTGTCCCGACCAACAGTGAGCCATTTCGAAGGTTGTACCTGCCTTGATTGACCAGAGCGAATGCCATTTTGCAGGGCCGGCTTTAGCGCTGGTGGCGGCCGGTGCGACAATCATTTTTGGCGCCCCCATACCCATGGCCGCATCCTCGGATTCTCTCACTACCACCGGGCAAAAGTGCCCCTCATCTCTCCAATCATAAGTTATTGCTAAACACAGAGTCCCCCCCCTGAGGTCGGCGCCCCCTCCACAGGTCAACGCCCAGTGCGGCCGCACCAGTCGCATTGCCCTAAAGCCGGCCCTGCCATTTTGCTATGGTCGGACATTGAAAATGTTCATGCAAAATTTACCATTCACCAGCGCTAAACTGCGCAGTTACTGGTGCAATATCTGTCATGTGAGGGAAGCTGCCTGGGCTTTACTGAGCTTTGCTGTAGGGTTTGGTATTTCAAGCTCTGAGGTGCTACTGTCCCTCGACGCTGTAACAAAGCTTATGTGGATTAGATTTTGGATAGAGCAAAATCTACTCTACTCCAAAAAGGAGTATTGCTTCATTTTTGCACCAGTGAAAAGTTTTGTAATCTGGACCAGGGTTTACAAAAACCTCCTCTCTTAATTTCTCATGGGCATTCAATCCCAGTTTTGAAGCTGCCGCTTGTCCTTCCACCAATCCCTTCCGTCCTTTATAAGCAGAGGCAGTGATGGAAGCAAAACAGGAGTTGCAGTCTTCCTGTGAATCTTTTAATTCTGGATTCAGTGAGCAACGGTGCAAATTGTGAGTTACGGCCCACCTGTAATTATGGCCCAAGAATGCAATCCTCTTTACATACAGTGACCATTGTTTTAAAATTGATTTTTACGTATCACTGTTTCTAGTTTTATAACACATCTGCGTCCGTATTATAGAAAGTGCACCTGGGGCGTAACGAGCATGTGAGCCAGCTTTGTGCACCGCCAGGGCACTTGGTATTACAGAAGGGGCCGCAGACGCTTGTGCGGCCCCTTTCTGTGGGAAAGATAGTGCTTGCGCACATGTACCACCAGCGCTACCTCAAGAAGGTGTTCCCTCATTTGCATGGATGCGTGGCACCGCACAAATGAGGAAATCACTTTACCTCTGCACCTGCGCCGTATTATGGACAGGGGCGCAAAGGAATAGAAGCTGTCAGGAGGTGCACTGACAGTGTCCACAAAAAGGTGGCGCCCTGTCAGTGCGCCCCCAGATGGCAGCCCTCTGGAGGAGGTCAAGGGGGTCCTATGGACCCATCAGACATCCCCTTGCAGGCGGGTGCAGTCAGGCAATGCACCCGCCTGCAAACTGATCCCTCTACCCTTTTAAAAGTGCAGATGGGGTACTACCTGCACAGTGAAACACGGAGCGGCTTTGAAGCAGCTGCTCCGTATTTCACTTGAATGGGCTGCCCCCAGGCAGCACGAGTTAGCGGATGCGCTGAGGGCAGTGCATTTAGCATAATAAGGCACACTTTTCCTGCGTATGGCACACCTGTTTGAAGGTGTGCCGTGGCGCAAACAGGGAAAGCGCACCCTATATGTAATAGGGCCTTTGATTCGCCGTGGCTCAGATGACTACCTACTTAACCAAAATTTGAAGACTTAGTTTTCAAAAAATCTTAATATTCACTGGAATTATTTTAATTTCTTGTAGTTCAGAAAACTAGCATAAGTTTGAAAAACCTTTTACATAATCATGCTAAGTTAAGTAGTCCTTCCCACAGCATAGTCCCTTAGAGGCACATATCATGGAATGACAGCTGGAAAGGAAGGATATTTGCATCCTTTACCGATCCCTTGTCAATAACACCCTGCAACCTATGGCGAAGCTGAGGGAAACATAAGAGGGAGATGTGGGCCCCTTGGATGAGGGTGACTGGGTGGAGGCCAGAATGACCCCTAAGGTCCTGGTGATGTCCGTGAAATTATGCTGGATTCAATTGAAATCCCTACATCATGTTTATTACAGCCCTACACAGTTACACTGGATGTAGGCAGACCTAACCCCATGTTGCTGGTGCTGTTGGCACCCCTCAGGTACCTTTTCCGATATGGTGTGGGCCCTCACTGGTTACTGGTGACATATATGCAGCACTCTTTCTCAAGTTTTGGGCAGGGCTATAACACTGGAGCCAAAAATGACTTCATTAGGGCTGATGAACGATTGGGGGGGGGCCGCCATACAAGACGGCTAATTGGTATGGGCTTTATTATCGCCAAAGGAGATATTGCACAGCACTGACGCTCTCAGCTGGTTCCACTAATGGTCGAATGGGCTCGCGGGATGGACTATGCTGCTGCATTGGAGAAATTTGTATATACATCCAGCAGCTGCCCAGAGAAGCATCACAAGATCTGGGGGGACTGGTTAACCTATTCAGATACCCAAACCCCAAGGGGTTAGCTGACACATGGTTATCTGATGTTTATTTTCACTGATGGGGGGGACGGGTTCGACTGTACGGGAAACAGCCTTTCCAACAAGGTTTTTACCACGCATGCTTTTAGAACGCATATGCTTTTACAACTTATGCCTTTATCATGCATTTAAGGTACGTTCAGGAGTGTGGGGGGTCTCCCTCCACAAATACATTGTTTATATATATAAATAAATATATAAACAATGCGTGGTAAAGGCATATGTTGTAAAAGAATATGCGATCTAAAAAAATGCGGGGTGAAAAATGCGTGGTAAAGGCATGCAGAGTATTTCCCAGCGTTGTTCCGTCATACAACTGACGGTTCTGCAGCGCAGTTTCCATGCTTGTTTCTTGAATTTATTGTATATGCGCTTAAAATCAATAAAAAGAGTTAGAAAAAAAAAAAAACACCTTAAGTAGTCCTGAGCACAGCTGTTATTTTTTTTCCCTGTGGCAACTGTCAACATTTGTTGATGCACAGTGACACATTTCCAAAACACCTCAACAAGCACATTTGTTAATTCTGATAAAACCAAGTTTATACAAAAAAAAGCTTTCGAGGGGTGTGCACAATGTTTGATACGTCAACCTTCACTGTGCCTTTTCTGAAACTTAAGATTTTGTCTTACATAAACTAAACCTGAAAGTGACGTCACGTCTTATAACAATGATTGTTACGTCCAAAGTTCACGCAGACACTTTAACATTCTCTTTTAATACCTTCATGTGGAAGTAACAAAGGTCACTGTTATTTGAGTGTAGTAACACATATTATTTACATGTATGTAGAATGTGTTCCATTACTACTTGCTGATGATTAGCAACCCCTTTGTGTCAGAAGTGAAGTTAACTTAAATTGTCCAGAAGAAACTCTTGAGATATTGGCTTTCCTTTATGGATGTCCGTTAGAACTAATTAATAAAACTCCAAACAACAACTTAACCAAGTAACTAGACCACACTTGAACCTGAGTAAATCTAACCACATAACACCGCCTTGCAAATACTCAGAAGGCAACTTCCAGTCAGGTGATGTATCCGAAGAGTTCTACAGCTCCTAGAAGACTGCCCTTCTTTCATCACCTTTTGCACGATCCATCAGAATTTTTTATAACTCTTAGTTTTCAACGTCTGACATATGGAAATTTCTTTCGACTTCCTATTCATAGTAAATATGTTTCATCTGATTGTGCCATTATCAATTTTAGAATTAATTACTTCAAAGCCTGTTAGACCATGGATTAAAATTCCATATATTATGACATTTTGTTATGGGAAAATTGATTCAATTTGATGTCTACTACTGAACATGTCTAATTTATATTACTTTTCTTTTTAGATCTAGAGACAGCTGTCTCTGTATACAGAGCACATGTCAAAAAAGGGAAAAAAGGAGTATACAGACAGGGGCCTTGGACCCACTCATTTGTCGATCAGCCTCATTCCAGAAGCTCAGCATTTGATTGGCCTTCAGTTATAATAATCCACCTAAGGAGTGCTTCCATTTCAGAGACCTAAGGATCACATCACAGCCTGCCAGAGGTGGCTCCTCTGCAATGGCGGGGGAGCGTCGCCCCACTGGCTCAGAGCCAGCAGCTGAAAAATAAAACAATATTTTATTATTGTTTTATTTTTCAGCTACTGGCCGAGCCAGCAAGTGTAAGGCAGGGCGGGCCTGGAGTCACAGGGAGGAGTGGTTGGTGCACTTCTAAGTGTTATGTTATGTTACCGTGACTTATATAGCGCAAACAGCTGCCCCAGCAAAGGGGCGTCCTGGCGCTGACAGCAGAGCAACTGACACAAGCGGGTGGAAATTGATAGCCGGACTATGGTGCAGGGAAAAGGTGAGTTTTAATGGCCTTCCTGAATTCTAGGTAGTTGTTAAGGCCCCGGATGTGAGCTAGAAGTGCATTCCAGAGGAGGGCCGCTCTACTACGAAAGGAGCGACCTCCAGCGCGGACTCTCTGTGTACGGGGGACCACTACCAGGTGGTGACCCTGTGAGCGGAGGTGACGTGAGGGCACATAAGGCGAGAGGAGGTTGGCCAAGATGTTAGGGGTGGTCAATTTCAAGGCTTTGAAAGCAATGCATAAAGCTTTGAATTCAATTCGCCTAGCCACAGGCAACCAGTGCAGACGACGGATGGCGTCAGACACCGGGCAGAACCTGCGCAGACCTAGAAGGGTTCTTGCTGCCGCGTTCTGTGCCCTTTGCAGCCTCAAAATTTCAAACTTATTGGACCCCAGGTACAGAGAGCAGGCATAGTCCAGTCTTGACATTACAGATGCCTGAATGATGACCTGTTGTGTGGGTGCATCAAAGAAGTCCAGTAGGGGTCTGAGCCCCCGAAGAAGTCCGAAGCAGGTCCCTGCCACTTTTTTGGTTTGGACTCGAAAGTTGAGAGACGAGTCTAGCCACACCCCCAGATTTTTCACAGCCTGCTTGGGGGGGGGGGCACTACCAAGGCTTGCGGGCCACCAGCGTTCACTCCACAGACCATGGTCCTTCCCCACCAACAATACCTCCGACTTGCTGGCGTTCAGCTGGAGACAGTTGGCGGTCATCCACCCTGCGACTGCCGCCAGGTCGCCCTGAAACTTAAGGGCGTCCTGCTCGGTGTCCTTCGACAGCGCCACCACCAACTGTGTATCGTCGGCGTAGGAGACCATGGTCAGTCCTCTGCTCTTGGCTACTGCGGCCAGAGGTTGGACGTAAAGATTGAATAGCAGGGGGCTGAGGGAGGAGCCCTGTGGCACCCCTTGTTTGATGGGGTGTTCGCCTGAGGCATATGGGGGGGCTATAACCACAAATGACCTCTCATGGAGGAATGAGGCAAGCCACTCCAGAGCCGGACCAATAATTCCTGCCTCCTCCAGGCGACGTAACAGTATGGCATGGGACACTGTGTCAAACGCGGCACTCAGATCCAAAAGAACCAGTGCCGACGTGCGACCAGCGTCCAGTGCCGACCAGAGGTGTTCTGTCACAGCCAGGAGAGCGGACTCCGTGCTGTGACCTGGTCGGAAGCCATTCTGGGAGGGGTCCAGCGTGTTATTCAAGGTCAGGAAGTCCGACAGGAGGGAGTTGACATAGGCCTCCGTGATTTTAGCCGCCCAGGGGAGCAAGGAGATAGGGCGGTAGTTCTCTGGTTTGGCTGGGTCAAGAGAAGGTTTTTTAAGCAGGGGTATCACCTTGGCCTGTTTCCATGCCCTGGGCACTATGGCCGAGGCAAGTGACCTGTTTATCACCAGGCCCATAGGGGATATGATTGTAGGAAGCACTTTCCTAAATTGGTCTGGTTTGAGCGGGTCAGCAGGGGATCCTGACTTGATTTTACTGCACAGTGCTCGCAGCTGGTCAGCGGGGATAGGCGGAAAGGTATCCAAGGTATTCGCCTTATGACAACCCCGTGCCACCAGCTTGCTACTATGTGCAGTTGGAAAGGACCTGTAGATGTTATCCACCTTCTTAACAAAGAAGGAGGCAAGGTTCTCACACTGCTCATTGGACTTAATGGTCGGCCCCGTGGCGGTCTGCTGGGATTGAAGGCTAGAGAGTATCGAGAACACGCTCTTTGCTGGTTTACCACTCTCGCGGATTTGATTGGCGTAGAATACCACTCAAGCCAATTGAATGGCCTTATGGTACCTCTTAATTGCCGCCCGGTAGCTGTTCTTCGCGGCGGGATCGAAGTCCCTTCTCCATACACGCTCTAGCCTCTTACAGCTCTTGCGCATATCGGCCAGTTCGCCATTATACCATGGTCTAGTTTTAGATTTGCGGTTAATAGGCCATTTCTCAGGAATTAGGCTGTCTAGTGGCTGTCTGATCCAATCGGAAAACACCCTGTATGCCTCGTTGGGATCAGCCGGCAGACTCGGGCAAGTGACCGCGAGGCAGGCGTCGAATTCCTCCCAGTTCAATTTGTGCCAAGGGCGTTTGAGGGAGGTCAAGCGGTCCTCGCTCCGTGCCGGGGTTATACCCTGGAGTGACATAAGGACCAGATGTGGTCTGACCATCCCATGGGGATGGGCGTGTGCACTATAAGTGTGGGTATGTTTGTAAAGACTGGATCTAACATGTGGCCGGCAATGTGCGTCGGACCCGAAACCAGTTGCACAAGCTGGCAAGCCGCAAGGTCAGCTGCAAAGTTAGCCACGTCAGTGTCGTCATGATTATCCAGATGAAGGTTCAGATCCCCAGTGACGGTAAAGTTAGCGGCGTTAACCGCCAACGCACTAACCGTCTCCGTGAGGGCCGCCCTAAAGTCTGTGGATGGCCCAGGGGGCCGGTATACTAGAAGCCCTGACATCGTGTAGTTGGGGCTCAGTGAAATCTTGAAGTGTGCGCATTCGCATCCGGTTACGACCTGTTTTACAAAGGTACAGGGGTAGCACGATTTAAAAATAACCGCGATGCCCCCGCCTCTAGACTCCCTGTTCAGAGTAAGAATACGGTAGCCTAAAGGAAGCGCAAGGCCTGGCTCGGCTATCATGGCATCAGAGAGCCACGTCTCGGTAAGAAAGAGGACGTCCTGGGAGGCGTCCTCTAATAGGTCATGGACATCAGCGTGGTGTTTGGCTAAGGAGCGACAATTCAGATTGAGAATGCTAATATGCTTACTGGGCCGGGAGAGGTGGCAGCGTGTGGACGGGGCTAAAGCAGTACTGAAGCCACACTGTATACAGCAGAAAGGGCCCTCAGTAGCGTCCCCACAGGGCTGTCTGCAATTGCTCACAAAATTCCTGATTTTTAGGAGATCATTCCGGGCGTAAATTAGCCTATCTCCAGTGAGGGGGGCAGCATGTCTGGCGACGAACTGGCGCGGACGGGCACAGACGGGCTTGCCTTTGGCGCGCCTTCGGCGGCCGCCGGCGCGCCCACTGCGCACGTCCGCTGCGCTTCCGCGCCATAGGCCCCTTTTCACTGGGGCAGGTGCCAAGTTATGGACAACTAGACCGTCTCCTCACCCAAAATGGCGGAGGAGCACGGCCCGCCGGAAGTGGGTATCAGCCACTCTCAACTCCCTCCACGCAAACAGACCGCTAATGGCTGGTGGTGGACCGGGGAGGGAGTGGCAGACTTAGGTCCCAAAATACGGTGAGAGCAGCGAGATTTTTCGTGCGCATGTCTGTTTGGCCTGCCGTCTTAGGCCAGCCAAACAGACATGCACAGTTAGGTTTCTCTAATCCAGCTGTATTCTACAGCCGGGTGGAGAAACGGCACAGACTCCCTATGCCTGAGCGGAGCGTCAAACCAGCCCGCTCAGGCCAATCTCAGAGGCTCTCATAGTATGAGAGCAGTGTCTGGATTGGATGGGGAGTGTGTCCCAGGGACTGTCGGGAGCACCAGGAGAACTGAGGAACAACGAAGTGCGAGGCGGAAGCACGATCAGGTAAGTTTTTATTCTTTTAATTCAACCCTTCCACCCCCGCTGCTGCTGCCCTGCCCCCCCACCCAACAGCATATTGGCAGCAGCTGCAACTGCAATCTGATGAAGCAAAACAGAGACTGCAGGGGTGAAACACAGACTGCTAGAGCACTGCATTCTACAAGAGCACAGCAAAGTCTGAAGGCAAATAGCACACACTGCATGAGCACAGCAGAGACTTGAGAAGTACTGCACAGACTGCAGAAGCACAGACTGCATGAGCACAACCCAGACTGAAGGAGCTCAGCTGAGACTGCAGAGGGCTGTAGGAGCACAGTGCAGCTAGTAGAAGCACAGCAGAAACTGCAGGAGCAGACCAGAGACTGCAGAAGCACAGCACAGATTGCAGGAGCACATATTGCTGAATCACAGCAGAGACAGCTGAAGCACAGACGGCTGTAGCACATCACAGACTGTAGGGTCACAACACAGATGGATGGAGCACAGGACAGACTGCTAAAGCCCAGCAAAGACTGCAGGATCACAATTGAGACTGGTGGAATACAGCAGGGACTACCACAGCACAGACGTCTGAATCATAACATGGACTGCTGTAGAACATCAGAGGCGACATGAACACAGCGGAAACACCAGGAACACAGGAGAAACTGCAGGAACTCAAAATAGAGGGTAAAAGCACAGACCACACAGGCATAGCACAGACTGTTGCAGCACAGCACAGGCTTCAGTAACCAGCACAGCACAGATTGCTGGAGCACAACTTAGACTGGGAGAACAGGCAGTAGCAACACAACACAAGTGGTAAGAGCACATCACAAAACACAGGAGCATGACGCGGACTGCAGGAGCACAGCCTAAAAGAAACTTAAGGAGGACAAAAGCACAGACTGAAGAAATACAGCCCATAATGCAGATGAACAGACTGTAGGAGCAAACCACAAACTTTAAGAGCACACCACAGATACTAGGAGCATAGCATGGACTTCAGGAACAAGACGGTTGAACAGACTTCTGGAGGTGCTCAAAAAAGACGAGATTAAAAGGCTTGAGGAGTGCAGCAGCATTGATGGGCAGAGCAAGGGAACAGATGACAGCAGAAAGTCAACAGCATCTCTTTGCTAAAACTTCAACAATATGTCCTCATTTTCCTAGATTGTCTTCCTGTTTCCTTGCTCATTCATATTTCACCTTATAAACTCCTCAACCTGCTTTCTCTTCTTCTGTCCTCTACCTTCTGTTCTCCGTTTAATCCCTATTTCCAATTTTTTTATCCTTTCTACTTTTAGGTTTGACATGGGACAAATGATTTTCTGATATTGTGGGTTCTCATAATTTCTCTGCAGATCCTGATCAGCTAGTGATAACAAACAGTGCTTAGACATTATATTTCTTGGTAACAGTTTTTGATTCTCATTGTTTATATAGAGTGTTATGAGCAGCACAACAATTGTAATCTCAAAGTGAGTGAGATAGTATATTTTATGATTAACATGGGTGCATAGTGTTCTTATGTATTTTCATGGTTGATGTTTTGTGTATTTATTGTATTGTGTGGTTCTACATTTTACTTTATGTATCCAAATATATTTCAATGCGTTCCTAAAGATTTGTTATTTTAATTAAGTAATAACACTTGATGGACATTGCATCTTTATTGGGACTGGGATATTTGTATTTTGTAGTCTCTAGGTTTACTCCTTTACTCCACCCCTTTGAGGTGCAACTTGATTTCTACCCCCAGAAACTCAAAACAGTTAGGAATGCCACCTTTATGTCTGAGATCTAATGCCCTACATCCTTCCCAGTGTAGGACTGCAATCTCTCCTCCGATGTTGCAAGGATGTCCATGCAGCTTCAATAAGCTGGTCCTGTGTAAAAAAATATTACTCAATTGCAAGTGTTTTCTGGCATAATGAAATGCCATCTTTTGATATAATTGCTACGTCCAGCTATGCTGTGATTTTTGGATGTCCTTGGTTGCTCAGACTTAAACCATACAAAATGGTCACTCAGACCATTTCTATGTCCTCTCAGTTCTGTCAGGATTATTGTTTTTCTTTCAGGGACTGCTGGGTCCACTTTGATGATCACCAAGTGTCATGTGTCCCAGGTAGGCCTAACAGGAAACGCCACCATTTTGCATGTACACAAGTCTTTCCTAAAGTTGCCTTCACTTTTTCACATCAACTTTTGACACACACTTGCATTTGTGGCACTCTAGGTTAGTTTCCTAGAAGTCACCGACCTTGCTTACACAAGTGAACTTCGCATGAACATTATCATATTGCCTTGGCCCTATGTACAAGGCCTACACGTACATTGTGCAAATGTGTTTGTTATTTCAGTAAATATGGAGACACGGCTCTCAATAACACGAAAACAATGGCAGCCTGATCACAATCAGCCCGATGCAAGGATGCTTCTTTCTATAAATAGTATATATAGATGGAGGATGCACTCCTTCCCTTATATTGATTCATTTAATCAAACTCATGTTGTCCTGAGATGCGTGCGATCAGATACTGTGGTCCGTCCCAGTCCACAGCTCATACTGTAAGTATAGCTTAGGGCACTCGTCTCGCGCCCCATCTGTCGCACTGCGTTGTAGGGATAAATTTCCCATCAGTAATCCATATTTTCCTATTTAAACCTTTTATATCATTAGAAACCCATTATAATCCACGTCTTCTTTACAACTCGCGTCCGAGCTTAATAAATCACTGCAGAGACAGCGTCATGCCACCTTTTAAATTTAATTTTCAAATCTTCAGATGAATACTGCGTGCCCATCCAGGCTTTTCACAGCAACAAGTATATCCAAAAAGTGGAACGTGCAACAGAGTAGGCTCATCACATCTTTCCCAATGCATTTCGAGTCTAATACGACTCTTCGTCAGGGGTCACTGCAATAAATCAAAAAACAACTGAGGTGGCTGTTCACAATTGACCTAACCTAATACCTGACATAATAACACACAAAATTACACTCAAACCCATACATCTCACAAGCCCACCCATAAGAACCTGTGAATAAATTGATCATACCAATCCCAGTGCTGAACCCCTTAACTCCCCCTCATCATACACTAGTGTGCACATTCATCAAAAACCAGCGTGAAACCAAAAATGCCCGAAAACTACAATATCCGTGGCGATCCTTCCCTCTCTAAACTGATACTCCCCATGTAGCAACAACCTTCAACCAAACCAAATCCCATCGTGCCCCACGTACAACGAATCAGAGTAAATTACCATATTGAAGCCGCTGCCGGCAGCCTAACCTCCTCCTTCACCTCTTTCGGTAACGTAGATGATGATACATTCGCGCTGCCATTCAATCCCTGTTTTAAACCAACATCACGTCTCCATGTAGCCAATCATTCCTAATCGTCACACCCCCACGATAACATCCCACAGCTGAGCCTCGATGATCCTCACAGCAACAAAAAACATCAACTCCCACAATGCACTCAACCAAATCAGTCCGTGATTAAACTAAATGAAACCCCAAGTGAAAGAACTCATGCAAATTAAACCCATGCAAATTAAACCCGCTACCCTCTATGTGCACCCACCCTACTACAGCTACAATCTGTGACAAAGCCCCCATTCCCTAACTCTCCCCACCCTGCACCATCACAATTCTGCAACAAAGAAAAAAATCTGCAGCATGTATAAACATAAAATACAATGCATAACGTAATCCCAACAATAACGTCACATTTCCATTGCTACTAAAAATGTAAACCAATTCATATGAGAAACTTAAATATAAAAAAACGTAAATATGACAAAAACAATATATCCGCCAAAATGTCAACTGTTCATTAGTCAGTCACTGTTCTTTAAAATATCATATGAGCTGTTCAAACTGCGTAGAATCCACTCCGAACGTTTCGCTGTCTCCGTAGCGGTATAAAGAACACTTGACTGGAATTCAAAGTTTTTGTTTTCAAAGTGGGGTGCAAGACTCCTTTGGGGCGGAAAATTGCAAAGCAGTATATATAGATGGAGGATGCACTCCTTCCCTTATATTGATTCATTTAATCAAACTCATGTTGTCCTGAGATGCGTGCGATCAGATACTGTGGTCCGTCCCAGTCCACAGCTCATACTGTAAGTATAGCTTAGGGCACTCGTCTCGCGCCCCATCTGTCGCACTGCGTTGTAGGGATAAATTTCCCATCAGTAATCCATATTTTCCTATTTAAACCTGTTATATCATTAGAAACCCATTATAATCCACGTCTTCTTTACAACTCGCGTCCGAGCTTAATAAATCACTGCAGAGACAGCGTCATGCCACCTTTTAAATTTAATTTTCAAATCTTCAGATGAATACTGCGTGCCCATCCAGGCTTTTCACAGCAACAAGTATATCCAAAAAGTGGAACGTGCAACAGAGTAGGCTCATCACATCTTTCCCAATGCATTTCGAGTCTAATACGACTCTTCGTCAGGGGTCACTGCAATAAATCAAAAAACAACTGAGGTGGCTGTTCACAATTGACCTAACCTAATACCTGACATAATAACACACAAAATTACACTCAAACCCATACATCTCACAAGCCCACCCATAAGAACCTGTGAATAAATTGATCATACCAATCCCAGTGCTGAACCCCTTAACTCCCCCTCATCATACACTAGTGTGCACATTCATCAAAAACCAGCGTGAAACCAAAAATGCCCGAAAACTACAATATCCGTGGCGATCCTTCCCCTCTCTAAACTGATACTCCCCATGTAGCAACAACCTTCAACCAAACCAAATCCCATCGTGCCCCACGTACAACGAATCAGAGTAAATTACCATATTGAAGCCGCTGCCGGCAGCCTAACCTCCTCCTTCACCTCTTTCGGTAACGTAGATGATGATACATTCGCGCTGCCATTCAATCCCCTGTTTTAAACCAACATCACGTCTCCATGTAGCCAATCATTCCTAATCGTCACACCCCCACGATAACATCCCACAGCTGAGCCTCGATGATCCTCACAGCAACAAAAAACATCAACTCCCACAATGCACTCAACCAAATCAGTCCGTGATTAAACTAAATGAAACCCCAAGTGAAAGAACTCATGCAAATTAAACCCATGCAAATTAAACCCGCTACCCTCTATGTGCACCCACCCTACTACAGCTACAATCTGTGACAAAGCCCCCCATTCCCTAACTCTCCCCACCCTGCACCATCACAATTCTGCAACAAAGAAAAAAATCTGCAGCATGTATAAACATAAAATACAATGCATAACGTAATCCCAACAATAACGTCACATTTCCATTGCTACTAAAAATGTAAACCAATTCATATGAGAAACTTAAATATAAAAAAACGTAAATATGACAAAAACAATATATCCGCCAAAATGTCAACTGTTCATTAGTCAGTCACTGTTCTTTAAAATATCATATGAGCTGTTCAAACTGCGTAGAATCCACTCCGAGCGTTTCGCTGTCTCCGTAGCGGTATAAAGAACACTTGACTGGAATTCAAAGTTTTTGTTTTCAAAGTGGGGTGCAAGACTCCTTTGGGGCGGAAAATTGCAAAGCAGTATATATAGATGGAGGATGCACTCCTTCCCTTATATTGATTCATTTAATCAAACTCATGTTGTCCTGAGATGCGTGCGATCAGATACTGTGGTCCGTCCCAGTCCACAGCTCATACTGTAAGTATAGCTTAGGGCACTCGTCTCGCGCCCCATCTGTCGCACTGCGTTGTAGGGATAAATTTCCCATCAGTAATCCATATTTTCCTATTTAAACCTTTTATATCATTAGAAACCCATTATAATCCACGTCTTCTTTACAACTCGCGTCCGAGCTTAATAAATCACTGCAGAGACAGCGTCATGCCACCTTTTAAATTTAATTTTCAAATCTTCAGATGAATACTGCGTGCCCATCCAGGCTTTTCACAGCAACAAGTATATCCAAAAAGTGGAACGTGCAACAGAGTAGGCTCATCACATCTTTCCCAATGCATTTCGAGTCTAATACGACTCTTCGTCAGGAGTCACTGCAATAAATCAAAAAACAACTGAGGTGGCTGTTCACAATTGACCTAACCTAATACCTGACATAATAACACACAAAATTACACTCAAACCCATACATCTCACAAGCCCACCCATAAGAACCTGTGAATAAATTGATCATACCAATCCCAGTGCTGAACCCCTTAACTCCCCCTCATCATACACTAGTGTGCACATTCATCAAAAACCAGCGTGAAACCAAAAATGCCCGAAAACTACAATATCCGTGGCGATCCTTCCCCTCTCTAAACTGATACTCCCCATGTAGCAACAACCTTCAACCAAACCAAATCCCATCGTGCCCCACGTACAACGAATCAGAGTAAATTACCATATTGAAGCCGCTGCCGGCAGCCTAACCTCCTCCTTCACCTCTTTCGGTAACGTAGATGATGATACATTCGCGCTGCCATTCAATCCCCTGTTTTAAACCAACATCACGTCTCCATGTAGCCAATCATTCCTAATCGTCACACCCCCACGATAACATCCCACAGCTGAGCCTCGATGATCCTCACAGCAACAAAAAACATCAACTCCCACAATGCACTCAACCAAATCAGTCCGTGATTAAACTAAATGAAACCCCAAGTGAAAGAACTCATGCAAATTAAACCCATGCAAATTAAACCCGCTACCCTCTATGTGCACCCACCCTACTACAGCTACAATCTGTGACAAAGCCCCCATTCCCTAACTCTCCCCACCCTGCACCATCACAATTCTGCAACAAAGAAAAAAATCTGCAGCATGTATAAACATAAAATACAATGCATAACGTAATCCCAACAATAACGTCACATTTCCATTGCTACTAAAAATGTAAACCAATTCATATGAGAAACTTAAATATAAAAAAACGTAAATATGACAAAAACAATATATCCGCCAAAATGTCAACTGTTCATTAGTCAGTCACTGTTCTTTAAAATATCATATGAGCTGTTCAAACTGCGTAGAATCCACTCCGAACGTTTCGCTGTCTCCGTAGCGGTATAAAGAACACTTGACTGGAATTCAAAGTTTTTGTTTTCAAAGTGGGGTGCAAGACTCCTTTGGGGCGGAAAATTGCAAAGCAGTATATATAGATGGAGGATGCACTCCTTCCCTTATATTGATTCATTTAATCAAACTCATGTTGTCCTGAGATGCGTGCGATCAGATACTGTGGTCCGTCCCAGTCCACAGCTCATACTGTAAGTATAGCTTAGGGCACTCGTCTCGCGCCCCATCTGTCGCACTGCGTTGTAGGGATAAATTTCCCATCAGTAATCCATATTTTCCTATTTAAACCTTTTATATCATTAGAAACCCATTATAATCCACGTCTTCTTTACAACTCGCGTCCGAGCTTAATAAATCACTGCAGAGACAGCGTCATGCCACCTTTTAAATTTAATTTTCAAATCTTCAGATGAATACTGCGTGCCCATCCAGGCTTTTCACAGCAACAAGTATATCCAAAAAGTGGAACGTGCAACAGAGTAGGCTCATCACATCTTTCCCAATGCATTTCGAGTCTAATACGACTCTTCGTCAGGGGTCACTGCAATAAATCAAAAAACAACTGAGGTGGCTGTTCACAATTGACCTAACCTAATACCTGACATAATAACACACAAAATTACACTCAAACCCATACATCTCACAAGCCCACCCATAAGAACCTGTGAATAAATTGATCATACCAATCCCAGTGCTGAACCCCTTAACTCCCCCTCATCATACACTAGTGTGCACATTCATCAAAAACCAGCGTGAAACCAAAAATGCCCGAAAACTACAATATCCGTGGCGATCCTTCCCCTCTCTAAACTGATACTCCCCATGTAGCAACAACCTTCAACCAAACCAAATCCCATCGTGCCCCACGTACAACGAATCAGAGTAAATTACCATATTGAAGCCGCTGCCGGCAGCCTAACCTCCTCCTTCACCTCTTTCGGTAACGTAGATGATGATACATTTGCGCTGCCATTCAATCCCCTGTTTTAAACCAACATCACGTCTCCATGTAGCCAATCATTCCTAATCGTCACACCCCCACGATAACATCCCACAGCTGAGCCTCGATGATCCTCACAGCAACAAAAAACATCAACTCCCACAATGCACTCAACCAAATCAGTCCGTGATTAAACTAAATGAAACCCCAAGTGAAAGAACTCATGCAAATTAAACCCATGCAAATTAAACCCGCTACCCTCTATGTGCACCCACCCTACTACAGCTACAATCTGTGACAAAGCCCCCATTCCCTAACTCTCCCCACCCTGCACCATCACAATTCTGCAACAAAGAAAAAAATCTGCAGCATGTATAAACATAAAATACAATGCATAACGTAATCCCAACAATAACGTCACATTTCCATTGCTACTAAAAATGTAAACCAATTCATATGAGAAACTTAAATATAAAAAAACGTAAATATGACAAAAACAATATATCCGCCAAAATGTCAACTGTTCATTAGTCGCATGAACATTATCATATTGCCTTGGCCCTATGTACAAGGCCTACCCGTACATTGTGCAAATGTGTGTGTTATTTCAGTAAATATGGAGACACGGCTCTCAATAACACGAAAACAATGGCAGCCTGATCACAATCAGCCCGATGCAAGGATGCTTCTTTCTATAAATAAACATTTGTTTCCGGGAATAATCAGAGGAGACACTTCTGCTGACATCGAGAGGACCCTGCATGCTGACGCTTTGCCCAGCAGCTGACTAACATCTCTTTGAGGGGTGTCCAACTCGCGAGCAAGACGGGGTCCTACATTCTTACCCACCAGGTAATGGGATTGGATCATCTAGTAACGGGATTCTTGGAAGAACATGCACATACACCCTAGACACATAGGTTAGGGTCTGCATAGTAGGAGAACACCAGATTGTTATATCATTTTCTATATGTTTGTTTATATATACTGTTTCAGCAAGATGGTTGAACATTCCATTCTATTTAGTGTCTTGATACTCATTATAACTTTCATCTGCTTCTGTCTATTGATTATTGCAGCACATACTTTCTATACAAGGATCATGTTGGTTCAATAAACTTTGAAAAAGTGTATTCTTTGTATATTTCTTAGTGCAAGAGAGAGCACAAGTGTATGAGCGAAAGGTTCTAGATCTGTCACCACGATTCCTGAGGTGTCAGGGCTGTCATGTTCAGTAGTTGCCAGAACCATTTGCTTCCTGTCTAGGTTAGGGAGGCACTGTGATCTAGCTGGTCTAAGGGGCAACATATCCTGCAGGGGTGCACGGAAACCGTCTGCCACCATCCCAAAGTTTATGTCATCCATAAACCCGCAGTGCCTACTGATTAGTGGAAACTACATGACACAAGAAAGACTTGGAACCTTGACTTTAGCCTGTCTCACTTAGATACCACTATATTATCAAGACTATTTGGACATCTCGGAAACACCTGCATGTTCTTCTTTACTATCACACAGAGAGTTTGACTGTGCCATACCTACTCAGACAGAGGCAGTAAGAGATCCTTTTGAAAGTATCTATTCTTTGTTCAAAATGGAGAAGGAATCAATTAAGGGGTATCTCTGGGAAAGTTGTCTAATTGTTTGCTCCATCCTCCCATCCGGTATTTCAATGTTTTGGTTCCTGGGGAAGACAAAGGATATCAGGCCCTGTGTGAACTTTCAGGGGTTGAACAGGGTTGCTGTAAAAGATAGATACCCTTCACTCTCGACTAAAGATATTATGGAAAGTGTATGAAGAGTCATGATGTTTAACAAACTTGACCTTAGTGGGACTACTAATTAAACCAAGGGATGAGTGAAAGGCCACCCTTTGCACTCTCCTTGTGCATGTTGACTATTGAGTTATGTACTTTGCCTAATGCAATATACCGGAAGATTTTCAAAGATTTATGTTCGACTTTTGGTTTTAACTATTATTCTACCCTCCCATCTTGACTGCTCTGGGGCCATCCTTCTTGCGGTCCTTCAGGCCAGATGGCTAATCCAGAAGATGCTTACGACATGATCGCATCTCCCCAGGCCAGGCCAGGCCTGGCCAGTCTTCTTTAGGTTAAATGAGCCTCATTTATGAGGCCCCTTTCAGAACCGGAATGTCACTTTTTTGCCGTTCCTGTGTCGCAATGTGCCCCGGCATATTTACAAGGCCACGTAAAGCCACAGCTTTTCATGGCTGTGTGTCGGAGGGAAGGGCGGAAACAAAATCTAGGAGGCCGGATAAGATTCTCGTTTTTATCCTCTTTTATTTAGCAGTCTTAAACATAAGTTATTAAACCTTGTGGGATACTCTATTTTTTTCTTTCAATTGTGATTCGGTGGAAATGAGAAAGTAATTATTCTTGCTTCTTTAGTGGTGAACATCAGCTTCGCTGATCTGTCTCTTTTTCTCCCCTTCTTTCTTCTTCTTTTCTTCACAGGTCGACTTTGGAATTTTGACGCCCCCAGGTGGCTTGAGAGAAAGCACAAGGAATGGTGAGTATGGGGATTTTTCTTAATAGCAATGGAGACTGGACAGAACAGCCTTCACCACACCCAGTGAGGATTGTTTGGTCATAGAGAGGGAAGGGTTAGACAGGCGAATCTCTGCTTTCCTTTGTAGGACGGTTTCTTGTCAATTGGTAAGTATACCCTGCCCTCTTTTCACACCTTCCCCTCCCTCTTTCTCAGGTTATCTATAAGGCGTTTATTGCTTTAGGTGATTGAGTGCCCACTCCCCTTAATGACGTCAATATGGACAATAAGGTGCCCTATAGGAATGAAAATCGATAGTACAAACACAAAAGGAAAGAAACAACCAGCAATAAGAACTAAGGTGCCAGCCTCAAACAATGTGGAATTTGGCAAAGTGCAACACAGCGACCCTGTGCATTAGAACACATCTCCCACTCCCTCCTTTGGCCACTCACCGCAACTGCCGCAACTCTCCCCGGAGTTGCGGCGGGATTCCTGGCTCTCCTGGGGCGTCCACCAGTCCTCAGTCCAAACCTCGGGACTATCGTTTTTGGGACTCCGGTTGATATGGCCGCAATCGTTCTCCTCCGTCTTGTCGGTTTTCCGCTCCTGGTCGTCTGCTCCCGGGGGCCGGCACGCTGCTCCTTCCTGCCGGTCTTCCTCCGTTTCCTCCTGATGTCTTCTTTCTGCGTCCTCGTTCTTCCGGATCCCACGTATTTCCTGTGGGACCTAATTTTCAGGACCGGTCCTACTCGATGATTGGTCCTCCCGCCGGGCGTGACCGTCAACAGCCTGTACGGGAAAGGGGGAAGGGTTAACCCTTAGGTGTCCAGATTCCAATGTACCTGTCACCACTTCGTCAGACCAGGCAGCATCCGGTAAGTCTTGAGAATACGGTCTCCGTCCCTCCCTCACACTGTGTAAATATGTTCCCCTTTCACACAGAACACTGAGTGAAAGGGGCGTTCTATGGGTTACCACGCAACACCCAAGGAATCTGAAGCATTCCCAGATGTACGGGAAATCATAAACCTGGAAATACATCAGAATCTAATGCCATCCCAGGGGTGGCATTAGGGAGGCACAACGAGGAGAAATTTTTTAATTTCTCTTCGTGTTTTCCTTTTTCTATGTGTGCTGCATTCTGCAGCACAAATAGAAAGAGGAAATCTCCTGTATTGATTGATTTTGTGCAGTAAGGTGCCCCTTCCTGCACAAAATCAATCAGCCCCGCAATGCAGGCACCCTTGCACCATGGTGCATGGATGCCTGCGTTGGCGCATGGCAGCCCATTGTGCGCCAGGGCAGGGGAAAAGGACAGGAATGCACCGTATCTCAGAAATACGGTGCATTCCTGCCCTTTTGTTTTGACGTAGGGCAGCGCAGCAAGATTCCTTATGCCCTATGTCAAAACCTCATAAATGAGGCCCTACGTATTTTGCAGAAGAGCACTACTCCTGGAATCTTTGACAGACAGACTTTTGACCACTCATCCTGCCATTTGTTATAAGCCACCCACTACCTGAGAAGAACGCTCAGGTCTTCATCCAGGCAAGGAAAAACACATTTCCTGCCCTCACACATCGTTTCTGAAATAGCACCCCTCAATCTCCACTCGGTACCCGACATCCCCAATCTGTCTTTTATACTCATTTTTGCTAAAGCTGCTTATGATATCGGTGTTTGACTTTGGTCTGCTGGAGTCGGATCATTGCTAGACTTTCTATCTAACCACATAACGTATATTTACATACCATGCATTTAGTGAGAATCATTTACAAAGTAGTTATTCAGAGAAACTGGCATGGATCTGGCCCTCTTGAGCCAACACCCAACTCCTTGTTTGAGAGGTCCACATAGAAGCATCCAAGCTACTCTGATGGCGCCTGCCACCGTGCAAGCCCTGCTGCCCACTAACTCTTGAAAAGTGCAGGAAGGCCAGCCTTTTTTAAGTGACCACTTGTTACAAGGCCAGCATGGCACTGGGCATGTGGCTATGGTTTTGGGTTTATGTTATAACAAGTTTCCTTGGAATACTCACCAAAGTCAATGGCAGGAGCGCTAATTAAGTAGTTACGTCCTTCCTTATTTTGGCCAATTTAGCATTTTGCTAGGTTTCCAAGCTGTACAAAATGAAACGATTCTAAATGGATAACGTAACTAGAAATATGACCATGGCTTTATGTGCTAATTCTTTCCTGAGTGAATGGCCTTGGACAGAGCAGCAAAGGCAGCTATAATATGTTATTACATTTTACTATTTGCAGTGCTTACAAAAGGAAAGAGCGACATTTTATCATGATTTTAACAGTTATTTTTATTATTATTACTATTAATATTACTATTATTGTTGTTCTTGCAGTTTTGTTGTTGTCGTTTTTATTATTATCATCTTAAATAAGGTTAGTGTAGATCCTCTTTGCAGGTAGGACTTAAATTCCCTTCAGCCCTTTGTTCTTTCCCACATTGTTGCTCATCATCCAGAGGGTCATCAGGTCATTTTGGATGTCATTTGGCAGGTGTGACCAGAACAGCTAATAGGACAAGCAGCCTACGGCGACCCTGTTGGCACAATATACAGCCACTGAACTGTAAACACCAGCTTAGTTTGACTGTCAATAGCCAAGCTGTGACCAGAAACTTTTTCTACCTCAGTCTTCGGACAGGTCTGTCCGGGTTGGTCGGCCAACTGGCCATGGCACATTTGCACAAGACAAAGACAAACAGCATTATATATTTTGGAGTTAAGATACAACAATCCACTCTGATCTGGAGATGAGCGATTAATTAAAGTCTTACATTCCAGGGGGGATTTTAAAAGTAATTACCTTGGCCCTTTAATTTCAGATTTATTTATGAACTTGTTGAGGATTGTTCATGATTTATCAAGGAGCCAAATCACTACTTCCTGTCCTTCAGTGACGTCTTCGAGGCTTCAGTCAGGTTGTTCCTGGTGACGCACTTTACAATGAGGCATTGTGGGAAGACTCTTCATAACTAAGGCTCCTTGTTTTACATTTTTACTGATTTTTTACAGATAAATATTTATTTTCCTGTCTGTATTTATTTTTAAATGTGGATAAATATGGATTTTGGATTCTTTTTTTGAGAGATTCTAAATGCTGTCAGTCTTTACTGCCAGGCCAATAGCTGTGCGAATTGAATTGACAGGTAAGGGGTTAAAAAACAATGGAATTTTAGTAGAGAGGCTTAAGCAGCAGTAGATATGCACAGCCTTGATTCTAAAATGTTCATGCTTTCATATAAGTGCATTGATTTATCATCTGTGGGTGTTCCTATCATTGGAACCTATCAGGCGTTCAAGTATGAATGCACAGTTATCAGTTACATAAATGTGGAAATACACTAGTTTCAACTTCAATTATTCACAAAACCCAAAATAAATATGGATAAACACAGATAAAATTAGCAAAAAAGAAATATGGATACATACAGACGTAATTGTAAAAAAAAAAAATACCATAAAACAGGGAGCCCTATTCATAACTTGCCTCCGTGGTTAACAATGCTGTACTCTTTTGAATGGCACCTGAGAAGAGCGGAAAAGAACAAAATATGTTGAACAATTGAACATCAGAATAACAGTCTGTGGTTAAGACGCGCCAGCCAGGAACACATTAAAAGTGATTAGAGGTAACAAAAGATGACAAGCAGGAGAGGAGGTGCAGCCTTTGAGGAGTACATCACCTCAAGTATTTTTCAGCAGAGGCAGCAGCAAATGAAGAGAGGTGAAACTGAGGTGATGTGTAGATCACTGATAACCTACAGATAATCTCATGACACTGAGTCTGCTTTTTCTTCTCAACGTACATATTCTTGAGGGTCACCAAATCCAACGGAAAATAGAATCCTGCACCTCAAATCCTGAGCTAACTAAAGACCAGGAACCCAAATAACCAAATGCACACAGGGCTGAGTGAGTGAGTGAGTAAGTGAGTGAGTGAGTGAGTAAGTGAGGGGAGTAGGGCTAAAGCAAAGAAGAGAGAGTCTCATTTTAATGAAGATAACCAGTAAATAATCAGAGGATTACTCCACCGTCCTTCCTTACCAAGGTGCTTATTTCATGAGGACACAATGCAGTTCATATGTATTTGACCATTAAACACGCAATGGCCGTCATAATGAGCCCTCCACTGTGGGCCAAAACAAAAGCTCTGTCACCAATTACCACCTACTTCAGTAAATGGAGGCAGATTTGGGCAGGGTATTCCCCGTAATTTGTGTGTTATCCCGTATTCCGGGGAGAATGATAAATAATCACTTGATTTCGTTGCGGGGATACCTCAATCTGAATTCCGGGGAACTCAGAATCAGTCTCAGAATCTTACAAAATGCTTCAGTAGTGTACATTGCACTGTATGAAAAATTCAGGAGTTCATAAGACTGCTCCAATGAGGACCACTGAGTAAAAGGAAGCTACTGAGTCTTCTACAGGACGTTTGCAGTGAGAAAGATATGTGTCATTGGAGGCACAAGTCGTAGTCTGAGCGAGGCCTACTATTGAAACCCTTAGTGGAGTGACCCTAACAGCAGCCATAGAAGAGAGCCTTTTCGAAAGCAATAGCAATAATAAAACGCAGACAGCTTTGTTTCAGTTTCAGGATTGTTTTTTTAGTTCTAAGTTTTTAATGATTTGATCAGCGACGTCTCCTCCGTAATGGCAGAGGAGCGTCGCCCCACTGGCTCAGAGCCAACAGCTGAAAAATAAAACGATCTGAGCCAGCGTGTGCAAGGAGGGGCGGGGCCGGGGCATGGGAGGGGAGTGGTATATGCACTTTTAAGAGCACATGTCAGTTTGACCGGCTGTTTTAGGCTGGCCAAACTGACATGCGCACTTTGCTTTTTCCAACTCGGCTGTATTGTACAGCTTGAGTTGGAGAAACAGCAGACTCACTGTGCCTGAGCGAGCATCTTTTCAGCCTGCTCAGGCCAATCCCCACTCTGCTCTCATGCTTGAGAGCAGCGTGAGGATTGGATGGGGAGTCTGATGCTCTCCCAGAGACTGCTGGGACCAGGAAGAGAAGAGCAACAGGCAGCCGGCATCACAAGGTAAGTCTTGTTTTTCATTTTTTTATTCTTAACCCCAACACCCCCGCTATCCCCAGTGCGCTTCCCGCCAGCCCCGATCCCACCCCGTGCCCCCTCCACCCGCCCCACTGATCTTTGTCTCTGTCAGCCGCCACTGGATTTGATACTGACTTTGACTTAATATGAGAGGGGAGGGAGACCTTTCCCGTCCCAATACTGGCAAATGAAATACAAACTTAAAATAAAAAACACAGACAAGAATGACAAGAAAAGTAGTAGACAACACTACTGTCTTTTAAATAAAGCGTTTTCTGGCAAACAAATATGCCATACCTTCTTTCAGTTGCAAACGCACACTTCTGAAAGAGAATTTTGTTTTTTTCGTCTCTTTAAAGATGCTTTATTAAAATTTGATTACAAGTAAACTACTGCAATGATAATAAATCAAATAATGCAAATGAGAACAACAACTGCTCTAAATATACCGGCAAAAAGGTTACATTATAATCTAAAATATCATATATTCACCATTATAGTAAATACCCCTCACATAGCTCTTATCCTATGCAGAATAGATTGCTGGCTTAAGTAATAAGCATTTTGTATATAATTTTTTAAAAGCAAAAGAAGAGGAAGTAAAGAAGAAGAGAAAAGGAGAGAGAAGAAAGAAAGGTTTATATCGACAGTGTTTTGGAGCCAAGATATAATTCCAGAAATGACTATTGCACCAATGCTCTAAGGTACTACAAAACAAATATCATGGGGCTTTATATTCAATGTTATTTGTAGCACTTGAGTGAACTGTTCAGTGTCCTCTCCCATCTTTGGAAACGCCATGATCTGTAGTCTTTACTAAGGATGTGTTTACAATGTTCATTCAAAAAACAGCGGAGCGAGGCATGCTGCTACAATGTATTAGATTGGCTAAGATACATCTGCGCTTGTTTCTCAATAGTCCTTGGTGCAAAGATGGAAAAATCCATGAAAGAGAGTTCTTTTGATCCAGCATCCGCAAAAGCAGTCCCAAAAATGATGTCCTCCAAAACTCACCACACAAATGAACAGCAGTCTTATCTGACCAGTAGGTGATATTTTAGGGTGCCAAGATAAAGTTGGATCCAAACCCTGAGTGAGTGCTCTGGACACATGGGTGCCATCATCAACCATGTCCTCAAAGTTATGATATATGGGCCATCAAGGATTTTGAGACTCAAGAGGGATGTACTTTCTATTCTAGGCAACATGAACACCAGTGCCCTCCACAATGACTTCGAGCATGTTTGGGATTTAACTTGTCTTTCCCCTGTGTCCCTTGTCATGGACCCTAGATCCACAGCATATTCCTGTTAACTGGGTATGAGGATTTTGGGCAGCTAGACTTGGCACCACAGATCCTAAACTTTACCTAACAGAACTGTGAGGAAAATACATGATTTTAGTTGTGATGTGCAGGGAATTCTGGGTAAGAAAACGTTGTGGGATACACAGAAGTCACACCATCGTGGATTTCTCGGGGTGTCTAGTGTTAAGAAATGTCTGTGCTTAGTTGGTTTCTCTGTGTGGCGGCCAAGCTGCTATCAGTTTTCACTGCAAAAACGTGATGCGTCTATGATGGGTTTTGAGGCCTATTGTGTTGCAGGTGATAGGCCTAGCCACACAAGTAGGGTAAGGCTTTTATTAGGAGAAGTGTGGGAAACACTGGTTGGTAGGAAATATGTGGATCCCCACAGACTGTGGTACGTTTCCTCACAAAAATGTGAGGAAAATGCATGATTTTAGTCAAAGTTTGAGGCGTCGAGGGGATACTGGGTAAGAAAACTACATGCGATCGACAGAAGTCACACCACCCTGGACAATCTTGGGAGTCTATTCTTCCGAACTCGCCAGCTTTAGTAGGGTGGAGTCTGAACACGGTCACACACATTGCAGCCGCCCATATCACCAAAACGTCTTAATTTTAAAATAAAAAATCTGATGTCTAAGGCATTGTTTTTTGGAACCTTTCCTGTAGCAGGCAATAGATACAGGCACATAAGTGGAGTATAGTTTCTTTCTATTTTTGCCTTCTAAATGTAAGCCAGTATTCAAGACAGAACACATTTTGCAAAATGCCCTCTGAATCATATGATAGTTTGGTCACCCCAAGTTCAGAATTGTACAAATAACCGTACCATTCATAAACTCAGTATCAATGCATTGGATTCCATCATACCCATTTTTCATTCATTAGAGTTTACTATAAGAATTGCTGCATAGTTGCCACACAATGAAATATCACTATAAGGTGCAGCTCAGTTGTTGGCTCTGGGTAGTATGTGTTTCTGAATAGCCAACATTTGTAAATCAGCGATCAGGGCAAAAGTCAGGGCAAAACATTGCAGCTGGAAATGCAGCCTTTCTTTAGGAAAACCATGAGCGATCTACACAATTGACTCCTTGCTAAATTTGAAATATTGTTTACTTTTCAGAAATATATAGTTTTTCAATTCACCAATGGATTTCATATTTGTATCTGCCACAAACTGGAAGTAGGTTGAAACCATGAAAAATAGGAAAATTCAGTTATCACAAAGGCAAATGCAAACACTGTGATAGAAAAAGGATTTTGTTTCACAAGATGCTTTTATTTAATGATGGGAAGATAATGATCTTGGCACAGCAAACCCTTTATTAATGTGATTATTAGAAAAAAAACATATGCTATCCTGCACAGCACTTTTTCCCGTTCTCTCCCCCCAAAATAATCGGTATATTTGGGCTATTTGCTTATTTCCCTCAAGGATCTACCACAAACTCTTGGTATCTTTAGAATCCCCACCATGTCATGTTGCCCGTTAAATTATTTGGGTCCCAACTGGTAGATTTCCTAAGATCCAAAAAGAAACTGTTACCTTTACAGAGAAATAAAAAACTTGCAGGTGTCTCACCATTCCCTGCTTATTCATATGTAATCAACAACCTTTCAGAGAATCTCTTATCTGAATGTGGTAGATTACAACCAGTCCCATCCCCCAAAATCGTTATGCACACACAAGTACTGATATTTTAAACGATATGAATATTTGCTGTTAGCTATTCATCAACACATTGTGTGAATATGAGTGATGCTAAATATTATCAATAGCTCGTCAAGTACTATAAATATTAGGGAAATGGCTAGATATGACACAATCATATTTCGTCACAAATTCTTAATCAATTAGTCAAATCAAAACTTAAGTTATAACTAACTATCTAACAACATAATTGTATTAATTTATTTGTATAGATATGCCAAGTCATATAAACCTTCTTTGCATCAGGCCTGAAGTCAGTACTCTGTATTTTAGCATCTTTTCAATAACAAGTCCATGAATCTAACTCTGCCCAAAAACCAGTATATTATATTCTTTTCTAGTGCATGGTACTCTATTGAGCAAGGAAAGGTCATCTAGAGCTCCACTCCTGTTTTGCTACACAGGACCGTGAACAATTCGCACATTCAAAATTTAAGATATACACAGAAGCATACTGCTACTTTTCTCCACCTCTTCCTTCAAGATGGTCTCTCTTCACAGCCACATTTCAGTGCCATGTTTATTAAAAAGCTTCAAAAAAAGAAACATATACATTCTCTTGGTTCTTAATGTAAGCCTCAGAAAACTTGACTCTAGGAGTTCCTGGAACACAGAATAGGACTGTCTGGAACAGTGCTACACTGGTTCACCTCTTTTCTCCATAATCGATCACAATGTATCAAAATGGGAGGATCACTTTTCAACCCACCCTGGTCACACTTGGGGTACCTCTAGAATCTACCCTATACCCCACTCTGCTCAATCTTCATATCGAACCACTGACAGAGATCCTCAAACAAGGAAACCTTTCTTATCACATGTACGTGGAAAACACTCCGCTTTCACTGAAGATTTCCTCAACAGAAGACATCATAAGGCTAAAGTACACACTTCTGAAAACTCAATTCTGGCTATCATAGAACTACCTCAAATTGAATGCCCTGAAAACAGAATTCCTGCTCATTTCCGCGCCACACAGCTCACCACCAGCTGAAGAATAGATTACCCAACTTAGTACTCTCAATTGCAAACCTGTTATCATTGAGTTAACAAAGTCCCTCGGGATAATGCTGGATAAGAACCTCAACATGCAAACACACATCAGTGCAGCCACAAGAGGAGCTTCGATCCAAATGCACACCAGATTTCAAGGTAGTCCTTAGTCATCTCCAGACTGGAATGTGGAAGTGCAACCTTAACAGGTCTGCTGAAAGCAAGAACGTCACCACTTAAGGTGACCCTCAATGTGGCAGCAAGATTGATTACAGGTTTGAGACGTTTCAACAACATCACCCCATCGCTTAAATCTCCCCTCTAGCTCCCTTTTGAAGCCAAGATTCAGCTGTAGATAGCCTGATTGGTGCCCAAAGCCCACACCATATCATCCTGGCAGTGGAAAAACAATAATCCACGCACTGTGAAATCCCTGGACCCTCTCTCTTACCTGGGGGGCTCCTGTGAGCCAAGTTTCGGGATTCTATATGGCGACGGGCCTTGTAGAGCCGAAGCGGAGAACCGGTGCTGAGTGGCCATCTTCCCTAACCTGCGCACTTGGGAAACAACGGAGGCCGAAAGTAGCACTAGACGGCTACTTGGAGAGGCTGGGGCAGCACCGGAGCTCTACCCGCAGACCCCGCCGCACGCAGAGTCGCCTGGAGGACACGCATTGATTAAATACAGGCGGTGAGGCCAGCCGGAGGACATATGCGCTGACGAGGCCTGGAGCGGCCCTACCTCGCATGGGAGTGTTTGCTGACCGGCGATCCGATCCCCGCATTATGCCACAACAAAGGACCCGGCTGGCGCCTTCGGCCCACGGAGGGGGGGCGGCCCTGGAGCAAACAGAATGGCAGCACGCACCATTGATACTGGTGAGTTGCAGGACACCCCGGGTGGTGGAGCCCGGACCCAGAAGGCCTGGGCCGCGGCTGGCTATAAGCAAGGCAGCCCCACGTGAAAAACAGACAGAGGGCGTGGGTGCATTCGGAGGCAAGGCACGTAATCGGCGCCCAAAACTGTGGTATTGTGGTAAAGGCGGTCGAACCCTTGGTGCGTAGTGACCTTAGATTCACTTACATTTGCTGGCACCGGAAGAGAAGGGGACCCTGGTCCGGCCCCTTGCGGAGCTCAGGGACGACAGAAAGATCCTGTATGGTGGTCTTGCTTGGTGGAGTAGAGACTGATCCCCCAGTACAACGGGATACCGGCCAATAGAAGACCTAATAGGGTAATGCCGCTGAGGTGGAATGTGGAGAGCCGCTGCAGACTGACCTCAGGGGGTGATACTTATGTTGTGCACAGCAGAGGAGTAAAACATTAAAACCCAGGCAAAGCTTTTGATCACATCCCCTTGAGCTGCACGCGCAGATACAAGATGGTGAAAGACAAAGGAGGCAAGTCGGCTCAAAGTAACAAAATTTCCAATTATGCCCAGCCGCTCACACTGGACCACGGGGCCTCAGCGGTGACGATGCCCACGGAAACAGAAGACCCACCGCAAAACGCTGACCGACCCACCTCCGCATATAGCGGAAATACTCACGGCTATCCACGCTACAAGCGATGAGCTGAAACACAAAATCGAATCTGTTGCTATAGACATCAATTTGCTTTGCGGCGATTTGCGCAAAATTTTTGAGAGGGTTACGACCACGGAGCAGACGGTGGACACAATGCTGACAAAACTGCACACCCTGAGAGACACTGTGATTACCCTCCAGAAAAAACTAGTGTGACTAGACGACCATGCCGAGGATGCAGAGGGAAGGTCCCGGAGGAATAATCTTCGTTTTATCGGATTTCCAGAAAAAGCAGAAGGTCCTTCTGCAGAGTTGTTCCTAGAAGAATGGCTGGTGGGGGTATCAGCCCCACGGGGACTTTCAAAGTTTTTTACAGTGGAGAGGGCACATAGGGCGCTAGTTCCTCCCCCAAAACCAGGGGCGCCTCTCAGAGCCATCATAGCCAGATTTATCAATTTTCAGGATGGGGACTCCATATTGCAACTATCCCACAATAAAGGCCAGTTAAACTACGCAGGACACCAAATTTCGATTTATCCGGATTACACTCAGAGGGTGCAGGAACAAAGATGATCCTTCCTGGATGTGAAGCGCCGTATGAGGGAACTGACCCTTAAGTACAGTCTTTTCTACCCAGCGAAACTGAGGGTGGAACTTCGAGGCAAAGCACTGTTTTTTTTTACAGCAGGTGAAGTGACCGACTGGCTGGACACAAGCGGCCCACCGGGACCCTGCCTGGTCACTTCCATGGTGACACCCAGAAAATCCGGAACCGGGATACATCTAGGAGTCGTCGACAACAGAAGCACTCTCAGGACAGTGCAAAAAGTCGCAGCCCCAGCAGGATCAGGGTTTGCCCTGGTGGCACTTTGCAAGCTTCAGATATCGTCCCAGATTCAAGGGCCTTGTCACCGGGACGCCCATCGAACAGTAATATGAGCGAGGACACAGATGCCTGAAAAGGGCCCGAGATGGGAATATTTGATCAGAATCATTTGCGGACGCTACTTTTTGGTAAGATCGAACTATTAAGGGGTTCAGAGAGCGAGAGGGAAGGTCGATCGTATTATGGAGTTTACCACACGCACGGTAACAAATGGCTGATGCCTGTCAATGGAGTTAGAGGCTAGTCCTCACACCTCGGCGGCTCACCACCCACTTCCTTGGAACAGGGTGGCGAGGGTGGGAATGGGCACAAGTGTGCTGTTGTTTCTCATATTTGTATATGGTTGAACTTGTTGAGGGTCTACTACAGGGAAATGGGGCAGCATCTACATGCCTTCACCGAGTTAGGGTATGTCAGGGAGGGAAATGTGATATTACCCAAGGGGAGGGGGGATGTTGGGGTAGTTCAAAGTTGGGATGCTCAGACCTTCCTTCATAGGACACAACTCGAAGATTACCAAATGTTATACGGGTGGGTGTCACTGCTCACCTCTCCAAGAAATGGGTGGAACTCTCCTGGGAGGAGTAACAAACTGAGCGTGCTGTGGCGTCCACCATGACTAAGTTAATTACGTGGAATGTACGCGGTATCGCTGCATTTGAAAAACGTAGACGAATATTTGCCTGTTTAAAGAGGTACAAGGTGTCGGTGGCATGTCTTCAAGAAACTCACATTTGGGGTGACTCAATAAAATGTTTGAGGAAACGGTGGAGGGGCAACTCTACGCTACTTCCTACTCTGGGTTTGCATGAGGTGCCCTCATATGGGTGGCGCCGGGGGTCCCGTTCCAACATTTACACCATGTGGTTGATGCAGATGGGAGATATGTTATACTACACAGGAGATTAGACGGCTCAGAAATATGTATCATCAATGTCTGTGCCCCGAATGAAGACAATACCTCCTTTTTTAGTGATCTCTTCGAGGCGGCCTCCCCGTATCTAGGGGCTCCAATAATGTTAACTGGGGATATTAATTGTGTTATGGACGGTACGCTGGACAGAGAGCCCCCTCGATTACATACCAAGCCAAAGATGACAAATGTAGTCCAGGGGATACTGCAAGGGTTGCAACTTCGAGATTTATGGCGGGAACGTCATCCTATCACGAAACAGTTCTCCTGCTATACTCCAGCCACGGGGAATTCCAGTAGACTAGATTATTGGTTTTTATCTTCAGATCTGGGTCGGACTTTAGGGGGGATAACATACCAACCGAGATATCTGTCGGGCCACTCCCCGGTCCTACTGGAGCTGGGAGCTAAATGGGTCAGGTCTGAGATACCCCTTTGGCGGCTCAAAAGCGAGGTGCTGATAGACCCCCCCCCCTTTGTGGCCACGGTGTCCGCAGAATTGCATAACTATTTCTTGGAAAATTGGGGGTCGGCCTCGAGTCGAGCAACCGAGTGGGAGGCTATGAAAGTAGCCATCCGGGGCATATGTATAAAAACCACGTACGGAGTACGGACTCAGTTAGGACGGGACGTAACCGCACATGAGTCTCATTTGGGGAAACTACAGACTGAACTTGGTACAGACCCTCAGAAACTGAAAGAGTGGACTGCTACTAAGGAACTACTTATGACAGACCTCCGTAGACTGGAAAAATATGTCCACACAACATATCGCCAACGACTCTACAGGGAGGGGGATAGAACGGGGGCTCTACTGGCACGACTGATAAGGCAGGAAACACCAGCTACACAAATACTACAAATACGTACTGAGGAGGGAGCATTAATATACACACAGCGAGCCGTTGATGACACCCTAGCGACCCATCTAGAAAAAGTATATACTAGTCGAGAAGAGTCAGAGCCGAGCCACTTGATACAATACCTAAATGCACTACAGCTACCTCATCTTACAACAGAGGAGCAGGAGGATTAGGCTCCACAATTACTAAGGACGAAATAAACAGTGCCATAGGGCGCCTCAAACCAGCAAAGAGTCCAGGCTGTGATGGATTCCCTGCAGAGTTCTATAGGTGTTTTGCACCACTCCTGGTGGACAGACTATTAGAGGTTTATAACGAAGCATTGCATAAGGGTTCTCTCCCGACTACCATGGGCAAAGCCTTTGTTGCTATGATACCAAAAAAAGATAAAGATCCTGATTTACCGGGTTCCTATAGACCCATATCTCTGTTGAACATTGATGTAAAGATATTAAGTGGCACCATAGCCAAACGCCTTCTTCCATTGATGAGGCGTCTGATCCACTCCGATCAGGCAAGGTCCATCCCTAGACGGAACACAACATACAATTTGAGGCGACTGGCGCACGTATGGCACGCCCCGGCTTGGCAGAGTCCGACAATGTGATCGCGTCGCTCGATATCGAGCAAGTGTTCGACTCAGTGGAGTGGTCCTATATGTGGCAGGTCCTTGGACGTATAGGGGTAGGCGAGCAATATCTTAAATGGACCCAATTGCTTTATGCGGCCCCTGTGTCCAGGGTATGGGTGGGCAAGACAGTGTCGAGACAGATAAAACTATGGCGAGGAACCCGGCAGAGATGTCCGCTTTCACCCTTGCTTTTTGCAATCGCTCTGGAACCAATGGCCGTTCGTCTATGAACGGTCATGGATGACTGGGGAATACGGCTAGGTAACACCAATCATGTGATCTCGTTGTATGCAGACGACACGTTGGTCTATCTGGGACAGCCGGAGAGTTCCATCCCGGTACTACTGATGGAAATGCGACAGTTTGGTAAAATTTCGGGGCTCCACATCAATCCAGAGAAGTCTAGGGTGATACCGATGGGCAGGTTGGCTACGCTCCAGCCGGAATCGCGGCCGACCATAGATATACCGTGGGCCGAAGAAGGGGAGAGATACTTAGGTATACGCCTGGCTAATTCTGCGGACACATTCCATAAAGCCAACATTGGTCGTGTTCTAAAAGGACTGCAAGGCTCGGTTAGTTTCTGGGCTGAATTGCCGCTCTCACTTATGGGACGCATAGCGATTATTAAAATGATTGTTCTTCCGCGGTGCCTATATATACTGCAACACTCATTCTATGTGATACCAAGATCGTACTTTACTACCCTAGAAACTCCCATTGGTACTCTCCTGTGGGTGAAAAAGCGACGGAGAGTCCAATTAACGACGTTGCAAAGAACATGGGAAGGGGGTGGCCTAGAAGTCCCAAGGTTGGAACTATATTACATGGCCTAACAACTTCAGTACGCTGTCCATTGGTTGGATGACGAAGACAATTGGGAGAAGGCTCTGCTAGCTGGGACATATGGAAGGGACACGCTGGCTGAATTGTTGATGATGGGGACATAGGTCCCCGACACATGCCTGTATATTATACGGCATGTGGCAACGCTGTGGGAAAACGTGGTCAGATGAGTGGTACGACATGCCCCATATGCACCCGATATGCCCCTGTGGGCGGTCCGGCCATTTCCCGCGATTGCAGACTCCATGTCGGTCAGCCGCTGGAGGGAGGGAGGCTGTCAATTGATGGAGGACCTTAATAGTGGAGGACAATTTCTAACACGCGAGGAAGCACAAAGCGAGTTTGGGCTGGGGCCAGGCCAATTTTTACAGTGTGGTAAAATATCGAGTGTCGCACGGGAGCTCTGGCATAATTTCCCAGAAGAGCCACCCATTACTAATATTCTAAAGACAATGTTAGACATGGCACAGGGAAGGCGACTCGTTTCCCATCTGTATTGAGCACTATGAGAGGACCTACCGAGGGAGCCGTTGGGTCTCCAGCAGAAATGGGATGTGATACTGGACGAAACTTTGACGGAGGCTGAGTGGCGAAAGGTATACGTAGAGGTACACAAAGTTAGTGCAAACGCTCGATTCAAATTACTCCATTATAACGTTATCCATCAAGGTTACTTAACCCCGCGCACACTACATATAATATACCCAAACCGCGCAGATAGTTGCCCTCGATGCACCACACAGGGAGCGGACTTCATCCACATGACCTGGCAATGTCCCACACTGCAACCCTATTGGGAAAGAGTCCTAATGAGTCTGGGGGAGGCCACAGGGTGGACCATCCTGCGGGAAGTCAAACAAGTCTTGCTGGGCCTACTACCTGCACCAAAAAACAAAAAGCTGAGTAGACGCTTTGTGAACTTGGGGTTAGTGTTGGCCAAGAGACGGATAGTGATAGCATGGATGCAACCACGACCTCCGAAATATCTAGACTGGCTGAAGGACACTAATGAATGGGCGACGGCAGAGCTAGTCAGGATGAGGTTTGTAAGGAAGGACGAAAAGGCTAACGACGACAGACCAGCATGGACATCTATGATAACAGATCTCCAGAAAGATCAGGAACAGTCCACCCAACAAAGTAATGTGAGGGGCAACACTCAGGAGGACGACTCATGTGGACACCCAGATTGGCAAGGTCCGACACTTGAATAATAGGGCTACAATAATACTATTGGTAATCATAGTGAAAGGAATTGGACTGACTTGAAGGAAGGGGAGGGAGGGTTCTGTTAAATTTTTCTTTCTTCTCCAGGTTGTTACAAGGCAGGTTGGCAAGATACAATGGGATAGTACAAAAATGTCATCAAATGGACATGGAACATTACACTGTCTAAGCCGGACTACGGAATGTGTTAAATACTTTATACTGTGATCAAGTGTCATAATGTGATCTGTATGCAATTGTAAATGCCAATAAAAAATATATATATTAAAAAAAAAAGCCCCACACCATAAGACACCCTAAGATCTGGTGCAGAAACTCATGACATCAGGAGGTAGCCCATTCCTTAAGAGTGCTAACTCCCTCCTGCCAGAACCTCCAAGATTCAGAAAAAAGAACACCTATGACAGCACCTTCTCGGGGTTGGCCCCAAGTATTTGAAACTCCCTTCCTCCCTTCCTCCCATTAACCCCAGTCTTCAAGAAAGAAGACAAAATGATCTTATTTAACAGATTTCTTTCATAAGATATCCATTTCAGGATCAGGCCTGATCGTTCGGACACCAGAAACTCAGGAAGGGTTGGATGGAGGAAGCCCTGGTGCTATATACATACTGCTATCGCAAACCAAGTTGTAACGGGATGTCGGTTTCTCTCTGTACAGCGCTCTAATACCCTTGGGTCTTGTTTGCACTTTATAAAACTCTGTAAATAAAATAAATAAATAAATGACAATCAAGCACACAGATTTTGTTAGTTGCACAATTCAAACAACTTTTATTACCAATAAGAAGTCTTGTATTCTTGGCCTTATTCTTCTAATCACACACTGCAGTGCATCTAATGCATAAGCAACCATGTGAACATACAGTAAGGCATTTGATGTATGGAACATTGAAAATAATTCATAAAAAGCCATATCACAAATGTCAACAAGGCCAGGGGATAGTGGTCCGGCACAGCAGCAAATTAGATATTATTATCAGAATGGTGTGGCCGCTTATTTAATCCAATTGATTTATTGAAACACATGAACATTGTTATGTGTCCTTTATTTTGAGTATCTATGCTGACCCAATCAAAAATCCCAACAGCAGGTGGAGGTGCTTTGTCATTTCCAAATCTTCCAGTGTGGTACTCTCTTTCAAGAACCATACGCCTCACCTACTAAGAGTGCATTTTACACGATCTATCCAAATTGGACACAGGACTGAGTCATCTTTCCTCGTTACATGCTAGTATCCTTCACATTTAGGGAGTGTGTAGTGATAAAAAAAGTCCTCTCCTAAACCTTGTCTAGCCTTATATATGAAGTGAAAAGTGGAACACACGTGTCTTGATCTCTATTACTCAGGAATTATAATGGCAAGCAAATACTTCGTGTTTTAGGGTTTGAGTCAACTTGGCTGCAACTCTCTGATCAGAGGCTTATTCCTGCATGTGAAATTTAAAGAATCAGCATTGTTAGCCTTAACTTGTAACTCTGAAAGGCCCTGTGCACTTATTTTTTTGAGCTCTGGGAAAAGCGATATTATGACCCACTCTCTGCAATTTATCTACATTGCTGGATATAAGGTTAGTTTTGTGAACTTCCCCACCTGCTCTACTGGTTATGCCCAATGGGTTGCCCTAAAACTGGCTCAGTTTTTGGAACATATTTCCTGGTGCTTCTGATTCAACACTGAAAATTAAAATGGGAGCATTTCCAAATGAAACGCAACACTCTAATTCCGGACAATATTCAACTGAATAGTGCCCAACCAAAGCAACCAAGCAACTCATCCAAAAAATGACTGTTAATAGTTACGTTTTTGATCTGCCTGTGTTCGCATGATCTTTTTTAATCTCAGGGAGATCACTGCTGAAACTGAACAAATACACTTAAACATACACACACACAACCACACACACGACAACACAAAATACCTATGTATACATACAGGGACCGGCCATTGACACTGATGGAGTGTGTACTTACTATTTTAACTACACACGTGCCTGGATTCTGGGGTTGGTTTCATAGTGGACCTCAGCAAATATAAGTGCACTTTTAGTTTTTTTCATGAGCTCAAACATACCTAAATAAACAGAATAGCGGGACCGGTTCCCTAAAATGCAGTGGTCCTCAAAGCGATAACATGTGTCTGGCTTTGTTTGGGCTTACCAACACTGAGAAAAATGGCTCAGTCCTCACAGTGTATGTTAAACATCAGTGGTGTAGCATGACCTTTTGGTCTCTGCGTTTGCTGCCCGACTGCCGCAGGTAAGAGTCGGGGGGGGAATATGTTGCCCCCCAAAACTCGTGCCGCCTTGGGCAGACCACCCTCCCTTGCTACGCCACTATTAAACAGCCCATCCACACATGCGCACACACACCACACAAACACTCAGACATACACAAGCACATAAATATCATAAGATACCTATATTTACAAAGACCAGTGATTCACTGCAATGCAGTGTGTATATACTATTCTAACTCCTCGCACACCTTGATACTGGGGTAGGTTATAGAGCAGACAGTATCAATTCTAACTGTGCTTTTAGGGCCAGATTTATCAATCTTCCATGCAACGCAGCAAGACAACCTGCTGCGCTGCATGAAAGGGAGAGGCAGGAATGCCCTATATTTACCAATATACGGCGCATTCCTGCTCTCTGGCTACACAGGCACGCAATCTGCTACCTAGAGCCAACGCAGGCACCCTTGCGCCATGGTTCAAGGGTGCCCACGTTGCAGGCAAGATTGTTTTGTGCAGTAAACGACACCGTCCTACACAAAAACAATCCTCTGAGGTATTTTTCTCTTTCTAAGTGTACTGCATAATGCAGCACACTTAGAAAGCGGAAATAATGAGAAATGAAGATATTTCCCATTGTTGCGCCTCTTCTGGGAAGGCGTCGCATTTTGAGGCATTCCCAGTCTTGGTAAATCTGTGAATGCACCAAAATCTATGTAAGGATGAGTGGGAACACCCACGCTCCACTCATGGAGCGCCTTCCCAGGGCAGAGTAACGCATCGCAGCGATTTGCGCTGCCTTGCGTAACTCCAGATTTACCAAGAAAGGCAGGGCCACTCAAGGTGGCCTTGCGTTGCTTGGTAAATCTGGCTTTAGTATTGCGTTGCCATTGCGGCACTATGCATGACGCAAGGGCAACGCAATACTATGATAACTCTGGCCCTTCGTTTTTTGCTGCACGCGCTTGAAAGTACCCACACACACTGCAGGGGCTGGCCCTGTACCACGACGGTCCTCACATAGATGGTGTTTTTCTGGCTTTGTCAGGATTTACCAACAGTGTGAGGACCTGTCAGGTCCCCACAGTGTGTGTCCCCCTTAATCTTACTAGACCAGTATGCAAGGTTCTTGTTTCCTCCCATTTGCTGTGGATAAAGAAAAATCTGTTAAAAAGATGGCATTATAGGTATTCAGGTTTCAGGAAACTGAAGCACCGTGGCACGATCTCAAGGTCATGTGTTCAATTCAACAGGTCAGAAAATAAAAGATGGAGGCCACATCAGACAGTTCGCCATGTTGGCAGACACATTATCTCCCAAACAGGCGTCGGTGTTACAACTCTTCCCCTTTCAAAATCTACTGACAAAACCAGGGAGCACGACAGGGTGGAGGAGGGAGAGGAAGATGATCCTCCTAGCTGGAGAAAGAAAACGCGGATTCACCAGCCCGTCACTGGGGACTGACACATTTTTTTTCTAATTAGTTAAAAAAAAAAAAAAAAAAACCTGTAGCATTGTTTTCCTTTGCGCTCGAGGCAACGGGTGAAACCGTGCACCCTGGAGACGGCTGGGATTCGCTATGATCAATAAGGAATGAAAAATGAACACCAGCCCTGGAAGGAACGTAAAGACCCCTGACTGAATGTCTGTGTGAAGGGAGGTGTATGAACATGTCGTACGTTTTATATTTAAGCCATATTGTCCGTATAGAAGTGCCTGCTTGAAAATAGGCTCTGTGATTTTCCTTTATCTTATCTTTCCCGTCAATTAAAGAATTTGTTGCTGCATCCATACAAAATGAATTAAAGAACTGTATTTTCGAACTGAAAGTAGGAGGTGGAACTCGTTAGGGCTAGGAGTGAGATAAAATAGCTGAAATAAAGGAAACCATTTCACTAGAAAATTGATTTAAATATTGCAGCGTCGATTACGAATATGCTAGGTTTTTGTAGGTGGTAATCTCCCCCCCCCCCACCGCTTCCGGAGACACCGAAATTGGGGTCCTGGTAACTCTGGGTGTGTGGTATTATGGGGGATTACAGGTGCAGCCCTAATGGTAACTTGAGAAAAGAGGAATTCAATAGAGGAACTTGTAATTCTAGCAACGATTCCATTGATAACTCCCCATTTCCCTCAGTGTTTCTCCTTGGCTTGGAAAGGTTCTCTACTTTCAGTAGCCAAAATCACTGATGGAAAATCACTGATCTTCAGTGTTGCTGCTAATTTTATAATTCCAGTGTGGCCAGTAATTGTTGGTACTATGCGGTTACCGTCGCCATCAGAATTCGACCCCAAGAATACATAAACTGCCACTGTAGCCTAATTTCTCAAAGATGTGCTATTTAGCACCATGCAACTTTTTGTTGGTGATGTGCAATATTACTCTATTTCTTTTTTGTTCCATATGGCTGGTCTGCAGCGGCAAACAAGAGTCGCTCTTTAATCTAGGCAACATGATGAAAACTTTCACCAACAGGGCAGTTTGTTTAATCTGGCAGCTGGTGATGGGGACAAGCATGGATCTTGAAGAAAGACGAGCTTTTCTCCTGTTATAGGCTTGTCTTCCTTCAACATGAGTTTGTTAGAGTCATATGTGTTAAGTGAAATAAAGCCTCTCTGGGAGGTCACTGACAAAGGGCCTGATTACGAGTCTGGCAGTCCCAGGAGCGTCAGACTCATGGTGGCGTTGCGATGCCGGTGCAGCCACCGCCGCACCGGCGGTCCGACTGCTACATTACGACTTGGGTGGTCAGACTGCCATGGGACCTCCGCCAAGGAACCGCCATTCCCTGGTGGTGGCGCGGCAGAGTAGAGGCAGCTATATGCTTGGCAGGACTGCTGCAGTCCCGCCAAGCATATTACAAGTTTCCTCTCCACCGAAGGTGTCATGGAGGTTCCTACTCCATGAACATTGTGGCGGAGAGGAAACTTAGGGGGCCCTACAGGGCCCCCTGTGCCTCCTCTGCATGGGGATGCATGCAGGGTGGGGCACATTATTTGCCCCCCTATGTGCATGCACCCCAGTTCCTGCACAGCATGGACTTTCGAGTCCATGCCATGCAGGAACCTTGTTGTGTGGTCCCATTGCAGTGCCTGTTTTCTTAGGCTTCGAAACGGGACGGCCATGCTTCCCACCCGCCAGACCACTTTAAACTTGTAATCTGGCAGGCGGATGGGCGGTGGTGACCTTCGGCGGTACAGGAGCGTGGCGGTGGCGTACCGCCCGCTTCTGCACCGCTGAATCAGGCCCCAAGTGTGCAGTTTATTTCTGCAATGATAGGTCTTCAGATTAGACAAGCAGAAAAGCTTTGTTTGCGGTCATCCAATATCCACCAATTTATTAATTCATGTATGTAATTGCTTTGTACAGTGCTGGCACTTTGCCTTACAGGCACTTTGCAGCACTGTTGAATTCATCAGTGTAGGACTGTCCTTACATCTCCCAACAAATGTGGCGGAAAATGCAGCTTAATGGTTCGGAGTCTTGTTCCTTTCGATCTTCAGAGGGAGGCTTCAATGAGGGCCTTCTTTTGTTTCTAGACCCTACAGTATCCTTTTGAAGGGGGTGATGGTCACAGTGCTCATTCCAAGGTTTAATTTGAAGGCTGCCAGACTTGGTTGGTTCCTCAGATGCAGGATGAGGGTGGTCCAAAGATGTCAACCAAAAATGCAGATCGCTCTGTCTCTTCAGGTCAGTAGGATCAGGTTAGTTTTTCATTAATTAAAGTATAATGAATGTACAGCACCTTGAGAATAACCTCTCTTTGTATTTATTGCCCTGCCTCCCATGCACTTTGTAAAATCTGCAGTTTTTTATTTTCAGTTTCACAGAGAGCCAGTGTAGCTTTTTCAGTGTTGGGATGATGAGGAAAAACAAATGCCAGGCCCCAAAAATTACTGCTTGTGGGTCCCACTGGCAAAAAAAAAGCTCAAATGAATCACTGCCCTGAGCCACTCGATGGCTGCATTCTTTCTAGCAAAGTAGTGGATTCTAGTCGGGTATGCCTTCCTTAGGTATGTTCATTGCAATGAAGCTCCTAAAACGGCATCTTTTAACTGCTTTGTACACTGTCAGTTCCTATGGCTAGGGGAATCAACTATTTCATAGGCAATGAGCTCACTTATAAATACTAGGTTCAGAGTGCCTTCTCTAAGGGTTCTTATGATTTCACATTTTCATCAATATCTGCTGCTTATTACATGGAGTATTCAGAAAGAGGCTAGAATTTTGTGTAATGGGGCTTGGTTTGACGGAAGTAACTCAGTAATCTTTACAAAAGAAGTGGAGCATCATCTGGGTTTCTGATAGACTATGGTAACAGTAAAAGACAATTTTGGTCATTTCATGTTATGCTTTATGTTATGTCCTGAGTATTATACCATGGGTGTTTGGAAAGAACATAGAAAAAAATATTTTGATACAAAATTGCAGGAATATTGTGATGTCAAAAATATCAATGGGTAAATGTCAAAGATGAGTATATCATTTTTATTCTTGTTTTTAATATTGTAAAATATATTGATTGCTAAAATATTGTTGTACATAATTTCGTTTTTCTGATATTTTTATTAAACAGTTGTGGTAGTTGTCAAATGTATTTTATGTTAAAATAAATATCTGATGTTATATATGTCTATTTAAAAAGTTATTGTAATATTTGTTTTATTTAATTTTGAAACGTATTTATGTTATAATTTTCAATTACAATATATGTTTAAAGAAATTGTAGTAGCAGGATGTTCAATTTATGTGGAGATCTGGAAAGTAAGTTTGTATAGTTTATTTCATTTAAATTTAGCTTTTTTATTTAGTATGTTGAAAGTTTTAAATTTAAAATTTCTAAGATATCTGTAAATGTAAAAATAGATTTTGTTGTTTTGGATATTGGTTTAATGTAAAAATAAATTTAAGTTATACATTCATGTTTAAATGTTTTTATTTCTAAATTGTTTTAAATGTACTCATTTATTTAATTTTATGTTTTTGATACCTAAAAGGGAAATTTGTTTTTATAAAAAAATCTTTACATTTTATTTGCATTTCTTTAGTTAGTAAAAATGTGTATTTATTATATAATTTAGTTAAAATTTTGTTTTAAGTTTTTAATTTTTTTGTTTAAAAAAATGATTAATAATATTTTTATTAGTATGATGTTGGGTTAATAGGGGAATAAGGTGGGGAAATTTTTGAAGTTTTTTTAATCAGATTTATATTTTATCAGGGTGACTTCTGTTTCGTTTTTTTTTCTCTTGCTGTCCATCCGCTGCTCCTGTCCCCTTTCACCGAAGGTAGACCCCTGGTGGGACGAGGGTCCCAGGGGCTACAGTGCTGCTCCTCATCGCTCCAGAAACCCACCATTACACCTGGGGGAGGACTTCAACCTCCAGAGTGCACCGCACCATCACGCAGCTGCCGCGAGTGAGGGGGAGGCGTGTCCAACGCGCTTACAGCGCAGCCTCTACCCCCGCGGCGTGGGTGACTTCTGTTTCGTTTTTTTTCTCTTGCTGTCCATCCGCTGCTCCTGTCCCCTTTCACCGAAGGTAGACCCCTGGTGGGACGAGGGTCCCAGGGGCTACAGTGCTGCTCCTCATCGCTCCAGAAACCCACCATTACACCTGGGGGAGGAATTCAACCTCCAGAGTGCACCGCACCATCACGCAGCTGCCGCGAGTGAGGGGGAGGCGTGTCCAACGCGCTTACAGCGCAGCCTCTACCCCCGCGGCGTGGGTGACTTCTGTTGTTTCGTTTTTTTTTCTCTTGCTGTCCATCCGCTGCTCCTGTCCCCTTTCACCGAAGGTAGACCCCTGGTGGGACGAGGGTCCCAGGGGCTACAGTGCTGCTCCTCATCGCTCCAGAAACCCACCATTACACCTGGGGGAGGACTTCAACCTCCAGAGTGCACCGCACCATCACGCAGCTGCCGCGAGTGAGGGGGAGGCGTGTCCACCGCGCTTACAGCGCAGCCTCTACCCCCGCGGCGTGGGCGACTTCTGTTTCGTTTTTTTTTCTCTTGCTGTCCATCCGCTGCTCCTGTCCCCTTTCACCGAAGGTAGACCCCTGGTGGGACGAGGGTCCCAGGGGCTACAGTGCTGCTCCTCATCGCTCCCGAAACCCACCATTACACCTGGGGGAGGACTTCAATCTCCAGAGTGCACCGCACCATCACGCAGCTGCAGCGAGTGAGGGGGAGGCGTGTCCAACGCGCTTACAGCGCAGCCTCTACCACCGCGTCGCGGGACGCGCGCGGGACGAAGCCCGGACCAAGGGCGGGCCCGTCTAAGCCCGTCCGAGACCGATCGAGGCCGGGTCGGGCCACCCCCCTGTTATTTACCCAGATATGTGTGATTAGTTTTTGTCCATTCATGTTTGCTATCTAAGTGTCCTATTGTTTTCGTTTGGGCCCACAGGACTACTGAAAGAAAAGTAAGGACAAGCTTTAATCATTGTCTCAAATCGTGGTTTTACTGTACTCATATATTTGCCCATAACTGCTCACTGCAAATTGGATTTGGGCTTCCCTTTAAGTGAAATTAACATGGGAAAGGTCACTGCCCCTTTAACAAAGCCAAATACTAGGCAGAAAACCCAAACTCGTTCATTGACACCTAAACCCACAGCGATAGATAAAATGCTGCAGCATGCGTTAGGTGTTGTTTCTAGTGAAATTGAACGAACTGAAAGACGCCTCTCTTTAACACCGACTCTCCCAAGGTTCTCTGCCCACTCGGAGCTTATTGCCCCAAATCCCCATCAACTTCTAGATTCCCCACCTATCATAGAACCTTCGTCTGCACAAGCAGACTTAGCTAGGGAATCTCCTAAGAAAACACCTATAAGGGAGGTTGTTAAAAAAAAAAAAGGGCCCATACCGAAAAAATAAAAATCAAAAGGGAGGGAAACAAGGGAATTTACTACCTGAGGTGGCGCTTATTCAAAACTCCAAAACCAATGTACGTAGTGACAGGAGTAAAACTTTTATGGAGGCGCCATCATGGGCCCAAAATTCGATCGAAGAGCTCAAAACCCATTTTGAACTACTTATTAAATATGAGCTTGAACTAGTATTGACACGTATTGATAGGCTGTCCTCCTTGGTCACGTCTTGGGGTAACAAAGTCGAGGCCATCTGGCATGCCACTAAGCTACCAGAAATACAGATCCCTGAAAGATCCCTCCAACTTCATCCAAATCTAGAAATTCCATCTGTAGCAACTGTGCCCCCTTCTTTTATAGGTCAAGCACCATTAGTATCTCTAGCCCAATCATCTGCCCGTGCAGAGTCTATCTCTCCACTTCAACAACAGCAGGGCTCTGATCCACCTCAGCACAGGATGCAAAATATAACTGAAGGAACACGAGGCTCCAAGGTGGCGACAATCAAACTTGGTCCATTAACTGACCATGTACTTAGTAATACTAAGAGTAATAATAAAGATAACTCATTCCAACTAAATCGAAGGGATTCCAACTTATCACTGCCATGTATCGACCTACCTCCTGCTTCTACCCCATATGTTGTCGTACTTGCAGGTGTTCCAAGGCTAGACCCAGGATATGTGGAGACCTATCCAGACCTAAAAAACAAAGTTACTCATTGGCTTAATGAAAATAGACCCCTTCCCCTTCATACACATAGTGAAATTTTATTCACACGTAGGGTTGGCTGGGTGGGACAGAGACAGAAAGACATCAAGGGAGACTGTGTGTTGGTTAATTTTAGAGACAGTCGGGTGACCCAGCACATCTTCGAATGGTGCCAACCCGGGATGAGTAGTGCCATCCAGACCCTTCCTTTGGGCTATTTTTACCCTCCCAGTCCCTTGCCAGAGAGAATGGGAAGTGTGTATAAGAAATGGGAATCAAAGGCCCAGCCAAGTAGTGCACAAAGCAGGGGATGGATTTCTAATTTAACACCTTTCTTTCCCATCCCTGTTAGTAATAGGTACAGTCCCCTAGATTTGGTTGACTGACTAACCTTGCACCCCACACAACATTCCTGCATAGGCACCCGTAGAGACAAGCCCCAACTCCAAGAGAGATTAGAGCATTTAAGTAATGATACATCTGTCCCTAATGACTATGCAACGGGAAACAACTTAGCTCCCCCGGGTCATTTTACGGGAATACACCAGGTAATCACCTCACGGTCCAGCACCTTATGTGCCCCCTCTAGTCCACCCAGGGCCCTTGGTAATAGCCTTTTGAGTCAAGAAGCGACTCAACATCAAGATTTGCTAACAGAGAGGGACCTTTTGATTACACCTCCAGGACCTGTAGATAATGAGCAGAGTTTTAAAATTCTGTCCTGGAACATAGCGGGTTTAGCCGCCAAAATGGACCTCCCGGACTGGGGAGAATTTGTAGAATCCAATGGGGTATGTCTCTTCCAAGAAACATGGGCCACAACAGCACTGCACAGGGTAGGGTATGCTACTTACTCCATTCCAGCTGTTCGGTGGCCCAGGGGGAGACCATCTGGAGGCCTATGTACTTGGGTCGGTACCCATCTAGTTTGTACGATTAAGTTGATAGACACGTTCTCACCAGATATTCTATGTGTCCTTCTTTCAATCGAAAATCTTCCTAAGTTGGCCATTATTAACATCTACTCTCGTCCGGTGAGGCATGGGCTCACTTCACCTACTCTAGATTCCCTTCTTCTATTTCTTCCCACTTTATCCAACTCCACTAAAGTAATAATTGGAGGTGACTTTAATTGCCATTTTGAGCCTCTTTCTGGCATGACTCCTAACATCACTAGTGAGGAAGACTCCGTTTGGTCAATTCCGGAATGTAACACCTATCAGATAGGAGGGTGGACCCCTCTTGTCCTCCAAATGAATACCTTGACACTTAGCCACTCGCTTAGGGCATGCAATGGTCGCTTTCCCTGTGATAGTCCGGGCAATTTTACTTTTGAGAAACCCGGACAGGGCTCCATAATTGATTATATCCTAGTTGATGTTGAGTTATGGCACAGAATTCGCAGTTTTTCGGTCTTATCTAGATGTGAGAGCGATCACAACCCACTGGTCCTAACTTTAGAGCAACCACAAAACATAGGGGCCCTTGGTGTGAGGCACCAACCTCCCTCGAATTTAATAGCAATTGAAGGGGGCAGAAGAATACGCTGGGCAACAATTGTGCAAGCCCCGGAAAAAATGGCTGCCATGTACAATTGTATTATTCCACACCTAGTTGCCGCTTTTCAGCTTTTGAAAACAGTGATGCTCTAGAATTTTTCTTGGCATTAGGTAAGAATCACCAAGATCTAGTTTCAACCCTTGCTGAGTTTTTTACAATGGTAGGAGCCCTGCCGCTTCTGCATTGAAAGCTAGAAATCCTTGGTATACCAAGGCGTGCAGGGCAGCTAAATGCGCCCTGACATTAAAGATCAGGGAAGGTAACAGTCTGGGTATCAAGGAGTCTAGAGCGCACTATAAAAATATTCTGGCGGCAGCAAAAGCAGAATGGGAAATCGACAGATGGGACGCGATTAAGAAGACCTTAGAATCAAGGGACATGAGATCTTTTTGGACCTTAGTCAAAACAGGGAAATTGGAAGGTAATACGGCTTTGGAACCAAATTTGGGGGCGGAAGTCTGGAGATCCCATTTTAAAGTTTTATATTCAAAAACTAAAGATAGTGATAAAGATAGAGATCAAGATAGCAGGGTCTTCGATTCCAATGAAATTGCCACTAAACAGCATCCCCCACCCCTGTGTACACTGGCAGAAGTCTTATTGGCATTGTCCAAACTACTTCCCAATAAGGCTCCAGGGTTGGACAGGATCCCTGGTGATCTTTTTAGAAATGAACAAGTGGTTTGGGCCCCCTATCTACAAACTCTATTTAATGCCATCTTGTGTGGTATGGCTGTTCCATCAACATGGGTAGGGGCAGAAATTATCCCCATTTTTAAAAAGGCTCTCCATTAGACCCAGCAAATTATAGACCAATAAGTCTCATTGATGTCAGCCAAAAGTTATTTGCTCGTGTTCTTTTGGGTCAACTGCAATCCTGGATGGATGAGACGGCAGTTTTAACACCACTACAAGCCGGATTTAGGTCTAAAATATCAACAATGGATCAGTTATTCAGGTTGCAGTTGATCCATTGGAAAACTGTTATTCTGGGTGGTGGTACCCTTTACTTAACTTTTGTGGATCTCAAATCCGCGTTTGACATGGTCCCCGCGATCAACTATGGGCCCTTCTTCGCGATATGGGAGCCCCAGTATATTTATGTCATCTCCTGAAGCGCTTACATGAAGGCACTTATGCTAGGATTAGATACGGCAAGCATGGGGAGCTGTCAGCTCCATTTCCGGTTGAGAAGGGGGTGAGACAGGGTTGCTTCTTGGCTCCGACCCTGTTCTCCCTCTTCTTGAACGGTTTAGTGAAAACCTTGCTTTCAGTTAAAGAGATCGATTCCCCAAGGCTAGCCAACCGCAAAATGCCAGCCCTAATGTTTGCAGATGACACGTTGCTTCTATCAAAGTCGCCAATGGGTATGCAGCGGGTTTTGAACGAATTTAGTCTCTTCTGTAAGAGAAGAGACTTGGAGATTAACCTCCAGAAGACCAAATATATGGTATTTGGAGCTAATTCTAGAAACTGCCTGCACCCTCGCTTGGATGGTAGACCACTTGAGCGAGTATCTATTTTTGACTACCTGGGTCTCACACTCAACGACAAGATGGAGTGGGGGACCCAAGTTAAGAGAGCTAATCTTAAACTGACCCAGTCAATAGGGGGAATTACAAAAGTATTCAATAATTGCACTCATAAAGTACTAGCCCCCCCAGTAGAAATTTATAAAATCCAAGCGAGGGGAGCCTCACTATATGGTGCTGAACTTTGGGGCCACTGCCCGACAAATTTACTTACAAAAACCGAGAATACCTTCATCAGACAGCTGACAGGGCTTCCCATGAGTACTCCCTTAACCCCACTAAGGATGGACCTGGGTATTAATCCAATAGCCGATCAAATTGCCTCTCGCCCTCTCCACTATTGGCGACGCCTTTGGAGTACGCCCGAGCTACAACCATACAGGGAGGAACTACAGGATGTTATGTCTATCTTGGGAGCAGGTAACATACCGTGGTTGATTTACATTAGGAACACGTGCCACCAAATGGGTTGGGCTAACATGTGGACAACTCCTGAAGTGACCTGCTCAGCTACCCCAAAAAATCTCTTACAATTGCTTTTAAAAACTTCAAGTTAGCCTTAATTTCCCAGTGCTCAGCTTCTTCCTCCTTGACGTCCAGGTTTTGGACATTAAACACCAATACATTCTTGAGCCTGTCCTGGATAGTATCCAATTTCCCATGGCTAGGAAACTATACTTACAATTTAGGCATGGGACGCTCCCGCTACGTGCACTTACCAACAAATGGAAGGGTGCTAGAATCCAAGAATGCCCAGGGTGTACCTATAATGAAGAAACTGAGCTTCATGTCATCCTCTTTTGCCCCGCATACAGGAATGCGAGGTCTAAGTGGATTCTCCAGCTTTGTAGGAACCTAGGGATTAGACATTATGTTGAAGTGTTCAGGCTTTTAAAATATGACTTGCAGCCTCTATTTGTAATTGTCACCTCAAGATACCTCTTTGCAATGTGGAACATACGGAGAAATATTATTAAGACGCAAGAGTTGGGAAATAACCCAGTTTCACTTTCCATTTAGACAAATTAGCATATTTGCACAAAGTTTAAAAAAAAAAAAAAGAGAAATTTTGTTTCTTCTCTCATCTAGGAAAGCTTGCCTCAATTGTTTTTTAAAACTATTATAAGATTAGACATTATCAAGTCTTTTTATCGTTTTTAACTTATATTAAATACTTTTTGATATTAGAGGATTCATAGTCTAGTTTTAACCTAGGTGATGACCTGGATTTTGGGGATGATGATTGATTTCTTATTGATGAGGTGTAATGATGTCCATTTGTTATATATTTGTCTTACAAATGTTCTTTTTATTTTCATTATGCCGATCATAAGTGTAAACAATCCTAAATTTCTCAAAAAAAGTTTGTTTTAAATTTTTTATTGTACTTTTATGGCTGATTAGCCGAAATAAAGATCTTTTGATTGATTGTTTTACATTTTAATTCCTGTATTTCTTTTATGTTGCATTTTGAAATGTAAAGATAAATATTGTAATTTTTTTAATTCATAAAATTTTAAAATTAATTTTACAACAATTCTTATTTTGTTAAATCTTTTAAATGAATTTACATTTTTTCATTTATGTTTTCAAAATGTATTTTATTTTTGTATATGTGTGTGTGTATGTATGGTATGTGTGTATTGTATTACTTTTTAATTAAGTTATGTTATTTTAATATTTTTTTCTAACAAATATTTTTAATTTAAAAATTAAATATATAGGTTATTAGTTTCTAATTTGTATGATAGTTATATTGTGAGTTACGGTGTTGTACACGATATCAATGTTTTATTTATAAATATTAAACTTGTATTATTATTTTATTACTTTTTAAAAATGTAATATTATAATTTTTGAATGTTGGTTTTTATTTGTTTTTAAATTTTGCTCATATTTTTGTTAGGTTTTACTTTTTTTAATGTTTATTTTCTGGATGATTCATGTAAATTGTAAGTACATATTGTAAGTTATATTTATTTGATTTTTATTACTATTTATGGTTTTAAGAAATTAATTATTACCCCTTCAGTGTCCAACACTTCCCCAAAATGGATTGGATTGGAATAGTAAATGTAACCCCTTAAGTGTCCAGCACCTCCCCCAGATCGTTTGGTTTGCAGTGGGAATGCTAAATCTATTCTCTTTAGTGCCCAACACTTCCACAAAATGGTTTACTTTCGAGTGAAAACAGTATATTTGATTCCAATTAGTACCAACACCTTCCCCAAAATGGTTTAAGTTGGAGTGGGAATTCTAAATTTAACCCCTTTCGTATCCAACACTTTCCCCAAAATGGTTTAGATTGGAGTGGGAATAGTGAATAATATCCTTATAGTGTCCAAAAACTTCCCCTAAATGGTTTACGTAGGAGTGGGAATTTCAAAACACAAAACAGAACAATAACATCCCCGGGTGCTGCCCCGGTGACAGGAAACGTACAGGCTGGAATTACAATAAATTGTGTTATATCTTTGCCCGTGTTCTGAGGTGCATTATCATGCCATTTTTTAGGAGCGCCCTTGCACACATGTAGGATGTTTGAAGTGTTACCGGTATGGTGTGGAGGGACCTACAAATCAGATGAAGGATTCCGGGTATTTCACTCTCCATACGATGTCCATCCCACCCATTACAGGAGGTTAGTATTATGTAGCCGGCTGTTACGGGGATACTCAGGGGTAAAACGTTAGGCATGTATTATAAGCTGGGTTGCACCACGCTAATCTGTACCCTGTGGCTGTTATGGTAGTCTCCCGCTTGTGTAGTGGTATTGAGACTGGCTCTGCGATTGGTGAGGGGCCATGATCAGTTCGCACACCGTCGGTGATGATCCTCATCAAGTGAACTAGCAGTAATGATGAGGGGTGTTGATATAGGCCTTCAGGGTGGTCTCGTCATTTTTTGCCTCCACATTCCTAATGTACATGTCCCATGTTGCAGTGCGGCTCCCTCTCCACTTCGAGCCTGAGCTGTGACTACGGCATCTGACTTGCACATTTCAGCATGGTGTGGAGCCATCAGCGCGTGTCGGGGGCCTGGGATTTCCAGGACATCGCTATTTGTCATTTGAAGAGTACAAAGGCTAGATCGATGAATCTGTGTAGGTACTTGTCCCCCTTGGCTATGGTCTAATGCCGAGTACACAAGATTCCAGCGTATCCAAAATCAAACGCTCAACCAAGTCAGAGGTGATTCCCATAATCTCACCCCTGGCCCGCCAAAGCCCAGGCCATTCCCAGACCATGTAAAAGAAAACTACTGTCGTATGTTCTACATCTAGGACACTCGAAGGATGCTCCTGGGAACATGCGTGTTGGAATTTCCTTCCTTCCTGCCCTGGTGCTAGGATGTCTAGGGGCGCAAAAGGTTAGTATGAAGTTCTTTGTAGGTTGGCTGAGGTAGGATTTATGGAGTGCAAGTGGGGCTGTGCACACCTCCATCCAGTCTATACTGTCAGGATGGCCCATCCTGCCAACACCCAGTCGCTCTATTGTGTGTCTGTCTCGGAGGAACAAACAAAGGCCTACTGCCAACTACACTGTAGGAAAGTCCCCTTTTTAGTTCGAGTCTACGGCGCTTGCGCTGCAGGATCAGCTGTTGTATGTACTTTGTGGGCTCTGGAGTATTGCCGCAGAACTTGCCTGCTTCCGCTTTTTTTGCTTTCTGCTTAGGGACTTTTTTGATCATTTTTTCTTTGGCTACGTGCAAGCGTGCCTTTATTTTTTGCCCTCGGCTTTACCAGCACTGATAACATAGGTGCAAAAAAGGTACGCATTTACCTGCTGGCGTCCGTGGCATTTCTGCACCATCCGTGCCCCTCCCGAGTCCCAGTGCGGGCTCGGTGGCCCCCTCCATGGCTCAATCCACCTGCAGGCCTCTCATTGTGGCCCGAGCCCAGCACCCGACCTCCAATCCTAGCATCATCAGTGAGGATGCCTCACTGCCTCCTCCTTGCTGTTTCCTAGCACATTATGTCACCACTTTGACGGAATACCAGTGTTTTCAATGAGCCCTGGCATTATTGTGGACACCATGTTCTCACTGGAGCCGCTGCGGAGGATTACAGAGGTGGGGGCTGGGGTCCAGGAGCAGCAGTAGGAGGCAGGGTAACAGGGCTCGGCTAACCCTCACACACCCTTGCTTCAGCAGCCACTTCCTCCATCCTCCTCCCACTTTATATTATGTGCGAGGGCTGCATAATAACGACAGTGTCCACTGTCCACTTCTCCTGCTCTGCCTCTGGCAGCTGCCCCCCACTCTCTTTCTATTTGTTCCTCTTCCTATTATTCCCTCTCTTTCTGTCTCTGTCTCGCTCCTCCTCACTTGCTGAGCACCGTGACTTCAAGAAACTGCTCATACCCTCTCTTTCCTCTCCTTTTCTTCATTCCTTCCCCTGTGAAATGGATCCAAAAAGAGAAAAACACTTTTGCTGGAAATGTCGTCTTTTTCTGTAATTTTTCTATTCCTAAGTGCAGCCGCGGGACGGAGAGAAAAAAAGTTTCAAAATACGAAAAGTAACTAATAACTAAATAAAGCAAGAGAGAGTGGTCGCAATGTGACCAGATTGGCTTTATTCACAAACACATTAGTGCTACTTTACAGAATTTGCCAGTGAAGCGCTACTTTCATTTTCTTGTCTTTCTGTGAACACCATTGCTTTCCTCGGGTGGGAAAGTGCACCATTCCTGGCGGTCCTGCAATACCTGGTTGATGTATGGAGTAGAAAATGTTTAATGTGATCCTTTTCAGCTGTTTTCCTTATATTAGTTTATAAAGTGGGTACCGTGGCTCTGTGTTCAGGGATGTGGTCTTTTTAAACCATTATGCTTACGTTTTGTAAGGATATAAGCGATGGACATTGAAATGGGTCCCTTCCGGGGCCTGTAGTCATGTCCTTAACGTTTCAGGCAAAAACACTCACGGATATCTGAATAATAAGTATAAAAGCGTTAAGGTAACCATGTTGCTCATGCTTACATTTCACATGCTTTACTTAATCTTGCATTCCCTAGGAGTGTGTGCTTTTTCCGGGATATTACTTTTTTTCAGGCAGCATATTACTCTTGTCTGGTGCATAATTTTCATAATCTTTACTCAATTTAAAAAACCATAAAAGATACAGCTTTGTGCAATACATGTATATCGGCAAGATCAGAGACAATTTGTATGATGCAGTCCAGGCTTATAGATATTGGTTACATTGTTATGGCGAGATATCTATATAAAATTTAATAAAATCAGTTTTCGATATGGGTAATAACATTTAAATGACACCTTGGGCACACATAGTTACCTGAGACTAATAAAGTGCAAATGCTTTTGACATCTTCTTTCCTACCTAGGGGCATTTCAACTAGATACAACACTCCAAATGCTCACTTAATATAGGACCAATAAAGTGCATAACATTCACCAACGAAGATAAAATGCAAATGCGTCAATCACTTGTTGATAAATTTCAAATACGTAAAGTATAGTTTCGTGGGTTTCAATCTAAATGTACAATACTAAAAGTCGAGATTGATAGTTATCATAAAAAAAAAAAAAAATTCAATCCATTTCGCTTACGTGTTAGGTTAACAGCAAATAGATATCTACTTAGACTAAAAACAATTTTCTGAGATGTGTCTGTTTTTAAAATGCGGAGTGCTTCTAAATGCAACCTAAATCCAATATCAGTATGATCCACTTTTTCCGGGGAATAATGTAAGCTGGACAGAAAAATAATACGTGGCATAATTTTCTACTGCATTTTGTGTACAAAGGGTGCAGATGGCGTCCTTTTCGTCTGTGTTGTTACGCAGCCACTTCGATGTATTTAAGTTAGTCTGCAAGACATCGAAGCGAAACTTCAGGTATAGCGACTTTGCTAGTGGGGGCTGTATTTCGTCCATAAAGACCTCAAACAAGGGGGCCGGTTTTATGATTAAAAACTGCGTGGTCAACCTTCCTGCTTTTGGACTAGAATGTAAGCTATCCTGGCAGTATGACAGTAGATGTTTTTCAAAATTCTTTTTGAGTGGTAAGTTAAAGATTGAGGGTCATCCCAGTAGTTTCTTAGGCCTAGTTTGTAAAACCAACTGCGCACATGTCCTAGCCATGGAAGGGTTGCATTAGGGTCAAGTTCCAATATCTCCCTTAGCCCATCTATATAATGTTTGAGCTCTTGCGTGGTCCACAAACGTACCCAAAATAACAGGGGTCTTAATTTGGCTTGATGGTCAATTCGCCTGAGATTTAAATCTTGTATTATGGGGATCATGGGAGTGCGTACCGGGAGCTGCAACAACATCCTTATAAATCTATTCTCTTCCACAATCAGTTTATCCTGGATGTTGACACCCCACAGTTCTGCTCCATAAAGGGTTGCTGTTTGCGCCCTACATTTATAAACTTCTAGGGCTGGTGACACTGCTATAGATGTGCTTTTTTGATGTTTTTTCGCTATTGCCATGGAATTTTGGGTCAAAATAGACTTACATTTGAGTATATGAGGTTTCCATGTCAATTTGGTATCAAGGGTAATACCCAAATAGTTGAAGTTCGGCACATATTCCAATTTTTTCTTTCCTACAATGATATTTTTCTTGAAGGATTTATGTGGATTTAGGGCCATATATTTAGTTTTATTTGTGTTTATTTTTAAACCTTTTTCCATGCAGTATTCGCTAAAGCAATCTAGAAGGTTTTGCAGACCCTTGGGCGTCTGGATAATAAGATCGTATCGTCTGCAAAGAGCAATGCAGGTACTGGCACCCCCCCTAACTTTGGTGAGTCGTGCTTGCATTCTTGAAGGTATTGCACAACATCATTAACATATAGTGAAAAGAGGGTGGGTGCGAGTACGCACCCCTGTCTCACCCCTCTTTTTATAGGGATGGCCTCACTAAGTTCACCGCTAGGACCCCATCTAACTTTTGCATAATTGTCTATATGGAGTCGTACTATTTGGGATAACAGGTCATCGGGCACTCCCTGTTTTTTTAATGATTTCCAGAGGGGGCCCCTAGAGATGAGATCAAAGGCTGCCTTTAAATCTACGAAGGCTACATACATGTGGCCTCCCTTTAATTTGGTGTATTTCCATATTAAACATAGCAATCTGAAGACCTGATCTATTGTACTTGTTCTCGTTCTGAACCCCGCTTGGTATTGAGACATGACATCATATTCTTCTATCACAAAAACATACATATAATCCGTGGTCTCTTATGCTAACTGTTTATCCCAATATGTGAATCATTAATATAGAGCACGGTGCTCAATTCTTTGAACTTAAGTGTCACTGAAAAAGAATATAGATAGTTATAAGATGAAATGACCCTTCAGGATTATTGGAATCCCATCACACACCGAAGTGAGCATTTATCATCATTTGGGTTTCCAGCCAACCTCCCATCTATCCTCTTGATCATCGAGGAATACTGGGTAGATTGCCTCCTTTCTTAGATCTTTCAGATGAAAAGGAGAGCACAAAAGAAGGTTAGAAATTGTATCTGACCCCTAGAGAAATCTCCAGTAGAAAGAGTGCAGTGCATGAAATAAAGTGCGTGATTAAAATAGGATTTGCAAAAGAAAAAGAACTTAATCTTCACAACAATATCTAATGCATTCCTAATTAAAACCAGTGGAAAAAAGGGGAATATTATAGCAGTTCAAACGAATCCCCGGTTGAAGTGGGTTCTTTTTCGTTTGGCTGCGAGTACCCATATGCGGTGGCGTTGGTTGATTCCAATGCACTTGTGGTTGAACGTTTCTCCATTTTCCTCTCGATCTTCCGGGGCCAAACCCTAAAAAAGGCTGATTAGGGAACTCTTGTTGGTATGGTTGAAAATGGGTCATAGGGGGCTGAAATTGTGTAGGTGGAAAACCCCAAGGTGTTGGGGGCCACCACTGTTGGAATTGTGGTGTAGGTTGACCACGTCGCCAGTTTGACCTGTTGTACCTGCCTCGCCCTCTAAATTGTTGCCTATTCTCAGAGGAAGTCTCTGCATCACTTGAACTGTCATCTGAACTAGAACCTGAGTATGAAGAACCATATCGTCGACCTTTCCTATTAAACTCAGGGGGGAATAGTTCTCACTGGTGTATGGATAAACAGTATCATGTTTAAAACGTGCCAAATCTTTTTTAAATTTATCAATTTTTGCAAGCAAAATGTTATCTTTAAATTCTTTATTTGTTTTATTTGATTCATCTTGGTTTTTCTTAAAAAGTGTTGCTGTTATGGTGGTTTTAATCTGAGACTCAAGCAGTTGGATTTCAATAAGTACCGAGTCAGCCACACGTTTAGCCAGTACTTATAATTAAGATCAACCAATCACGCGTACAGCGCCAAGCTTTACTTGATCTTTAAGTTATCCGTCCTGTATTTTCTGGTTAGATTATTGTTGCAAGCTACAGAGGGGTAAGGTCCAATTGGCCAAAAGCCAATTGGCCAAAAGCGGTAGCAAGATAAAAGAATAGCGATGATTTTTAACATCTTTTGATTTTTCAACATCTTTAAAATGGATTTCAAATTGGTCCCATGTAATTTAGTATTGAGTTATAGAGGTGGAGTTTTTTGTGTAAGTCCACCCTATATGACAGTATAAAGTGAAGTTACGAGTGAGATTGTGTATGATGGCTGCACATTAATATGTTTTTTCCTGAGCGTGCCATTGAGCGATAATGGTTTTTTAACTCGATGTGTATACTTATATGATACACTTTCTCAAACATATTATGTATGAGAGATCATGTGATCCATGTGACTATGACATATGGCGATATACCAAGCATGTTCTAAATAAAACCTTCTCTTCCCCCTTTTTTTCAATTTGGGTTCTGGGTCAATGCCTGGTAGAGCGGGGCCTCTCTGACTGGTCAAGTCCTCGTATTCTACGGGTGAGAATATATGTCTACATTGGAGATATATATATATATATATATATATATATATATATATATATATATATATATATATATATTTTAAGCTTTGAGCTGACTGAGTGATGTGAATTATTTGATTATGTTGTCACTGCTAATGTTATCCTTTGTGCTTTACAGATGTCCTACACATCTGGTAGATACAGAGGATCAGTATAAGATATCAGAGGTTGTATCAAATCCAACCTGTATGTATGTATAAACTTTTTTCACTTTTTGGAGTAATGCAGTAGCAAACAAATTTATGGTGAGGTCCTGAAGAAAGCCGTGGACCGGATGTTCAATTGGCTGAAACATGTCGACCGTTTTGAAGCAGTAATTCGTTTGAACTGCTATAATATTCCCCTTTTTTCACTGGTTTTAATTAGGAATGCATTAGATATTGTTGTGAAGATTAAGTTATTTTTCTTTTGCAAATCCTATTTTAATCATACACTTTATTTCATGCACTGCACTCTTTCTATTGGAGATTTCTCTAGGGGTCAGATACAATTTCTAACCTTCTTTTGTGCTCTCCTTTTCCTCTGAAAGATCTAAGAAAGGAGGCAATCTACCCAGTATTCCTCGATGATCAAGAGGATAGATGGGAGGTTGGCTGGAAACCCAAATGATGATAAATGCTCACTTCGGTGTGTGATGGGATTCCAATAATCCTGAAGGGTCATTTCATTTTATAACTATCTATATTCTTTTTCAGTGACACTTAAGTTCAAAGAATTGAGCACAGTGCTCTATATTAATGATTCACATATTGGGATAAACAGTTAGCATAAGAGACCACGGATTATATGTATGTTTTTGTGATAAATGGAATAGGGGATTTAATCCGTTTAAGGTCTATAAATTTCCCTCGGACCCTTCGTTTGTTGGTTGTTTTGATCATATTCTTCTAGCCAGGTGTGAAGCTTAAATAATATCTGCTTGGCATAGATCTTTGCAAGGTGTCTAATAGGCTTATTGGCCTATAGTTAGCTGGGTCTTGGCGGTTCCCCTTCATAAAAATGGGAATAATCTCAGCCCCCTTCCATGTGTCGGGTATTGGTGCACCTGCAGCAACAGAGTTGCACAGTAAATTTACGTAAGGTGCCCAAACCTTGATATCGTGCCTCAACAAATCTCCTGGGATGTTGTCCGAGCCTGGGGCTTTTCCTAGTTTGATCGCTTCTATTGCTGCCTCTGTGTCTTTTAAGGTAAAGTAGGCAGAGCCATTTAGTCCGTACCAATTTCCTTTTGAGAGGTTATTGATATCAGTTGAAAGAGGATCAACGATATCTGAGTATAATGTTGAGAAGTGATTTTGCCAGGTGCCTGGGTCCAAGTAAAGGTCAAGACTAGAGTTACCCGGTATGCTACCCTGGGCTAACAATTTCCAAAAGCCCGTATGGTCCTTGTTTTTTGCTGCTACAAGTAATTCGCTCCAATTCTTTTCTTCCCAGTCTTTTTTTGCCTGTGCTAGTAACTTTCTGTATTGGGTCCTGCAAGCTCTTAAGTTTAATATGTTATGAGAGCGAAACGCCAGCTTCAGTTGGTGTTTCGCCTCACGACATTCAATTGTAAACCAAGGGTTATGAGAGGGGTGTTTGGTGAGGTTTTGTAGCTTTTGCCTACAAGAGGTTTTGCTTAGGAAAGTTAGTAGCTTTTCTGCCAGGGTGTGGTGTATTTGCACAATAGGAATATCACATGGGGGGATATTTACATAAGGAGCTAAAACATCTGCGAAGGTGTTATAAATGTTTGCCAAGGCTTGATGATCGTCGAGTATCGAGGGCGATTTCAGTGCTCTACGATTATTACTAATCAATGGTTCTGGTAAAGATTTTTTCTTTGTGCAGCTTTTACCCAGGGTCCACGATTCAAACAATGATCCCTCCATTGACAGGCACAAAGGAAGGTGGTCACTGTCCTCTCTTTGTTCTATTTTTAAGTCAATTAGGTAACCCCATAGAATGGTGCTCACTATTATATAATTGATTTTGCTACTACTGCTGCCTCGTTTGAATGTATATACACTCGGACTGTCTGGTGGCAGCCTACCATTACAGGCCCGGAGTCCCTGCCCTAGGACCAAACGGGCCAGTTGCAATACCGCCTTAGTGCAAGGGACCGCGGTCCCAGCTTCTAATGGTGGAATACCTCTAGCCATATCCTCATCATCCAGAACAGATTCGCGGCCTACCACTGACTCGAACTTGCAATTGAGGTCCTCTCCTATAATTATCGGTGCTCTGGGGTCAATAGTGTTTAGGAAGTTGTCCAGTTTCTCCAAAACTGGCGATTCGGTACTAGCCGCTCTTGGTCTGCTGTAGATATTTACCAAGTAGAGTTCTCCTTTACTTTGCGTTTTAATTTTTACCACTAGTATATCTGGTGATGGTAGGTTTAGTTGACTGATGTCTATTCTTAAATAATTTTGGCCCATATTACTAGGCCTCCTGAAGGTCTGCCTCTTTGGGAAGGGACGACATTAATGCTAAAAGTCCTAAATCCCAACTTATGTAGCGGAGCCAAGGCCCATGTTTCCTGTAGGAGGCAAAAGTCAAATTGATTCATATAGTCTTGCCATTCAGGGTCTTTTAGTTTATTCCTTACCCCCGCTATGTGCCATGATACCAAGTTTTCGGTTTTAGAATGGGTTCTACACTCTCAATCTGGGTGCTAAGGTGAGCTGCAACTGGTTCCATTGGTTCATCCCTTTTTTTAGCAGCTCTCTGGTAAGTTTTATAGCAATGATTTAATCTAGTGTTCCCTTGCATTGTTCTATTTGACTGATTTTGAACACTGGGGGGTCTAGTATTGGACATAAATCCTGGGAACCTAGTCAGTCGACTGCTTCTAGGTTATTATGGGTACAATTTGTTGTTGACGAATGGGCAATATTTTCAGGCGTTTTTTGGAATGATGTCCCATTTCTAGGTCTGTTTAGTTTGAACCTCACTGCAAAGCTGGAGTTTAAAGGTGCTCTTAGGTCCAATGATATCAGGCCATCAACTATACTTTTAGATTTAAAGACCAGAAGTATAGTGTCATGGGGTTCGTGCTTGCTCGCAAGGCGTTTCGCTTTTATAATGTCAGAGCGTATCACTGATAGACACCCACGCTTGGATCTAATCCAATGAATTGCCTTATTTTTGAATGACTCTTCATCCTCCCTATAGGAGGAGAGAGTCAATTTAGGACATTTATCATGAATAGTATTTGGTCTGCCTGAATGTTTGTGCCATAATCTGCGTTACTGTTCTGTTTTTGCCTGAGAGCTGGGTTTCTATTGCTCGAACAGTACCTTGATTGCTCACTACGTGTGTCCTGGACTCTACCAGTTATTGTAGGCCCTGTACAATAGTTGAGCTGCCCTCCCATGTAGTGATTAAGTTGCAGTTTATTATTATTAAAGCGATGTTGACCTACATCACCCTCATTCCTCCATACATCCCCTCTCTCTAACCTTTCTCCCATGGCACCAGAAATCCTTCTCTCATAGCCTTTTCCCTCGTCATAGGCAGATTCTTGGGTGTCAACAGTATTGCTGCCAACTGGTTTTGGGTGGCTAGAAGGTCGGGTCAGGACCTTAGAGGTAGTGGGAGGTTTGGACTTGACGTGCAGGTTCCTACTTGTGCCCCGCACCTCCTCTACATTAGCTTGGCTCTCCTGTGTACCTCGAAGAGCAAAGTTCCTAAATTGTGTTTTTAGGAGGGCTACTTCCTCTGTCAAGGCCTCTAGTTTCTGAACTAGTTCTGTTATCAGCTGTACGGGGACCTTGATTTGAGCCTGTTGGGTCGCTGTTTCGGGGCTCCTCGTAGAACTGGGGGAAGGCTGAGTTTGCACCTGCTGGTTGTTACAGTTTGCGGGTATTATTGAAATCGGATCACAGGTAAGAGAGAACATTCCCACTGACTGGTATTAATGGTGAGGCTAATGGTGAGTATCTATTAGTGCATAATATTGTTGGTGTGGCCCCTCTATCTCCAATCAGATCAATTTGATCTTCTGAGGATTTTGGGACCACGGGGTTAGGTGAGTGTGATCTTCCTATTTGTGGCTCTATTCCAGATAGGACTGTTGTTACAGAGGGGGAGGTTACTGCCTCGCGAGGTAGGATCTCAATTGATGCAAGCGTTTCACCTGGATTTAAAGTGATTTTGTTCTGGGTATTTAATTCTCGTTTCCCATAGAAGGCAGTGATCTTAGATTGATGTGTGCTAACTGTCTTCTGTTTGTTACTTAGTAGCGATTCAACCTCTTCCAGCAAGTCATCGATCTCTTCAAGGGTGCAGTTCTCTGCTGCGCTTTTCATTATTTTAGATTTTTTCCCCTTGTCTGAACCTCTCCGTGGCTTTCCGCTTGCCCATAGTAAATTAGTTTATAATGGGAAATCCTTTGCTATGAACCTCCCCTTGTTAAATACTTGGTAAATGCTTGGTGCTGTTATTTCCTCTTCATAGATGACATACAAGGTGTAAAATAAATGAGTTAAGGAAGGGAAAAGCACTCTCAAGGCAGGGAAGGTGAACTAGTTTTTCCCCCGGCTCACAATAACCTTTTAAAACACAACCTCCGGACCCCCCCACTTACTAAAAGAAAAGAAGATTACGTGGATTAATAAAAATGCAATATAATCACACTTCAATTAGATTTATAATTAAGGGAAAAAAAATCTGTCCGAGGCAGGAAATCACCGCTGTGGCGGCTCGGAGCCGCGATGAGGGTTTCACTGAAAAATGACGGAGGCCCTTTTGGTTGCCACAGTACTTTTGGGACTGACCAGTTCCTGCCCGAGCAACAGGGGATGAAGCACAAGAGATAACAGAGTTTATCTTACCAGAGAAATAGATCAACGAAGATAGGGCTAAGTGGGGTGGCCCTGCCCTGCCTCATCCTGACGCTGATGGGCGCGGGACGGGCCTGCTCTTGGCCCGGGCTTAGCCCGGGTGCATCCCGCGCGCGTCCTACGCGCGTCCCGCGGAGGGTGAGGCAGCTCTTTTATGCGCGTTGATGTTAACGCCTCCCCCTCGTCGGCGGCTGCAGGAGTGTGTAAAGTTGCACCCTAGGACTCGTAGTCCTCACCAGGGTGTGCGGCAACTTGGGGTGATGCGGGCAGCGCCAGGCGATACACCCTGGGACAGCGGTCCCACCATGGTGGAGCTGCAGGATGAAAAGTGCACCAAGACTGCCCAGCAGGGTCCCGGCAGAAAAAACCAAGGGTTAGTGTCCCGCGCCGCGGAGGGTGAGGCAGTGCTTTTATGCGAGTTGAATTTAACGCCTCCCCCTCGTCGGCGGCTGCAGGAGTGTGTAGAGTTGCACCCTGGAACTCGTAGTCCTCACCAGGGTGTGCGGCGACTTGGGGTGATGCGGGCAGCGGCAGGCGATACACCCTGGAACAGCGGTCCCACCAGGGTGGAGCAGCAGGATGAAAAGTGCCCCCAAGACTGCCCAGCAGGGTCCCGGCAGAAGAAAACCAAGGGTTAGTGTCCCTAATAGTGTGCATAATTTGAATTGAGTCACATCCAGGTGTTTATAGCGGGGCACAATTGGGTTGTAGCTGAAGGCAGTGCAAGATTCTCTCAGTGGGGCAGTATTGTGTTCAGTGGGGGAGAGGATGTGGCACCAACTCAGCACCACCTCAGCATCACCACAGCACCAATCAGCATCACTCAGCACCACGACCGCAGCTTCACCTGAGCATCACTCAGCAGCACCTGAGCACCACCACAACACCACCACAGCATCACTCAGCCCCAGCGCAGCACCATCTCAGCACAATCCGAGCACCACCTCAGCACCAGCGCGGCACCATCTCAGCACCACCTCAGCACCAGGGCAGCACCACCTCGCATCAATCAATCAATCAATCACGGCATTTATAGAGCGCGCTACTCACCCGGGAGGGTCTCAAGGCGCTGGGAGAGGGGGTAACTTACTGCTCGAACAGCCAGGTCTTGAGCTGCTTCCTGAAGGAGAGATGGTCCTGGGTTCGCCGAAGGTGAGTGGGGAGGGAGTTCCAGGTCTTGGCTGCCAGGTAGGAGAAGGATCTTCCTCCGGCGGTGGCTCTGCGGATGCGTGGTACGGTGGCGAGGGCGTGGCTGGTTGATCGTAGCTGGCGGGTGGGCATGTAGAAGGTCATGCGGTCGTTGAGGTACTTGGGGCCCAGGTCGTGGAGGGCCTTGTGTGCGTGGGTGAGGAGTCTGAACGCGCGCAGCACCTGCTCTGCAGCAGTGCAGCACCACCTAACTATCAGCCCTGCTGATGGTCATCCCCCCATAACAAAAAAAAGCTATAACAAACAAGCATTAGAACAGACAGAAAGAATTTGCCAGCATTGCAAGAACAAACTAGATGACATTTTATATGTTAAATATTTTTTAATAGGGTAGTTCAGTTCTACATAATATCTTCTTGGTTATATATAAAATAGCAAAAATGCTTACCATGCTTTTTTATTATAACTTTTGAACATGCTGCACAGCAGCCACACTGCTCTACACCATAGCTTAAAGACATTTTGCAAAGCCAATAGCTCTGGCTAAACACTTATAAGGTCCCAAAGGCGAGACCTATTGGCTACGCCAATGCTTGTTGGTATGGTCACCCCCACACTTTTTGCCCAGGGCTGATGGTTATGACTCTGAAAGTGCACTGGAGCCTGGTAACCAGGCCCCTAATTGGCAGTGCTCTCTCCCTAAAACTGATACATGGGAATTGGTAGCCCCAATTGGCAAGGACTTTAACCCCCTTAAAAGTCCATTGTAAGTGGTACTAGTGATCCCCAGGGCATGGGAATTAAAGGGGTCACCAGGGACTGAAGCACTGATTGTGCCACCCTGAGTGACCCAAGTAAACAGATGAGTGCAAACTGCTCAAACTCGACTTTGCCCTCACCATGTGTGGCAAGATCAAAGCACTATTTTTAATATATGCCAATCTCCCCTATGGTAAGCCTCCTGAGCCCAGGATAATTGCAAGCTTATATGTCCCTATAGTAGCCACTTTCAATTAAGGACTACTATAACCGCTAAGGGGGTCATAGGATAACATGGGCTGGCACTCGGGCACCCCGAGATTGCCAGCTCCATTTTGGTCCCACTGAAATATGTCATGTTTGGTATCAAACAACTTGTCTTATCTCCCCTAACATGATTCCCATGTCAGAGTTGATGTGACATGCAGCCAGGTAGCCCACCTGGTTGCCCCAGCCTTTCCTGTACCCTGGCTGACAGCCTGCAGCTGCTGCAACCAAGACAGGAATTTGACCCCCTGCCAGGAGGTGTGAACACTCTCAGGAGTCAAAAACAAAGGCCTGTGTGGGAAGGAAGTGGGCTTCAAAGCTTTTACCACCTCTGATATGCATCAGGCTGCCTTCCAGAGGAGAACACAGCCGTCTCCCTGCCCCCAGGCAAATTTGCTCCTGGGCAGGTGGGAAAATTATGTAGTCAGGAGGTACACCCCTAGATGGCTAGCGACACCCTTAGGGTGGGCTACCTGGTCTGTACAGCTTAGGAAAGCTTCTGCCATTTTTAAAAGAGGCAGAATAGAGGGTAGAAAAGGTGACCCCCCCCCCCTCAAATGTGGTCACCTCTGGAGCGGATTAGCCGCTGGGGCTAGTAGCCCATTGGCCACTTGCACCCACACTCCTAACACCCCTAAATCTAGGATTTAAGAGGCACCCCTGGCAGCAGAACCTCAGTTCCGATTTGAATTGGAACAGATGACAAAGAAGAGACCCGCGCCTGCGACTTCAGGACCTGCACAAAACAAAGGGGCAATACTCTGTACCAATGGCAAACACCCTGTAACTGCACAACTGCGCCTCGTCCCGGACCAAAGACCAGTTCCCCTGACAGAAGGACATCTTTGAGAGTCAAATACAACTCCACACTCCCTTGGATTAGTGGCATTAGTCCCTTTAGTCCCCTACAGCTTGCAGGTAAAAGCACTCTCTCAGAATCAAAGAATCACTGGCCATTGGGCTCTCAGAGGGAATGCCCAAAAGTAGATGGTCCAGTGCGTTGTGAGCAATGTAGTTCTGACCTCCAGCAAGTTTCAGGTGGCTACCGTTTTTCCCCAGACCTCCGGACGTCAAAATAACTTCATGCTGAACTTACCACTGCCAAGGCCTGCTGGTGGCCAGTCTGGCTACCGCTACCTTCACTCAATGGTGCAACCTGAGGGAACTCCACAGCATCTTCAACCTACCACCTCAGTGGAACTGTTGTTGACTTTTTGTATCCGTTTCCTCACCAGCACCGTCTGAGCAGTAAAACCAGCTCCTCGCAGTTCCTGCTTCAGCATCAGGGACAGCCTGAGCAACTCTGTACCCAGGTCCTACTAGCCAGGTAAAATTCAACTGACTGTCATGACATGGTTCTGGGACACGCATCACCTTGCCCGAGTGGGTTTCACGCAACTCGACCTGCATGTGACTGATTGTCACTAGTGCTTTTTACCATTGACCTCAATTTTTAAGTTAGACAGTATTGAGTTGCACTGATTTATTTTTCCTGATAAAATCCATAACTCATCCGATTGCCTTCATTTTGGTGTCTAACTTTATATACAAATCTGCTATATTTTTATAAATTGGTGTTGGATTTCTTTTGATTCATGTCAATTACTTATCGTCCATGTTGGCACTCTGAACTTAACACATGTTCCTCTAGTAAAGTTATTAGTTTTTACTTTTGTGGAGTTTAAAAGTTCATAGAAGGTTGCAATTTGTTTGTTAGGCATCAGTGCATAAATGAGGGATGTATTAGTGTGAGGTATTCACTATGAGGACGTATTTCTGAGCGAATGGTGGAGGGCACATTTGAAAAGTTTCATCCATCATCCACATTTCAAATTAGCTTAGTCTTAGGAGTTTAGTTTCAGCTGCAATGTGATTATTCTTCTGTCGTTACTGTGGTTGCCGTTTAGGCGGATGGGTTCTTTGTGATGTGTAGTGGTTAGGTGTTCTGGAATCTTTATGTCTTGGTATCTTCTATGGGCAGCAGGGATTTCATTTGTGTCTTTTTTGGTACATGATATTAGTCACTTTAAAGTAGGAATTGCTGGTACCTGGCCTGAAATGTGCTTAGGTACTTGTAGCATCCTCCCCAGCCCCAGGAGTATGCAAAGGAATATGCCACCAATGGAGCTAAGGATTGTACTTCTATATTCCTCGGCATACAATCACATACTGCACTCTCATTACATCATAACCATTAATGACCACACCTTAACACCTCCCAGCAAGGGACGTACTTCCTTGTTGAGTCCACCCAGAACCGCAAGGATCCTAGCGCACATATTCTCACAACACTACATCTCCCCCTTGTTTAAAAAAAAAAGTACACAGAGGCTTTGGTTAATACTCGCAATGGAGAGCATGTCTTTAGTGGCAGACCATAAGGGAGAGACATACGCCAAGCTGTGGGCCCCTTTTCACCAGCCTCCATCTAAAGAATTACGGGAGATCATATGCCCCAAATACTTGCAAATCCTGCGATTACTCCCCGGTTAGGCAGCAAAACCTACACCAACTCCATAGATACTATTTAGCAACTCCATGAAGGCCAACTAGCACATGCGTTGTCTGAGACTAAATAGGGCGCGACTGGTGCGGGGTTCTTGGGAAGGGAAGGGATGGAAGGTTTATATTCTGATTTTATGTGTCTGTTTCTTTTCTTAAGATAAATATTGTTTTGGTTACTTATAAAATGATCCAATTCTCACTGCCAGCCTCCGGGTTGTAGGCGTACAGCTGTGTAGAAACTCATTTCCTCTCGTACGCTGCCGGCCATTGGTTGTAGGCATAAAGCTGTGTTATTAGCACCTTGGATCGCTTTAATAAAAGATTAGTTCCATAAAAAAAAGTACAAACAATAGTCACATCATATATTTCTATAAGGTGTCGAGGCGCCCACAATAGTCGGCCAGATCGAGTGGTATGACATGATAGGGATACACTCTGAGTGTGCACCAACAGCACAGGTTCTGATGTTGGATCTGGACTGTCAGGTGGGGTTGCCACATTCATGACTGCAGGAGCTGACGACCTTCGAGGTAGGTGCTTAAAGTGTGACGAGTGTCGGGACGATGCACTGTCACCATATGTCCTTTGCACGCCACAGCCCTCAGAGGATCAACATCAATCGGAGTGTCTGTTTTCCACTTTCGTTTCTGTCTGACCAGGACCCAGTCACCTTCATCAAAGGCTGTTTCCTGAGCTCGTCAACAACAATTGGCATATGTTTTCATCTGGAACTTGCTAGAAGCATTCATGACACGAACCTTATCAGCATTCAAGGATCGGTCTACAGTCCACTGTGGCAGCTTGGTTCCGATGGCTCTCCCAAATAGCAAGGTGTCAGGACTCTCACCAGTTGTGTAGTGAGGAGTTGAATGATAGGCACAAAGGGCTTGAGACAGGGCCTGGTTTAACTTGATTCCCTCAGTCGATGCTTGTTGAATTTCCCAGTTGAGGGTACCCATGAAACCTTCCCCAACACCATTAGCTTGGGTTCACAGAGGTGTTCTCCTTTGATGCTTGACATTTAGTCTGACCAGAAATTCCTTTAATTCTTTGCTATTGAATGGTGGACCATTGTCAGACTTGAGAATGGCGGGGATACCCCACGCTACAAAGATGTCATGCAGCCGCTCAATGACCTTGTCAAAGGTAATTGATGATAACTCCTCTACTAAAGGAAATGTGAATACTCATCAACAACTACCATGAGATGATGTCTGTTTTCTAAAGGTCCAAAGAAATCAACTTCAATTCTTTCCTACACATGTGCAGGAAGGTCAGACATGGGTGCTGCGTCACTTTGGGAAAAAGGCAGTTACAAAGATAGCATTCTTTTTGTTCCCTCTCCACTTGTTCATCTAGGCATGGGAACCACATTCGGTCTCTTAGGGCTCTTTTGGTGGCTACAACTCCTTTGGTGGCTACAATGTCTTTCAGAGACTAGTTCAATGGCTTGCTGCCTTAGGCTCTCAGGTATGCTGATTCATGAGCTTCTCTTTACAACACCTTCCTTAGTAATGGACAGTTCATCCCGTACGTTCTTGATTTCTGTAAATTCAACTTTGTCAGCAAAAGGTTCGAGCATGCTTCTTCCACAATTGAGTTGAAATGATGTCTTTGAAGATGCACATGTTTTTATCAGCATTAGTAGCAGCAATGATCTGTTTAATGGACAGGGCTGCTGGTGTGCTGGACCTCACAATGAAGTTAATGTACTCCTCAGCCATTTTGGATGTCGAACTGTGCCACTGGAATGGTACTCATGAAAAGTAAAAGTAATCAGCAGGTTTCTGATCCTTACCCAGCTTATGTACAATTGCATAGTCATACTCTTGCAGTCGCAACCCCCACCTCTCAATGTGAGGGGGCATCTTGGCTTTCGGATTTTCAAAAATAGTGAGCAGCCCTTGGTGACCTGTAATAATAGTGAAACGTTTTCTGTAAGGAAACACATGAAAATGTTCGGAGTCCCACACTACAGCCAGACTCTCCTTCTCTGGCTGAGAATAGGCACGTTCTGTGTCAGACAGACTTCGGCTGGTATAGGCTGGTATAGGCCACAATGTGCCTCTGAGCATTTGGATGACCATTATGTTGAGCAAGGATTGCCCCCAGCCCCACCGGGCTTGCATCGACTTTAATCTCAGTATGTAACTTGGGGTCAAAATAGGCCATCTCAATTGCATTTCCAATCGCATGTTTTAATCTTTTGAAGCTTTGATCACATTCGGCAGACCACTGGAAAGGGGCATCTCGTATTGTCAAATTTCTCAATGGGGCACCAAAGTAGCAAAGTCACAAATATACCTTGAGCAATAGCTGGCCATCCCTAAGAAGGATCGCAACATGGTGACATCTTGAGGGGGAGGGGGGGTAGCTGACAGTGCTCACACTTTATCTGGGTCAAGATTCATTCCCCATCAGAGAATATGTGCCCAAAGAATTTGAGTTTGGTCTTGTGAAACTCACACTTTGCTGCATTTAGAGTGAGACCTACATCAGCAAGTAACTGGCACACTTGCGTAAGTGTTTTGTCATGTTCCTTTTTCGTTGCCCCAAATACCAGCATGCGATCACTGTAATTAAAAGCATGTGTGACAGGTTGAATTATTCGATAAATAACATCCTGAAATATTTCAGCAGCTGACGACACTCCAAAACCTAACCTTTTGTATATGAACAAGCCAACATGAGTCGAAAAAGTAGTGATGTACCTGCAGTTTTCTTCCAACTTGAGTTGATGGTATCCCTTGTTCAGGTCAAGACGGGAGAAGACTTTGGCACCTTTCAGCTGTATGATCATCTCCACTATGTGTGGACCTGGATGTCTTGGTCTCTTCATTGCTTTGCTGGCCTGACGCATATCAACACAGATGCGCACTGCACCTCCACTGTCCTTTTTTGGCACCACCACTATGGGCAAAATCCATGACGTGGGGCCGGTGAAGCGCTCAATGATGTCATGCTTCAACAGTGTTTCTAGTTCTTTCTCAACAGTTTCTGGCAAGTGGAAAGTGACTCTGCGGTGCCACTGGGCTGCAGAGCAAACATCCTCATTGAGGTAAAGTCACACTTCCACTGCCTTGAGCCTGCCTATGCCATGAAATAACAACAGAAACTGACTCACAACTTCAGATTGAGTGTGGAGGTTGTAATTGAGAGATATCAGTCCCATGTCAGCTGTGGTGGCAAAACTGAGTAAGCATGCACTGAATGAGGCTCCTTGAATAACATGATACTGTTTTGTGCCTCATTGTCGCTATAAATGATACTTGCCTCTGCAACAGTTTAGAAGCAGCCCACATGTATACTCATGTTTGACAGTGTGAGGCGTGGCACAGGAGATAGGTTGTTGAACTTTTCAACAGGCATGATGTGAATCAACGCACCACTGTCTATGATAAAGGTTATGGGGCAACTGTTGACTTTTATTGTAATCTTGGGGAAATGTTCAAACGAATTGTGTTGTTTCGTGTAGTGGTTCGCCTTTGTCTTTTATTCTTCTTTGCAAGCAGCCAAACCTACATGTGCCTGTTGTTCCTTGGTTGATGCCATCATCGCACAACCATCTTCTTCACTGGCACTCGATAATGACTTTGATGAGCTTTTGTAGGATGAACTTGACAATGATCGACTTTGTCTGATTTCTACCTGTCGCAACTGGTGTTGCTGTTTGGCTTTGTGGGCATGGCGAGAATGTTTCTTGAACCTTCTAGTGTCTATTTTCTCTTCTCGCTGTGATGTAGTTAGTTTCTCTTTCTCTTTGCAAACCGTTAAAAGTGGTTTTCTTTACTACCAACCTTTGCACGTTTGTCCTATGGCTAGATATTTGTCTTCATGGGGGAATGAAAACCCACATCGGATACACATTTCTTTCTTCTTTGGAGACATCGACTGGCATGCATCTACCTTGCATTTGGTTTTCATGACCAGTGCTGATTCAATTTTCACTGTACCAGCTTCCAAATCAGCAGTTTGTCGATCTGCTCTTTCCTCAGCTCTTGCAGCCATTAGTACTTTCTCTAAGCTGAGCATCTCTCTCAACATGCGTCTTCTGAAAGACAGCCATCAATGACTTGGAGACGTATGACTTCTTCATCATTAAATTCAATAAACTTGCAGTGTTTAATAAGCACTTCAAGTCTTTCAACAGACTCAACCATCGTTTCACCAGCTTGCTGTCTCGCTTAATTGAAAAGGTACCTTTTATAGTCGACATTCAGCTTCGGGTTTAACCTGGTTCCCAATACTTCTGTGACCTGACGGTACGATATCGCATCAGTCTGTGAGATTTTCTTCAGCACTAATTTCACTTCATCACCAGCAAGGTTCTTTAAATATTTAAAATGTTTCTTATCATCTACTTCTTCTAGGGCATCTATGAAATCATCAAACTTCTCGATCTATCCATCCACCTGGCACCAATATTCTGCTTCTTAGCCATGTCGAATGGTGGTGGTGGTTTCAGAAATGTGGCTGCACCGTACTTCGCACTCCCTTCTGCAGCCATTGAAAAATTTCACAATCCTGAAGGCCTTTTGGCAGGGCCGGACTGGGAACCAAAACCGGCCCTGGCAAACTGCTTGCCGGTCCCCCTTGGGGGGAGGAAGGGGGTGCGGCCAACTGTTTGCTAGGGCCAATTTCAGCCGATTTTGTTACAGAGGGCCGATCTAGCCGGCCCCGGTAACAAAAACGGCCCCCAACCTGGCAGCTCACCGGGGAAATGCCCGGTGCCCACTACGGCCAGTCCGGCACTGCCTTTCAGGGCACTGGGTGCCACTTGCTGCTGTGCATGCAATGGCGGCTTAACTGGGCCCGTTCGTCACACCCGATTCGAGGTCATGTGGCACTTCCCTTGCTCTTGTTGGTAAGTACGCCTGCACTTACTTACCTGGTTATCTCTGCCTTTATCATTTGCTTTGCATGGATACTGTCTTCGTGTTATGCTGTGGTGCAATATCTCTTCTTTTGACCTTACCAGGGTTTTCTGGGGGGCTTTTCGAATGCGCTACTCTGCAGGGCCTTCAACTTCTTCGACAGCCGTATATGGGCTGGAGCGGGGCTTCGACTCCACACACCAATTTTGAACTGGTGCTCACCGACTTGGGAGCATGTGGCATGCACGAGCAGTTTGCCATAGCATTGCAAACTCTCAGGCAGAGCAGTCTTGTTTCTTCTGGGCACAGATCCCATCCTCGTCACCAGTTGTAGCATCCTCCCCAGCCCCGTGAGTATGCATAGGAATATGTCACACACAGAGCTCTGGATTGTACATCTTTATTCCTCAGCATACAATCACATACTGCACTCTCATTATGTCATAACCGTTAATAACCACGCCTGAACACCTCCCAACAAGTTACATAATTCCTTGCTGAGTCCGCCCAGAACAGCAAGGGTCCTAGTGCACATATTCTCACAACACTACAGTATTGTAGGCATCATGGCCCTAAAAAAGTGTTAGTATGTGCCTTTTGGAAAAAAGTGCTTGCCTCTTTTAAATCTTGACATATGTGCCTTAGCTCTATCTCTGTTATGTTCGGTGGGTGGTTATGTTCTCTGACGTTAAATACGTTTTTCAATGTAGCAGGCCCATAACAAGCAGTTGTATAATATTAGCACATTTCCATTTCACGTTCTCAGTGATTGTGCTTTCCTGCCTGTATGGATATCCCATGTGCGAAAACAGCTGTTTGCCTTTCTGTGATGTGATGTATGTGGCTCTTTGTGTCATACTGTCTGAAAGTAGCGTAATTTTAAAACTAATTGTTGTGTTAAAAATTTTTATTTTGTTTGCTAATGTAATTTAAACATTCTTTAAAATATTTTACATTTTATACTCACATGTGCTGCTGCTGTAAGTTTCACTTGATTTTTTTCCATTTCTCTCTGATGTCATCAAGATTTAGGTCAGTTGGGCTTTCCCTTTTCTGTTGGTGAGAATTATTTGTTTTCGCTACATGTTAAAAATGCAGGTTTGGTTAGTTTTGGGGCATAGTGTACTTTTAGTTTTAAGTTTAACCTATAGGGTTTGTTTTATTTTTATAACTGTGTTTATTCTACTTACTTTGAAAGTGTCTTTGTCCTGGTTTACGAGAGTAGAGTTGCATTTTTTGGTGTGAGATGCTTCGTTCTTGATGAAGTGCTTCTTTAGTATCTAAGGATTAATGCACATAATAAAAGAGAGGGTTTAGTCATTTATTAATAGATTTGCATTTTATAATTATGCCAGGTTACTTTGTAGCCCATTTAATTTTTAAACTTACTTGTGAAGCTACCTTGTTATTTTCTTAAAGTCTCCTACCGGCTTTTCTTCCTGCAGTCTGGCAGAGTTTTGGTTTCTTGCAGTTAAGTTTTTCTTGTGAAAAAATAGTTTACAGTGTTCACATAATTATGTTTTTATTTTTATTGGCTAGTTTGTTCACAGTACAATTTATTGGCTACTTTGTGTGCACTTTGATTTTTTTCCCAGTTATTACCTTTTTTGGTGGATTAAAATTAGCGTTTTGTTTTACTTTTAAATATGTGCATTTGTTGGATTGTTATAATATTAATACATTTAAAAAGGTACATTTATTGTATTATATATAAAGTGCGTTGCAATATTTATTTTCGTGTAAGAAGACTTTTTGTTTTTTTTAAATGTCTTTACTTTTCATAGTAAATGTATGGTGAATCATTTTATGTTTATTGTTTTAATTTATTACTATTTTTTGTGTAGTTTATTATTTATATATATTGAATTTGGGAAAAGGAGTTTATAATGTAAAATATTTATTCCTTATTTTAACACTATTATTGTACTTGATATTTTGTGTGCCGATATTTGTGTGATCAATATTGTTAAATTTAGATATTTTTGTCATTGATATTTTTGCTATTTTTGGTTAAGTCTAGGATAGCGATATTTTTGTGATCAATATTATTTTGATGATATTTTGGTGAGTCAATATTGTTTTCTATAATATTCTGTCATGGAACCATACCATGTCTATGAGCCTGATTTATATTTGGTCAGACAGCCCGTTGGTCTGCCAGGGCAATGGAGTAAATTACTCTGTCGTCCTGGTAGAGGGACCACCCACCAGAATTATAAATGACCACCAAGCATTGGTCCGTCAGTGGGATGTGCTCCTGTTTTAAACAGTTTTCTGGGATTTTTTACGAAAACAAAATCCCAAAATTGGATTTCCTTTTTGAAAAAAAATGTGCAGTACTCCCCTTGCCATGGGAGTCCTCTCCCATGGCAAGGGGAGCATTTAACAGTTTTCACTGCCCCTTGCCACTAGGGATTTCCTGGTGGTGACAGGCAGTGAAAACTGACCTGTCAGTCTGCCCATCTATACTAGGTGGGAAGAACAAGAGGTCAGTCTCCGACGGCCCTTACGCCGCAGGGCCGCCAGAAAAGTTTGGCCACAGTGGAAATGGAGTAGTCTGCACCATGGCCAAACTTACGGTCCGCCCACATATAAATCTGGTGGGTGGACCACTATGTTGGCAAGTCGGGAACTCCGATGTGACAGAATCCCTTTCCACCGACATATAAATTGGGCCCTACATCTGTATTCCAATGCTTGTCTGCTATTTGGAAACCTTTAATATTCAGAGTTTTCCAAAGGTAGACAGGGATTGTTGTAGTCTATTTCTAGAGGCAATAAGTGCTTATATTAAGGTCCAAAATTTAGTGTACTACCAATCGAAATCGACACCGCAGGAGTAACAAAATCGTGTTGCTGCTGATGTACAGTCAACAGTTCATTTCCATCAATACAGAGGAAGTAGTTCAGTTTACATGGCTTAGTGAAAAGTCATATTCACCTAAAATTAAAATAGTTAAGTCACCGAACACCAAATGATATACCTGAGTGGGGGAAATATGACCATTATTCTTGCCTCAATACCATCAAAGCTGCTGTATTGTGATAATTCTATAACCCATCTACAGCTTTCTAAGATAGGCCACAACATAAATAACTGTTATAATCTAATTCTGATCCAAAGTATTCACTTAGTATAGTGGGCTGGTTTAAACATTTTTGCCAAGGCTGCTTTATTTCCCAGTCCAGCCATGTTCATAGCTTCAGGAAACAGCTATCAGTGGCTGAAAAAACAATTATAACGAAAGCTTTTTGGTGATCTTGTTCATTTAATGTTCAGTATTCAAAATTGTGTAAAAGTGGCAATCTTTGAACTGGCTTGGATTTCACTCTGAAGCCCAAACATGTAAGGACTGTTTTTGTCAGTTCTAAACTTTTCCAGGTAAAATGTTTTTACTTAATTTTCAAAGTAGACAAAGTATACAGAAAAAGTAGGTGAACAAAATTACATATATTTATAGTAGAAACTGCAGGGGGCGCCAGACTTTCTGTAATAAGAGCAACTTATGTTCCATAAAACTCATCCAGTGCTACCAACAAATATTATCACTGTTGTAATAGTGACCATATCAGACAAGATTATATTGGTGTTCACTCTGTGCAAGGTTGCCTATAGTGATGACCCTGGTGCATCAGAAGTAATGCAAAAAAGTATTTTAAAACTTTGGAATGCCTCAACATAACTAACACTTGACAACCATAGATGCAGTGCCCTTGGCAGCAAGGGGATAATAGTAGTGATAAAACTCCCCAGTGCAGCATGAGTCATCCTTCAAAGGTTAGTTTTAAGCATATATTTTAAATTTAACCATTTTTTCTCAAAATTGAGCTTATGAGTTATGACAATACAAATATATTTTTCACATTTTCACATTGTTTATACATACATTAAGAAAACCAAGAAAAAGCTTCTAATTCAATAGGCCGAGCTGCTAAAAGGATAGCCACTAACTGGTAGTAGGAGAGCTACCAATAGCTCATGATCTACTCATTGGAGAAGCCTGGTATATAGGAATGCTACACATCAAAATTCAATAGAACAATAGCAGGCAAATATGATATGGTTATCCATTATATAATGTCAGCAATGAAATAAGAAGCAAAGAAATACATAATGATAAAAGTACCACTAGTACAGTATAGGATAGTCAGGGCCACTGGAATTATGCAGCAAGAGAGGACAGAATTATGTGGTAGGGTTAACTAAATTGTGCTGCAAGAAAATGCAAATTCTGAGCCATAATGCGGCACATTTTGTGATAGCATCAGTTAAATATTTTGTCATTTTTTCACATGTTAACACTGACAAAGGTTTCACTTTATTAGTACTAATTTAACACACAAATACAGCAATGTGCAAGTGAAAGCTGTAAGTCAACCTTTGCAAAGTGCCTTCTGCTGCACAGCAACATGCTTTGCTAAATGTTTTGTAACTTTTGATCCGTTTAAGCTAGTTTTATTGTTAAAATCTGCAAATTTTGCAGCAGATGATGGATTATGTCGCAAATGTGGCAAATCAAAATTATGTGAAAAAAGCTGTGGCCGCAGAATCTCATAATTCCAGTGGCCCTGAGTATATAATTGGGCTGGAAAAGTCCTCTGCATGGTAATGAATGTGTACCCCTGCCCTGATTGCCCAACTGTACTATTGTCTGGATCCCTAATGCTGACTTTTGTTGTCATAAGCAAACACGAATATTGCATGTTCGCCATAACACAGGCCTGTCTCATGGATTGCAGCCTTGTTGGACCTGGAGGGGCGTCTAAAGCGCTACCCTCATAGTGGTGGTGTACCTTCAACAAATGTTAAGCAGCATGAGTGCGGTGGTGACAGCATACCTTGTAGTGATCAGTAAGAGTGAGCAGGTCCTTTTTAACCAATTCAAAAAGAGAGGTGTTCCTTTTGTATCACACACTCGCAACATGTATGCCATATATTGATCCTGTCCATTTTGGTTATATGGGTATCTTCCTGTATTTGTGGAGTGTTTACACAACTTTTTAACCAATGTCACTGGAGTGAGGCCTACAGGCTCACTCACTGTTTTAAAGTTTTGCTGCTTGGCCCACATCAGTTAGATGTAAAGTGCTGCACAGCGCAGGAGTGCTGATTCTGTGCTAGATGTATGTGTGCCTAGGAAGGGTACAGTACAGGGATAAAGCAGTGCTGTGCAGTACATGTATGGTAGGTGAGTGTCCTGGGTGTATGTATCCCTGCGACGGATATATTACATGAGAAATGTAGTGCTGTGCAGTTCATGCTCAGTGGAAGCATGTGCTGGGTTTATGTGTGCTGCTAGAAGAACAATATATGAAGGGCTAAGTGTTGTGCAGTGCACACATGGTGAGTGTGTGTGCTGGCAGTGGGTGTGTTTGCAAATGGCACACCATGGCAAAATACAGAAGGGCTAAAGTACTAAGCAGTTCACCCAGAATGAATGTGTGGGCTGAATGTATGTGTGCCTTGGGTGGCACAATACATGGAGGTGACAGTACTAAACAGTATGTGTGCCGTGCACGTACACTGAGGGCAAGAGTGCCTGAAATGGTACATTACATGGAGTAACCTGGGTTTCATTTTGGAAAGCCCAGGCCTGCCTGGTGAATACATGAACTGTAGAGGAATACTCCCAGACAGATTTGTGTATTGCTGCATTTCTGTGAGCTGGGTGGGACACACTGGAGGAAGAGAAAGAGACTCCCCCTGCACACTTCAAAAGGGTGTTCTTTGAGTCAGTGATAGATCACAAGGAAAGGGCCTTGACACATCCCAGGAAGGAGATGGGGCTGATAAGGGAGTCATACAGATTAGGGCTGGGGAGCCCAGGATTAACCTTTTGGTGCACATTGCACTGGGATTGACATCCAGGTGTGAACTGTAGTCACTCCCATTGCCTGTGTTGTGAGAATATCAGCTTCGAAGTCTCTCCTGCTGTGACAGACAGCGGTTCAAGAGGAAGAAGAGAGAGAAAAATGTACACTTCAAAAGAAGCAGAATCCAACATAAAACTTCAAAGTCTCAGACCCTAAATCAGATTTGGTGTCTGGAAATGGATTATAAGAAGGGGAGGTGGAAACCCCAAAATTCATCATCTGCCAAGCAACCAGACATGCTGTGTGTGGAGGGTAAGATCTGCAATACTTCTGCCTGTGACCAGGACTGGGGGCCAAGGCCTGCTAGTCTCTCTGCTGGGTGAGGGGGCATCATCCAAGGAAACCAAGACCAACTGCTGTGGAGCCTGGAGCACCAGTGCCTGCCTGCTTGCTGAGACCAGTGTGCCCTGTGAAGAAGAGGAGAATGTTGGAGGGAGCCAGGTTTACTGGGGAGTCCAGCCAATTGGACTCCGGGTGTGAGATGTGAGAAGACAGCTGCTGCACTGTTCAGGTCATTTCCCATGTGCAGATTCCAGCCGGTGACCCTCCTATGCCAGTAGGGGGCTACCGTGAAGATAGTCATGAGCTGAGTGCCCCTTGGGACAAGTGAAGCCATGTGGCGCCTGTGACGATAGCCCTCGGTATGCCAGGAAGGGCTGCTGCGGAAGTTATTGCCAAAACAGAAGAGCCAAAGCCTGCACGGAGCTCAGCAGCAACCCTGTATGCTAAGAGGGGCTGCTGTGGTATGGACTACTGTGTGGTGGGAGTAGGCACCTTTGCTAGTGGAGTTATAGCAACCCTGTATGCCAGGAGGCGCTGCTGATCCTTACGTGGTTGCGAGGATCAGACTGTCACCCAAGAAATGTGATGCATGATCTGCAGGTCACCACAAAGCAACAAAGATTGAACTGGAACTGCCACCATGAAACTGAGGAAGATTCCATGTGTGCATCACTGCATCAGCAGGAACCCAGCTGAGAGCACAGGAATCCAATCCAAACCCCCGTGTGGGGAGCGCATGACTTACTGTGCAAGAGGAGCACCTGAGCCCCTCCGATCACTGCTGTAGCCGACCGCATACCCTGAGAAGAGAGCCCCGTGCAGCCGACTCTCCGCACAGGACTAAAGCAGTGTGAATGCCTGTGGTCGGGGCGCTCGGTGGGACATTGAAGGTAGTGGCTAATTGTAAAAAAGTAAGTGCTGGGGCTCTCGTCAGGAGGCAGCTTGCACCAGCCCATTTCTCCTGTTAGCGCTGCCTAAAACAGAACCAACTACTAACCATGAAAGTGGGGAGAGGATTTGGTGTAATGACCAGAGCTGTCGACTTCAGAGCTGGGGAACCAGGTTTGAGTCTCGGTGTTGGCTCAACATCCTGTGATTCTGGGTAAATCACTTAATCTCCCCATAAATTAATGTGTCCTTAACTGGTGCTCATGAAAAGCACCGGTGTTGGTTATTAAGTAATGGTGCAGAGCACCGGAAACCATCGGCTCAAATTAAGCACTGATTGAAAGCCTCCTCGCTGCTGGAGTATGTATGACTGGTTACGGGCCTATCAGGCCCCCGGGAGATCTCACTGCTGAGGGTGCTACAGTGCCAAGAGACTTTTGACTATTTTACGAGGGAGGAGTCAGATGGACTCATGAGTTAAGGCCTAGTAGTGAGCATTCCCAGATGTGACTACCAGTGAATGGGGATTAACCCCTACCACATTATGATTTGCAGGTGGGAGAGGAATTTGCTAGCGAAACACTAGAGCCCTGACCTCAAGGGGAAATGTGTTATTGTTTATATATGTCGTAATATTGCTTTGAATTTGTAGAGTTAGAAATAAAATACTTCTTTTTACTGTAAAAATAAGTATTTCATTGGACATTGATTTTATTGACATTGCTGTGCGCTCTTTTAGTTATGAGTGGTGTACACTAACTGATATTCCCATGACCCCCCCCCCCAAGAGGAAGCCTTGGACTGCTCGACCATAGTTACCACTGAGAGTCAAGTACAGAAGGGGTACTAGGACCCATAGCAGGTCAGGGCCTGGGACATCAGGAGTAAGAGGCCACAACCTCCACTGTTGGGTCCAGTAACCCCTGCATGCCCCGTTGCCCTCTAAAAGGTGTTCTGACATATAGTAATAATAATGAGAACATATATAAAATCATATCACAATAATAAACAAGAATATAATATGATTATTACTAGAGTGAAGAAAAAACGGAAAATGGATATGAAAATGACAACGCAGAAAGAGAACAAACAGTGAGCTAAAAAAAGTAAAAAGGGATAAACCAATATTATTAATGTGTATCAATTGTATGTTAGACTTCTAATAAGAGATTACATAATACCCGTATACTATTAATAACGAAATAACAGTATTAGGTATTAAATGATTTAATTTTGGCAAAACAAAGAATCACTTTGACAAGTAAAAGAAATATTAAGCCAAAGTTTAGGAGATAGAAATTTAGTAAGTGTTAACAAAAAAAAGTCACATTTAATTTTAACATTACCATTAAAAGCAGTTGCAGTACCTATTTTATGTACGGCCCAAACTTTGTCCCACCAGGAAAAATTGGATAATTTATTAAAATCCATTTACATTAAGTTGCTTGCTGAAAACGGATAGCTGTTATCACATTTGTAATAGTAATAAAGCTCAGCGATTTGTCCTCTGCCGATAGGATGATTAAGAAGTATATCTGATTCCAGTCGTCATTATGAGAGACCCTGAAAGGTATCACCGTGGGGGACAGTCCTCTGGGCCATTTTAGGTTTTCCAGTGAGTGGGAGTCTAGTATTTTCAGTTCTGCAAACTCCAGACCTCATAATTCTGGGCCATAGACACTAGGGGCTGAACTATACATGCGAAAAATGGAGCGGCTGCTTTGAAGCCACTCCGTGTTTTCACAGTTCAGACGGCAACCCGCCTGCACTTTGAAGAGGGAATAGAGATCCCCTTGCAGGAGGGTGAAGTGAGTGACTGCACCCGCCTGCAAGGGGATGTATGGGGGGGTCCATGGGTCCCCTTTCCCACCTCCAGAGGGCTGCCATCAGGGGGCGCACTGACAGTGCACCACCTTTTAGGTGGTGCACTGTCAGTGCGTCTTCTGAGAGCTTCTTTGCCTCTGCGCCTGCATCTGTAATATGGCTTGTGCGCAGAGGCAAAGGGATTCCCTCATTTGCATGGGGCACACCCCCATGCAAATGAGGGAGCGCCCTCTGCAGACAGCGCTGGCGCTGTATGTGTGCCAGAGCTATCTGTATTAGAGAATGGGACGCACAAGCATCTGCGTCCCTTTTGATAATACTAAAGTGCTCCAAAAGCACACAAAGCGGGTGCAAATGCCCATTGCGCCCCTGGGGCACATGGATAATACGGCCCCAGGTGCAGACTTGTCAGTGGAGCAGCGGGAGCTGCGGGCAGCTACTGCACTGGACTCTCGCCTGCTCACTCACTCAAATGAGGAAGCAGGAAACTGTTTCTCAGATGAAATTAAAATGTAATCACACTGTGCCTGTGCACCACCCCTTCCCGTCCCTTATACCAGTGCCTTAAAAAAATACCCCCATTGCTCATTTACCTCATGCTCCAAGGAGATGGTAAATGTGTGTAGATTTGGGCCCACCAGCAGAAAAACCTACAGAATAGCACCTGTTAATATCAGGTCCACATGTAAATCTCCATTATGGTAGAAATAGCCTGGATACAGGAGCAGGGATAATGGCTGGAATCATAGATTCAGGTCCTCGGGTATCCTTGGAACTATATAGTGGGTACTCCTAATGAGGCCCTCTGTGTCTCATTTACACCAACAAGGTGACCGTGACCCTTATACTTAAAATAAATCTGGGTACCATCAGCAGAGCTAAACGAGGAGGCCATGAGCTGGGTTTCCTATGACAGGTGAATAAAAATGAATAACTGACGACCCGTGAGGGATTCCATAGGAAGCCAGAGCAGGTTTGGAAGTAAATACATCAGAAAGACAATAGTCGACACAATTCTTGCCACTCACAATATGTAGGGATCTTAATGCTTGCCTTCGGTAGAGATCAGCCCTATGGAGGATGGCAGATAGCAGCAGACACTAAGCTAAAAGCAAGACCATGAGTTCCTTCTTGCACCAAAGACACATCCCTCTGACTATAGCATCCACCTGGTGCCAACACAGAAATCCAAAAATAATACTGGAAAACCCTTGAGATGACCACCACGCGACTCAACAGAGGAGGAACACCCACCATCTGTAATGAGACTCATGCACCAGAACCCGCTTAGACACGATGACTGAGGTAGCCCACCGTACACTGATGCAATCGCAAAATTGGGAAGACATTAGGAAGAGGATGCAACATATTTGAAGCCATAACGAACATCTCATTATAATATTATTACAACGGTGTCAAGACGTCACTTGGAAGCTGAAATGTCATTTTTCCACCTAAGCCAATTTTGACATCTAGTCATTAATTGTACCCGCATGCCTAAGTTTCATAAACAACTGTACTGCTGTCGCAGTACGAACAGAGCTCGGTTTTGACACCGGACGTGGCACCTGTCAACACCACAAATACACAGAAATAGACAGACAGTTTGGTTTTGGAGGATCTGTAGAACTGTATGGTGCTCGGTGATGTTTACAAGGGCCATTAATATTTAAAGGATGTTGGAGCACTGAAGGCCAATTAGAAAAACTTTAAAGTAGATGTCAGGAAACAGAATATGATGAGAGAGAATACAAACCTTATGGAAACTATATTAAGAACCAGCTTTAACAATTTGGAACCCGTATAGCAATGATTATTGTTACTTAAAAGCTTTAGAAGTTTACTACAAAGTGAAAAAAGGTCTTAAAAACTAGAAAAATACAAGCAGTGAGGTATTAGAAACGCAAATTCATGGGTACAGCATGGGAAAATCAACTTGATTGTGATTCAGTTTGCTTGCTTTCATCCAGTTGTTTACCATGCATTAATGAAAGCGAAGGAGTGACTGATGTTTTCAAAAGTATACTTATTATTTTAGAAATTTCTGTCTATGGGGAAGAAAATGTTTTTGAAATGTTTTGTGCTCGTAAAATATTGAAACCTGACAAAGGAAGGCAGGATGTACACCAGAGGGACAGTAGCAGACATCCACAATCAATTCATTTTCATTTCCTGTCTCCGGGGCACCGGCCACGAGTAAGAAATTAGTTAAAGAATAACCAAAGCACACGCCCACACAACCTTTTCAGGGACTAGAAGAGAAAATTGCCATTCTGAAAATCATCATGCAAACATAAATAAATAAACAGAGGAGAAACAAGTCAGGTCTTACTTACATCAGACTCAATTAACTAACACTATCCCTTGTTCACAAACTCGCATTTACAATCAGTTAAAATACAGGACAAAGAGTAGCATACCTATTTAAGAGTCTATTTAACTTCTTAGTGTGTACGTCTTTTACTGCCACAACAACTCTAGCCTGGATACTTTACTTTGGGGAGAACCACTTCACTAAAGGTAACCTCTTGCCTGTTTTCCATTTTCCTTTTTGTGTCTCCCAATATCCAGTCATCCATCACTTATATAATGCATCCATCACTATTGATTCTTTGTAGATCCTGCCTGTAACTGATCAACTAATTGATACTCCAACAAGTGAGCTGCATTAGTCAGCATTGACTTTGGGTGACTTCACCAGGTAGACCAATGTCTCTGGACTGTCAACAAGTCAATCACAGGTAAGACCAGTGTGTTATTTTAGCCAGTCAATGGGACTGTAAAAAAATAGAAATCGAAATAAGAAGACTACTACACAGATATACAAATACATCTGCCTGTAGCAATATATTCAAAGCAACTAAAACACAGTGTAATCGAACACACTAAGGGCCAGATGTACGACCCTTACAATTTGCGAGTCGCAAATTGCGTCGCTTTGCGACTCACAATTTGCGACTCGTAAAATGTAATTTACAACAGTGTCTCAGAAGAGGTGGGAAGAGGTGTGGCGCCACGGCCAGGGCGACTGACGCTGGAATCTGGGGCTCACGGTTCGATCCCCGGCACCGGGGGCAGGTCAGCCCAGCACCATGTGACTCTGGGCAATAGCTTGCTTAATCTTCCCGATGGCCCCCAGCGCCGGGATGCCTTTGGGTAGCTGTTCGCGCTTTACAAATACTGGATTTACATTTACACTGTTAGCGATTCCTAATGGGGTCGCAAATTGCCTGCCTCATTAATATTCATGAGGCAGGTGCAATTTGCGACCCCATTACGAATGGCTAGCACTCCCAGGGATGGTGGCCTGCTGTGACTGTTTTTTAAATAAAGCAGTTTTTTTTTAAAAATGCAGACCGTTTTCCTCAAAGGAAAACGGGATGCATTTAAAAAAGATAAATGAAACGTTTCTGTTTCATTTTTTAAGTGTAGGCAGTAGTCCGTGGGACCACTGCCTGCTCTACAAAAATATTTTTCGCACAAACTCACAAAGGAGAAGGGGTCCCCTGGGGACCCCTTCCCGTTTCCGAGTGGCTTACCACCTACTTGAAGTAGGTGGTAAACTGTGAGTGTTTTGCGACTCGCTATTAGGAAGGGACGCCCTTGGCACACACCTCCCTAATAGCGAGTCGCAAACACTATTTTGCGAGTCGGTAATAGGTTACCGACTCGCAAAATAGGGTTTGTACATTGGGCAGACCAATTTTGCGGTCGCAAGCAGGCCCATTTCCCGTTTGCGAACGCAAAATATGGTCGTACATCTGGCCCCAAGGACATCATCAAACTACCTATTTGCCTTTCATCTGCTACAAAATGTATAAAAAATGATGTGGCCAAGTTAAAGATATACATGAGTTGCGTATGTTAGTTTGGTTCATTACAAATATTACAGCTTTTGTAAACATAGCAGCTTTTGGTGGTTAGTGACTGCGGCCTGATGTATCAAAATTACATTTTCCAATAGCTAAATAGCGAGTAATACTGAATTGCTATTTAGAAATTGCAAAATGTGATTTACCATGAGACCAGTGTCTTAAATAGCGAATTCTTAGGAAATGCTATTTCAGAATACTGAATCGCAATTCAGGAATCGGTATCATTTGCAAATAGTGAATGTCACTGGGTCTCATATTTATGATATCACAGAATCTATAAAAGACCCTAGAGGAGCGCATTAGGCCACATGTGAGACGTTTTGTCAGAGGTTGAAGGAAAATTCCATTGCTATCCACCCCCATCCTGCATCATGGCTAGCCAAATTCCCAGAACGAAGGAAGAAGGAAGCGTGAAAGAAAATTTAGCGACCAGGAACTTGAATGTTTGACAGAAGAATGTGTCATTGAGAATGATAAACGTTTTGGCAAGTTATCAGCAACTGTTTCAGAGGCAACCAAACAACAAATCTCGACATGTATCCAACAGAGGATGAATGCGGTTGATGTGACAAACAGTAGTGTGGAAGAAATTTGAAAAAGATGGTATGACATATGGTCGCACACAAAGGAAAAACTTGCGGCAAGATGTCACATACTGGAGGAGGACTAAGTATTGAACCTTCAGCAATACCCCTGGAGCAACTGATGGAATCTACGCTCCAGTCAGAGGCAGCGATAGGTGTCAGTACCATTGACGCATCTGAGAGTTTCAAATCGTATGCGCTTTATGTTTAAAAAAAAAGTGATCTACCTATATATGTGTAACAGATCATACACACATGCAAATCATTCACTCCTGCATATATATTAATTAAATGTGTAAAATAATTTTTTTAACGCAGTACACATTTTATGTAGGATCTGACAATGCATTGTGGTTCATGTAGTCTAGATTATTAGATAGAATATTTGCTCTTTATGTAAGCTATTTCACAAATAATCATATTCGGTTTGTAGTGAAACTTTAACATTTTTAATTAAATTATCAAGTCAACATATGGTATATTAAATATTACTGATTACAAATGAGCACATATGTTTTTCACATCAGGAATTATTGAGTACTCATCACAAAGGCATGACAAACATTGTGAATGTGTAATTAAATCTAATGTACTTACACACTGCAATGACATGTCACCCCTCTCACTCCCTATAAATCCTATTATTGGTGATGCATCACAGGACCCAAACCAATCAATAGCAGTGGAAGAAGGTAGCTCTGCTCCTGAGGGAAGCCGTTCAAGTGATACATGCAGGGAAAGTGGACTTGTCAGTCCAGAGAGCCTGCAGATATCGAACAGGTAAGTGAAAATGTAGTCTGCTCTCCTACTAGTACAGCAACTACTGCTACCCCAACCATTGTGAGATCAGGCGCAGCAGTGATTTCAACACCTCGTACACTAGCTGCATGTAGATGTGTACAAAGCACTCAGGGTAGAACAAGATCAAAGCAAGTGATACTTGGCACACGCTAGCACGGGTGAGGTTTGAAGAAGGTTCTGTGGCGCTCTACAGAAGTACAATTGAAAGTTGTTGTGAACCTATTTATGTGCGGTGCTTTGAGGTGGAGAGATCACCCACTCCCCAGTTGGACGACCAAAATCACCCAGTTTATACAAAAATTGGTTTCCCCAGCACATGCTAATGTCAACATGTATTTCATAAATAACAGATATCCACAATTCTTGTCTTTCTTTGTATTTGTTAGGTTTATTCTCATCTGTTCTTGTTTAGTTCTTTTTTTAGCCAACACGTGTTTCGTCACCCATGGCAGGTGGCCGCGACTTCCTCAGGGCTAAAAGATACAAGCACATGTATTTGCTACTAGAACATGATCATTTTTTCTAACAATTTGAAGTATAGGTGACATATGTGTCTATATCAATCTTACTTTTCATTCAGGTGACTTGTTGTGTGTGGCAACCCATGCACATTGGTTATGTCATACAGTAGTGGATATACAAAGCAAAGAAAGCTATATTCCCCAGGAAGAATTTGCATCCCAATTATTGCAAACAGTCTTGTTATTTGGTAGATCTTAACTTCGATTGTTTTTTATCTATGTCATATTTATCGAACAGCCGGCTTAGTTTAGACATTTGTATTAACATCTTTGAATTCATTTCTATTCGCTTCATACATTAGTTTTCATTTATCTTTTTATTTTTTGTATTTAACATTTGTCTTGGAAACATGCTCCTTTGATGAGATCAATTGCGTGCCTATGTGTTTTGTCTAAGTAATATCAATCAAGCTTTTCGTGCAACCTCATATTTGTTGAATTGTGACCCCCTAAAATCATATAGTATGCCTGTTTCGTCGGTATGGTTAGTGTTATCTGAAATATATTAAGTACAGGCAAAGTTTTTGTCAGTCAACGGGCCATAATTTGTTATGTAAATTCTACTACCAAACTATATAGTTCGGTCTGTGCGGGCCATGCTCCTACCTTTTAACCAGTTGTAATTCCGTCCCGGTTTCCCCAAATAGTTCCTTGTCTTCGTTAGTTTTTCTCTCCCAATCGTTTCAGTATTATGCCTTATTATTTGTTGTTATCCATTTTACCGCCTTCTGAAAATTTTAATAAAATTGAACTTGTCAGGGCTAAGTCCTATATGTATGCCTATCTAACCTTTTACCCCTCCCTTATCTGCAAGGGAAGTTCAGAAATCTTACCCGAGTGTGTGCTCGTGCAGCCTTCCGTCGTCCCAGTGAAAACGCTTTGACAGTTCCCCCCAGTGACTCTGCCTTTTTTATGGGAAGGAGCATGGCAATAAAAAGTGGACTAACCATGTAACATCTATGTTTCCATGATTACCATTTTAAAACGGTGTTGAAATTAGTTTCTCTATTCCTTATCACCCGAAAACTATGTTTGGTGATGTCGACTATACATGTCTAACCTATGATGTACTCCATAATTTTAAGACCAAAGGTGCTAACGGAAAAAGAGGCTGTTTGTATTGTCTCCATAATGCTGACCATGTCTATTTATTTTTCACAACTATATTCGCCATCTTTGAATGACCACCAGTAAGTGCTGTCATTGACGCCCAGTACGCGTTTCAATGGATGTTAACCCTCTCAGTTATTCTTCAAATGATTTGACACTATAATGTAGTGTCCCCTACAATATCAAAGCTAATTTCAGTATATTCTTTTTCCAATTGTGTGTTTGTATGTTATTGTCGAATTAAAAATATGGTGCATGTTTACCAAGACATGTGCAGGTACCCAGCATCTGTATAAGTTCAGACGGTCGGTCTGTACAAATCCTCAAGTATTCATTACATTTCATAGTTGAAGTGACATGTATAGCGACTGAAAAGAATTACAAAATACTGTACGATATCCTTAATAGACACCAAAGTGATATCAAACAACGAAAGGCAAAAAAACTAAAGAGGGATGAGATAGACTATGACAGCGGGAGGGTCTTTACATTCGCCGAAAAATACAATCATCTCATACCAAATGACACATCAAACAAGACATCGGGTAATATATCAGGAAGCTTGAGCTCCACCTCACTAAACACCCCACAGTCTAGTGAAAGCGAATCAGATGGAGGACAGGGAGCTTCATACGACTTATCCACCAGTAACAGTTTTTTAAGAGAGGTACAGAGGATAAAGAAGGGCAACCGGGAACAAACACAATATGTGGACACTATAAGAAAACAAGGAGGGGAAAGAGAAGGGGCGGCACAGGAGGCAGGATACGGGAGAATGAAAACACGCTCTTGGAACAAAAGAAACTAGATGACATTACAGTGGTTAACTTAACAGACAAACCACTCAGCCAGGACATGATCTCACTCTTACAAAAGGGTATGTGCTTTTGCCCCAATAATGGGGGAGATATTTGCAAAATGAAAATAGATATCTTTAAATTCATCAGACGGTTGAAAATTAAAAAACACTTTGTTCTCAACCCACAGCTCAATAAACCACAGAAGGAATTTCAACATGATATTATGTTGAGTGAATTATCTATACAGGATATTTATGATACGAGGACAATACTCTCAATAACAGACTATGAGAGGGACCCAATGACTACCATGAGAGTTCTGGAGGACTTAAATATACAAATGGACTATAGTACTACCAGTGGACTAAAAGAGAAATCAAGATGGACACTCAGTCTACCTGTGGGTAACAATATTGATATTTTCACAAACTAGTCTTCAACGATTTGGACAAGTTAAACATTGATAAAGTAACACGTCAAGGTACACCTGACAACCTCACCAAAGGGGAACGGGAGGCACTAAAAATATTAAAAGAGGAAGATAGCTTGACTATACGTGAAGCTGACAAAGGGGGCAACATGGTTCTTATGAACACTACAGAATATGAACATGACACTCTCACAGCTTAATGACAAAATATGCTATGAAAAATTGGATAACAACCCAATATGGGCCCTGATGAACAAAATCAACCACTCACTAAGGCAGTGGCATGATGCATGCCTCTTAGATGAACATGAATACATGTACCTCAAAATAAACCGTCCTAGATTTCCATGTATATACACCCTTCCGAAAATACATAAGAATCTCCCTTTCCCACCGGGGAGACCAATAATATCTAACATAGGGGGACCTACCGAAAGACTTTCGGAATACGTGGATATTTTTCTACAACCAATAGTGTCCAATTTACCATCACACATAAAGGACACAAAACACATCTTGAACCTATTGGCTGCTATAATATGGGAACCTAACCTGACTTTAGTAACTTTAGAAGTTGTTTCACTATACACGAGCATTAAGCACCTGGGGATCCAGGATTTAGAACGTATGTTAAATACTAGATCTGCAAGCTTATTGGAACATACAGAAATGCTGGCTGAAATGACAAGACTGATCCTGACTAATAATGTGTTCTTATTTAAAAATGATTGGTACAAGCAAAGACAGGGAGTGGCCATGGGCTCAAGATTTTCCCCATCTTATGCTAATCTGTTCATGGACCGCCTAGAGGAGGAATGGATATGGGGACATAAAGGGTCACAATGGAACGAATTCATCCTATACTGGGTCAGATTTATCGATGATTGCCTCATGATTTGGACTGGATCCACTGATAAATTACATGAATTCTGCCACCATTTAAACAGCAATAAGAGCAACATTAAGTTCAGGTATCAACACAGTACACAAAGACTGGTATTTTTGGATGTAGAACTTTACATAGAGAAGGACAGGATACACAGCAAATTGTACCGCAAGCCAAGCTCCTGCAATGCATTGCTTCATGCTAGCAGCTGCCATCCCAAACACCAGATCAATCCCATTCCATATGGAGAGTTGGTACGTGCACGACGTAATTGCAGTCATGAGGTGGAGTTTCAAAACTGCGTAACTGATATGAACTCCAGATTCATTAATAGAGGTTATAATAAGAACACACTAATGAAAGCTAACCAAAGAATATCCAAGTTACAGAGAACGGATACATTGAAGGACAAAGGGAGAAAACAAGACAACACAAACAAGATACGCATGGTGACTGACTATTGCAATAGCTCAAAAACACGGACAAGAATCATGGGTAAACACTGGCACATCCTCCAAGCGGATAAAAGTTGTGAAGGGTTTATCTCAAATAAACCTGATTTCACCTTTCGTAATGGAATTTCTCTAAGAAATGTGTTGTGTCCCAGCTACCGGACTCCCACTCCACAACCACATTGGTTGCAGGAACACATACAAGGCTTTTTTAAATGTGGCCACTGTGTTACTTGCAAATGGGCTGCAGACAAAAAGAAGGAGTTTGAAGGGACCAATAAACAGAGATTTGAGATTACATCAAACATCAACTACAACACTAAATATGTGATTTATGCAATTGTATGTAACTGTAACTTAAGATATGTAGGCAGTACAATAAGGGCTCTCCGGTATAGAATAAACAAACATATGAGAGCTGTCATACACAATGACATTAGATACCCCATAGCTGCACACATTGTAAATTGTGACAAACAAGGGGCACACAGATCTTTCACCTTCTACCGTATGGAGCACATACCTAGAGACCCTCGTGGAGCAAACAGGGAACTCACCCTAAGAAGAATGGAAGCTATGCAGATATTATGCTTGAGATGTGTTGAAATGGGTCTTAACACAGATCATGAGCTTCAGTATTTTCTGGGTGAATAGGAGTTTCTAAGAAATAAATAAAACTTATGTCTGTGCTAAAAGATTGTGATGTTTAAAAAATGATGTTAAAAAATATGTGACTGAAGGATGTTCATTGCCGCTGCTATTTTGATACATGTCACTTCAACTATGTAATGTAATGATTACTTGAGGATTTGTACAGACCTACTGTCTGAACTTATACAGATGCTGGGTACCTGCACATGTCTTGGTAAACATGCACCATATTTTTAATTCGCCCATAACATACAAATACACAATTGGAAAAAGAATATACTGAAATTAGCTTTGATATTTGTAGGGGACACTACATTATAGTGTCAAATCATTTGAAGAATAACTGAGAGGGTTAACATCCATTGAAACGCGGACTGGGCTTCAATGACAGCACTTACTGGTGGCCATTCAAAGATGGCGACTATTTTTTATTTTTTTATTTTAGAGTTTTATATAGCGCGAACTTGACCCGAATCGGGTATCAGAGCGCTTTACATAGCACCAGTTGCATTACATGAGGACACATTCATTATTTTATTTTTTTGTTAGGCACAGGGAGATGAAGTGATTTGCCCAAAATCACAGGATGTTCAGTGTCATTGCCGAGACTCGAACCCTGTTCTCCAGATTCGAGGTCGACCGCCCTAACCGTTAGGCCAACTCCTCTCCTCAAGACTATAGTTGTGAAAAATAAATAGACATGGTCAGCATTATGGAGACAATACAAACGGCTCTTTTTCTGTTAGAACCTTTGGTCTTAAAATTATGGAGTACATCTTAGGTTAGACATGTATAGTCGACATCACCAAACATAGTTTTTGGGTGATAAGGAATAGAGAAACTAATGTCAACACTGTTTCAAAATGGCAACCATGGAAACATAGATGTTACATGGTTAGTCCACTTTTTATTGCCATGCTCCTTCCCATAAAAAAGGCCGAGTCACTGGGAGGAACTGTCAAAGCGTACTCGCTGGGACGACGGAAGGCTGCACGAGCAAACACTCGGGTAAGATTTCTGAACTTCCCTTGCAGATTAGGGAGGTTAAAACGTTAGATACGCATACATATAGGACTTAGCCCTGACAAATTCAATCTTATTAAAATTTTCAGAAGGCGGTAAAACGGATAACAACAAATAATAAGGGATAATACTGACACGATGGGGAGAGAAAAACTAATGATGACAAGAAACTATTTGGGGAAACCGGGATGGAATTCCAACCGGTTAAAAGGTAGGAGCATGGCCCGCACAGACCGAACGATATAGTATGCTAGTAGGATTTACATAACAAATTATGGCCCGTTGACTGACAAAAACTTTGCCTGTACTTGATATATTTCAGATAACACTAACCATACCGACGAAACAGGTATACTATATGATTTTAGGGGGGGGTCACAATTCAACAAATATTAGGTTGCACGAAAAGCTTGATTGATATTACTTAGACAAAACACATAGGCACGCAATTGATCTCATCAAAGGAGCATGTTTCCAAGACAAATGTAAAATACAAAAAAAAAAGATAAATGAAAACTAATGTATGAAGCGAATAGAATTGAATTCAAACATGTTAATACAAATGTCTAAACTAAGCCGGCTCTTCGATAAATATGACATAGATAAAAAACAATTGAAGATAAGATCTACCAAAGAAGAAGAATGTTTGCAATAATTGGGATGCAAATTCTTTCTGGGGAATATAAGTTTCTTTGCTTTGTATATCCACTACTGTATGACATAACCAATGTGCATGGGTTGCCATACACAAAAAGTCACCTGAATGAAAAGTAAGATTGATATAGACACGTCACCTATACTTCAAATTGTTAGAAAAAAACGATCATGTTCTAGTAGCAAATACATATGCTTGTATCTTTTAGCCCTGAGGAAGTCGCCCACCTGCCATGGGCGACAAAACACTTATTGGCTAAAAAGAGGCTAAAAAAAGAACTAAACAAGAACATATGAGAATAAACCTAACAAATACAAAGAAAGACAAGAATTGCTGATATCTGTTATTTATGTAAGACATGTTGACATTAGCGTGTGCTGGGAAAACCAATTTTTTGATACTTGGCACACCTTCACTTGCTGATTTTCAAAGAATTGAAACAAAGATGTTAAGGGTGCTGGAAAAACAACATAAGGCCCTATGTCAAATTAGTCACAAAATTGGTGGCTTAAAAGACACTATGTATGGAGGATTTGCAGCAGTGCATCAAAGCTTAAATAAAATGTCGCAGACCCTATACACTTTTACTCAATCATTAAAAGGGGGGTTTGTTCCGACCAGACAACAGCTGCGCCATTCCAGACAGCAACAACAAGCTATTTGTGGATCTGTGTATCGACTACAAATGCAACACATATTCTGTGCCGAAGTACAACCAAATTGCACTTTGATGTTGAAAGGAGTTACAAAGCAGTTTCTGGCATACTAAAAATGTCCTGGAGGACTTACAATCCACAATGCCACTATGCAAAGTTCAATCTCACCAGGCACCAGTGAGGATGTGTCCAAAATGCCCAGCACAGCAGTGGCAGAGGCTAACGTTACAAGGCCAAGAAGGGGTAGAAGTAGTGACATTGATTTAAAGCAAACAAATCAGACCACTGGCAAAGGGGAGAAAATGCATTTATTGTGAATCGTTTAAAGTTTTTGAGCAATTTACTTGTTTTTTGTTTGACAAGTTTCATATAATGAAAAAAATATTCATTACTATAGTAGAATTTCTTGTTCTTCATGTTCTTTATCTGTGGGAAAAAATGGTGTTACTCCAATAGAGTAGAATTATAATCATCACTATTTTGAGTATTCCCTCTTTAATGCCTGCCCTCTGCTGCCATAGTTGTCTCTTGTCCTGGTTGTGTTGGGGGAAGTGGTGGACCTTCATCTTCATCAGAGCTGTCATCCTCAGGTTCAAGTGGTAGTCCCTTTCTCATTGCTATGTTGTGCAGAATTGCGCAGTTAGCTGTAATTTTACAGCTTGTTTCAGGTGTGTACTCCAATGCTCCTCCACGTTTATGAAGGCAGCAACACTCCACCTTCAGAATTCCAAAAGTGCCCTCTACTACTGATCTTGTTCGCTTTTGGGCACAGTGGTATCTGTTGTCCCTTGCAGTGCTTGCATTTAGGTAAGGGGTCATAACCCATGGACGAATTGCATATGCTCTGTCACCTACATTTATAGAAAAAGCTCATTACACTTTAAGAGCACGTAATGCGTACTTTAACAAATGGTTCAATTATCATGAAACTTACCAAGAAGATAACCATCTCCAAACTCTCCCCTTGACAACTGGTTGTAAAGGCCTGAATGAAGAAACATGAAGGAGTCATGTGTACTCCCTGGGTATTTTTCTACTAAATCTGTGATAATACAATCAGCATTGCAAACTATTTGAATATTCAGTGAATGGTGATTTTTTCGATTTCACAAAAACGATCCTTCCTGAAATGCAGGCACACTTGCACCATGGTGCAAGGGTGCCTGCGTTTGCGCTAGGCAGCACATAGTGCACCAGCGCAAAGAGAGAGCAGCAATGCACCATATAATGTTAAATATGCTGCATTCCTGCCCTCTCCCTGTGCCGCAATTGAGTTGCATGACATTTTGATAAATCTGCCCCTCTGAAATGGAAGTCAGAAATCCTCAGCGGGGAAGAGAGGAGTTGGTGGCCTAAGAGGGCTTCATGTTGTCTGATAGCCGCTTAAGGAGCTCTCAGTGAAGCTGTTAACTTTAGGCAAGAAAACTTTAAGCAATAGAAATTTAAATGTTGTGCCCGAGGAAGGCCCTTGCCTAACTGAAACCTTTGGCTCTTTTGCCCGGTGAAGATTTCTACCTTCAGACTTTGGGCCTGATTACGATCTTAGCGGATGGGATACTCCGTCATAAACATGATGGATATCCCGTCCGCTGTATTACAAGTTCCATAGGATATAATGGAATTGTAATTTGGTGGGCGAGATATCCGTCACGTCTGTGGAGTAACCCTGTCCGCCAAGATCGTAATCAGACCCTTAGTCACTTGTTTGGAGCTCAGATTATTCCAGCAGGGGAAGCCTGCATGGCAAGCCAAAGAGGGCTCCATGAGGCCACATACCTTCTCTGTGTGTCCTGCTGAATTGGATTTGCTGCTGTTAAAAATCTCAGAGTGGGAGGAACCTGAAGCTTTGGCTCAGGGGCAACACATGTTCATCTGATCATCTTAGCAGGTTGGTTCCAGTCCTCCTGAGCTCTTTGAAGCCTAAAAAGCTTCTTCATTCCAGCTTTCAGGAAAAGTTAGGAAGAGTACACTTTGGCACCAGCCAAGGGTACAGCCTTTATTCCCCTGTGCAGAGCTCCTGTGCCCACCCAGAGGTGTGGCCAGGGAAATGAGTAACCCCTCCTCTGTAGTCACTTTAAGCCAGTTCTCGAGGCAGCTTCTCCCCCACTGGGATTGGGGATAAAAAAGGCCCTGCTCAGGTGTCCGCTAACATTTGTCTGTGACAGGGTAGGCCTCTATGAAGAAAGCAGCTGCCAGTAAGAGGCCGCCAGGGCACCGCCCACCAAGATTTGCAAGATATCTGGATGGTAATTGCCAAGAGCAATTACCATCCACATAAATACTTTTTTAATTAAATAAGGGCTTTAAGCCTGTGCCGAGTGCTGCCCTCAGTGCCTGGTTGCCTCTTGTCCTTATGAGATGAGAGTCAGGCAGGCAGGTACTCTTGAGAGGGTCACATGCTCCAGCGAGCATGTGCCAAACAGCAGTATCCTTTTATGTTTTTTAAATCACTATGCAGGCTAAGGGCTGGCCTCATCCCAGCCCTGGCCTGCAATTTTTGGGGTCTAAAGAGACCTCCCATTTATGACGCACAGCAGTGTCACATTTACAAGCATTCCCAGGTGTCTAGGGCCTAAGCCTTGTATTCCTGGGACTGCCTGTTAATCACTCCAGAGGCTGCGAACCAGCAACACCCTTTCCCAGCTCGTCACCTGTGATGAGCTGAGAAAGGGTGTTGCTTGTGGCCTCTGAAGTGATTGAGGTCATGTGACCTAACGCTGTGCCCTCAAGCGGAGCGTACTAAAGTAAATGCCAGAGCTTAGAAAATAATTAGCTGCCAAAAGGTCACCGCAGCAGTACCAAGGTACGGACCTCTGCTCTGCTTCAACCCAGTGTTAAAAGCAAACCTGCAGCTTTCACCAGAAGGGGACTTTATATGCTCCTTGAAAGTGAAGGCGGGGGCCTAACATTTAGTTTTAACCACCAATGTGATGTTCCATGCAGAGGAAAGGGAGTGGTGTTATTGCCGGAGCTGCCGACTTTCTAACTGGGGAACCAGGTTGAAGTCCTGGAGTCAGCTTAACATCCTGGGCAAATCACTTCGTCTCCCTAGTTAATGTGACCTTCTAAAGTGCTCCAATACCTTTGGGTCGAGTTCACACTCTATAAAACTGTAAAAAATAAAAAGAGGAGGATGGATGGATTTCTTTTGAATTAGATAGGGACCAGATGCAAAAACAATATTTTAAGTGAATACAATGCAGGGAAATTGTAGAGCGCTTAGAAATACCGGCTGTCTTTCAAGTGGCTTTTAACCTCTGCTTCTGAAGCCTGCCATGTCTTCTTGACCTTGGGACTGGGAGACACTATCTTTTCTGATTCCACATAGTCAAATGTCACTCCTTGGTACGTCTTTTTCAAGATACCGCAGGCAATTCACCAGCCTCTTTGTGTTGCTATGTTATGTTGTATTGATTTGTATAGTGGGTCAAGTTCAAGCTCTATTCACCTGCAAAAAGAAAAAGTAGAGGTGGGAATTCTGGGCAATCAGTAAGGGTGGAATGGAAGAGACTGCTCACAGGTCTTCATGAAGAGAGTACCTGTGGAGCTTTGGCGCAGTGAAAAGGTCAGAAGAGTGCAGAAGAAGAGTGCAGCGTTCAGCCGCGGCCCGTGCAGGTAAGAGCGGTGGGGGGGTTTCGACAGACGACCACGAGGGAAAATTAATTATTTATTTAATTTTTGTTGTGGGCAGAGAGCAAACCCGCCTGGTGCAGAGAGGGAACGGAAGCAGGTGGGTGCCTGCTGAGGTTGAAGATAATTTGTTTTTGTTCAGGAGCCATAAAGTGTGGGCTGGAATGTGCTTGTCTTCGTGACTGCTGCCTGCTGGAGTCTGAAGAGAGAAAAAATGAATAATTCCAGTTCCATACAGTCGTGAAGAAGGAAAAGCTGGTCTTGGATTTTAGACGGTGGCATTCACATTTTTTAAAGCCAGTTTGCCTTGCGTGTTTTTTGAAATGGTTAATTATTCTTTGCAGTGGCACATCTGCTCTCAATGGAAGGTTTTGCTCCTCAGTGATCTGACAGTGAACTGTTAATTCATAACTGCAGAGTTTGACTGCTTTTGTGTGGCATTTCCATAGTTCCAGTGAACTTATGACTGACACTCTTCTGCCATATGTGACCTTTTTACCATATGTAATAAAATTGTAAAGTAATGAATGGCATTGTGTACGCTGGCTTCTCTCTCACAGGGTGGGACCTCGGAACACTGTAAATACACAAGTCATTAGTCCCTACTGCTCCAACCAATTTTCAATTCTGTTTCTTTCTCACTGGTTGCACACCAATATCTTCAGTGATTGCTTTACTAATTGACGTAAAGCAATGTATTTCTCACTGATTACTTTCATTCAAATTTATCTTTAATTTAATGTGCGTGCGCTCATTTATAAGCAGTTACTTTTGCGTATCACAAAAAAAATATATTTTTAAAACACTTGTTTTATATTAAACAAAAAATCTCTTTACAATTTTTGTGGCAACCAGTCTTAAACTGTATGCATTACAATTTTACAATATTGGCTTAAATATTACCAGAACCATCTCACTCGCAGGCTGTGACCTTGTAGCACTATAAACACACAAGTGACAATTTCACAATGCACCAAACAAGATTTAATTCTGTTTCTCTCTGGTTACATACACTTTCATAAAGTTGCTTCAAAATGCAGCATTTACCACTCATTATTTCAAACTTTTCTCTAGGGGACCCTCCTAAACAACCCTTATGTCAGTGGGGGCGTAACAATCATCCCCAACTTTTACGCCCCCCACCACTTTGAAGTGTCACCAGTCGCCGCTGTTAAAGTTCCTGGGCACAGCGATACCCAGGACATCTGCCTGTAGGATTGACTTGTTGTAAAATCAAGTATGTTTACAGAAACGCATAGGGCTACATTTTGACTGGATTGGGATAGACCTTAAATGCAACGAGACACTTTTTTTTTTTTGTATTGGGAAAGTATCAAAAGATAAAATATAATAGATAAACCAGAAGTAAATTTCATTTCAGTAACAATCACAAATACATAGAATTTAAAAAAGTGCATATGTCATACCATCACAGTTTCAATGATGATGAAATCAACCCACAGAAAAACCCTAATTATGTACGTCAGAATTAAATAAAATCCTTTGAAGGTAGCCAGGTATACAGCAAACAAACCCCTCCCTGACAGGAGCTCACAACTTTTCCAATTTGTGCCTGTTAGGCTTATGCTGCATGATTGTAAATTCCAAGCCACAGGCAAGAATGATCTCGTGCCAACAAGCCCTTGGATCTGGGGGCTCGCTTTGCAAACAGAACCTGGCAATGCCACTGTAACTGGGTAAAAATAAATCAAGACCAGATTACGCAGTATTAAATTAGAGTGGCCCAGCATAATAAACTTTGGGTCATAGTGGGCTTCCCACTGTAACAGATTGTTTAATTTATTTGAAAATTAAGCCCAAAATGGTGAAAGGACTGGACAGGTAGCAAAGATATAAATAGCATCTGCCCCTGGCTCCATACACTGAAAACAATCAGAGATTGCCCTAAGGTCCATTTTAAACAATCTGTAAGGAGTATAGTATATGTCAGATACAATCTTAAAAGAATGAGCTTTAAAGTATGACACATTAAGTATGCTTTGGGCTGGACACTAGACCTAATGTCCTCGTCAGTCACAGTCGGGCCTAAATGCTTAATCCATTTTTTCACTAATTGCTGGAAATGTTGTTCATTAGATCTACTGCAGATAAGAGTCTGATACAAGGTACTGATAGAGCGAAATTTAGAATGGATTGTGACACATAGGCATCTCATTGGCTGGAAGATGGGCAACGAAATCTCTAAGCTGCAAGTATCTAAAAAAGCTCTGCCAAAATGTACCGCAAAGATGCTGAAATGACCCGAATGAAAGAAATATCCTGTGAGAGAGCAATTGGCCGAGCCGTTTAAACCCAATCTGGTGCCAGAATTGTACAAAACCATCATGCAGATGCAGCAGTATAATAGGGTTTAAGCCAAGGGAAGTGTACTGATTAAAAGACAATATATTACAATACGTATTAATAGAAAGCCAAATCTTATGATAGACAAAAAGCGTCTTGAACCTAGTGTGATTAAATTAGACTGTATCGATCATGCCCTGCATAGGTGACAAGGTGCGACAAGAAATCTGATGGTCCAGAAAAAGACAGGACAACTGCTAGTCAGACCCATCCCTAACAGACGAGAGTTGCCACCCAAACGAAAAAAGAAAATTTACCCACAACGAAGGACGAGCCATACTGCCCATGTCACTAGGGAATTGCAAAAACCGGATGGCACAACAAGGTTTTTTACACTCACATATAAATCTCTGCCAACTAACCTCAACCTTTTTTTTTTTAAAAACAGCTTGGGGACATAGAGGGGTAAACATATACAAAAACCAAGGCAAAATAACCACTTTAATCAGGTTGCACCGCCTGATCAGCCCAAAATGATGCTCATCTCATTTACGAAAAAGAGTCATAGATTCATGATACAGCACCTCGTGAATTAGATCTACAATACCCCTCATGTAGGTGGAGATATGAACCCCCAAATAAGTAGGTTCTTTTACATGCCAGTAGTTTGAGGGGGCCAGGTGATAAGCTAGTTATAACCTGTGGTTTGTCGATATTCAATTTATACCCAGAAACTGTGCCAAAACAGCCCACCGCAGCCTCAATACCAGTGAGCGCTTGACCCGAAGATGATGACAGAATGGCGATATCATCCGCATACGCCATCACCTTCACCGTAAGTTGATTAAGTCAGGGGGATGGAACTTGAAAGCTTCAGCTTCTGGATAAGAGGTTTCCAAAAATAAAGATAATAATAAAAGGAACAACGGGCAACCCTGTTGGGTCCTCAGTTGAAGCTTAACGCTATCCGATATTCTTCCCATGTTAACTATTCGGGCCGACAATGAGGTATAGAGAGTTTTAACGGCAGTAATAAACTTCTCTCCTAACCTCATTTTCACCAGAACTAACCACAGAAAGCCCCACAAGACTCTATCCAATGCCTTCTCAGCGTCCAGCAGGATCATACCTGCGGGATCCACCTGTGTTTTCGCCACGTCCAAAACAGAATTGTCCATATTAATATGAGCTGTTGTATTCCGCCTCGGGATGAAGCTGTGCTGCATAGTGTCGACTAAAGTAGAGATCACTGAAGATGAGCGATTTCCAAGGATATGAGTGTACTTTTTTGTGTGGTACGATCCACAATTGTGCGGATCTTTACCCTTGTTTAGAAAAATCGAGATATACGCTTCTTCCCAGGAAGTTAGCACAGACTGCAGAAAAGATCGAGAACTAACCAGCTCTTCAAATCTAGGAACAGTGATATCCGGAAAAGCTTTATGAATTCAATAGGAATAGAATCAGGGTGAGATGCTTTTCCTTAAGCCAATTGAGACTGTGCTTTTCTAATCTCTGCTGACACAATTGGGACATCCAAAATCTCTCGCGGAGTAGCCGATAGACAGGGTAAACTCACCACCTGCAGATAGCCTTTATTGACTTTTTGTGAAGGAGGACTCTCCTCATGATTAGGAGCAGCATAAAACTCTTGAAATACAGATAAGAAATCCATAGGATCTGGTCTAGTCTGACCTGCTGAGTTCTGGGTGCTAGTTATTGTATTCTTAGATTGTCTGTCTCTAATCTGAAAAGATAAAAACTGCCCCATCTCTTCACTGTTTTCAAAACAAAGAGCCTGTTTTGTCTGCCACCTTTGATAGGCTTTATCCCAAATATTTTTCTGTATAATCATACGTGCAATAGTTAGTTGCTCCAATATCTTTTCTGATTCAGGAAAGTGGCCTTCACAGGCTCATTTGGAATATTTTATTCCAAGAAAAGGAGATCAACGTTGGACTGATCTAAATTCTGTTTCCTTTTATTGCACTGAATGGTATAGCTGAGGGTCTGACCATGTACCACAGCTTTCATTGCATCGCGCACTATTGTCGAAGAGGGTGAATTTTGGTTAGCAGAAAAGCACTCTTTCAGGCAGTCCGTAATGTAATTTACATACCGTTCCGGAGTAATATTTTGCGATCAAAAGACCACCTAGAGAGAGAAACAATAAGAGCCATGGAGCGCAATTTAATAAATACTGAAAGACCATTGTGATCCGAGATGACATGCAGATTCAATTTAATAGCGAGAGCGGATACAACAGTACTGCTTGCTAGAACCATATCAATCCAGGAAAGGGCCTTATGTGAAGCAAAGTAGAATGTATGACCAGGCTCAGACCCATGACATGAGTGCCATATGTCAACAAGAGCGTGAGAATTGATCATCTCCCTCTGCGCAGCGCGAGACTTTTTCATGCGCAGCTCGGCTGACATCGAGCCTGAAGTAGTGTCAAATTGTGGTATCAGTGGCAAGTTAAAGTCCCCGCAGATAAAAAAGTGGGACGCCATTGAAACAATTTAGATAGTAAAAATTTAAAGAGCGAAGGATCATCCTTGTTTGATGTAATCAGCACACAAACGTCAATTGTCAACTATCTTTCACTATATCTGCAATAACCCACCTACTAGATTGGTCAATTTTAACCACACGGACCTTCCACCCTTGCAAACAGGGCCACCCCCCTGCTGAGACCCCTCCCTACCCGATGCTACTAGGATGTTGTAGCCCAAAATGTTCTGATTTATAGTCTCTGACAAAGATAAGTGGGACTCTTATATACAAAGGAAGTGAGGCTTGAGCACCATGAGTTCCTCTTTAACATATCAGCACTTTGCAGCCGCTCTTTAGCCATTAAAATTCTAACTGCTCATGGAAGCGCTTTTAAAGAAACATAGCAATGGACTGCAAGTTATGCTCTAGATAAGTTACACATTTCATCTTTGTCTATTTTAAGGTACTCTATGCATTTCCCGTGAGAAGTAAAAAGAGGAGGGTGCTCACCAGCTATTTGCAGTGTACTATGAGACTTGAGTCTCATTAGAGTGGAACTTTGCACCCAAACCTTGGTAATATCGATATATAATAAATAACAGATGTGAAACTGGTTTTAGCAGCAGGTAGAGTGGTCTGTAATATCTATGTGATCTTAATTTTTTTTAGGACTACTCTGATGATGATATATTTTAGTGTCATATACCACATAGGAAAGGAATTATCTGGTGGTGCAAGAGAAGATTCTATTTCAGCAAAGTATGTCATATAATAATGATATAGGATCAATATACAATGTCTAAGTGTGAAATGAATGAAGTTGTGGAACATTTTGTATGAGGAACTGAGGTAACACTTCTGGACTTACCTTTGGTGATGTTATTTTTTTCAGTTTTTGAAGGTGCATGGACCATGGGATTATAGTTGTGGTGTTGCTCTATGTTTTATTTCTTTGCACAATTTTGGAGTTACGGCACAGATTGGTGGCGGTGGCGTTTCTGTGTTTGCACAACTTTGATGTATGGGCACAGACTGGTGATTGGTGTTCAGTGGTTTTGTGGAGCCCATAATGGAATTAAGTTTGGTATTTATGAATTTATGAAGCTATTGCTCATTTTATTAGTCTTGTTCTGACCCTTAAATTTAGATGCTTTTATTTTACTAGAATATACCTCACTTGTGTGGGTGAAAGAAAATATTATTGGACATAGGTCTTGAAGAAGGTGGTCAAGAGATTTCAATAGCCACTGGAACGTACATTTACCATGATTTTTACAGATAAATACAAACAGAAAAAACATGTATTTTTCTGTCTGTATTTATTTTTTTAAATATGGAATAAACCGGAAATTAGGTCGTTTTTTTGACTGATTCTAAATGCTGTCAGTCACGAGTGTCAGGCCAAAAGCTTTATGGATTGGCAGGTGAGGGGGTTAAAAAGTAAAGGAATTTTAGTAATGATGCTTAAACAGCAGGAGATATGCACAACGTTGATACTAAAAGTTGCATATTTTCATGCAAGTGCATTGATTTATCACCTGTCGGTGTTCATATCATTGAAACTTGTTAGGCATTCGAGTAGGAGTGCACATTTATTGGCTAAATAAATGTGTAAATCTACTAGTTTCAAATTAATTGTTTCACAAACGCCCCCCAAAGATATGGATAAATACAAATACATTTGGCAGAAAATAAATATGGATTAAACACAGACAGAAATTTCACAAAAAATTTAATTCCATAAAACCATAGCCCCTATTTATGAGTAATAAAAAAGGGAGTTTTAGGCCTGGCAAGGGGCTTATTTTGCCAAGTGGGAGTGGCAGTTTAAAACTGCTCACAAGCTGTAATGGCAGGCCTGGGTCATGTTTTAATGAGCTACTTAATTGGGTGGCACAATAAGTGCGGCAGACTCACTAATAGCATTTCATTTACCAGCCCTGGTATACCTCTTTACTAGGACTTACAAGTACATTAAACATGCCAATAAGGTGTAAGCTAATTTTACCATGTTTTAGGGAGGGAGCACAAGCCCTTTTCTACTGTTGTAAAGTACAAAGAGTTCTAAGGCCAACAAAACTGAATTCAGTAAAACAGGAGGGGAGAAGGCAAAAGGTTTGTTGAGAAGACCTCCCTAAGGCTAACCGGTCTAACATGTGCTCCCCTGCCAGCTGAAAGTGGGGAGAATTACCCAACCTCCTGGGAGTTCTCATTACTAACCCAGACGAACTAGGAAAGACCATCAGCATTGTAGTGGTCTGACCCAGGGCGGTGTTCCACCATAAAGTCCATTCCCTGTAGCGAGATGGACCACCTCAACAGTTTGGAATTGTCACCTCTCATTGGCATGAGCCATCTGAGGGCTCTGTGGTCTGTCTGAACTCAGAAGTGACTCCCAAACAGGTATCATCTCAGCTTCTGCAGTACCATGACCATAGTAAAAATCTGACTCTTGATAGCACTCCACCCCTGCTCCCCATACAGTAACCTTCTACTAATGAAAGCTACATGTTGGTCTAGGTCCTCCTCATTCAACTGTGATAATGCAGCTCTTATGCCATGCTCTGATGCATCAGCCTGTACTATAAATTCCTGGCAGAAGTCAGAGTCAGGTGCTGTGCACATGGACTTCTTGAGGGTGTCAAAGGATTTGTGGCTGTGGCAGGTCTCTGTCCAGATCACCTTCTTAGGCTGCTTCTTAGACGTCAGCTCAGTTAAGGGGGCAACAATGGTGGCATAGCCCTCAACAAACTTCCTGTAATATCCAGAGAGGCACAGGAAGGCCCACAATTCTGTCTGTGTTTTGGTGGGCTCCCAGACCAGGATGGTCTCAATTTTGACCTGGAGGGGCTACACCTTACCTCCATATGCCAGGTGCCCCAGCTACACCACAGTTCCCTGCCCTATCTGGCAGTTATTGGGTTTGATAGTTAAGCCTACCTGTGGTAGGGCCTGAAGTACCTCCCGAAGGTCGTACATGTGCTCCTCCCAGCTGGAGCTGTAGACAGCTATGTCATCCAGGTAGGCGGCACAGAAGGGCTCCTTCCCATCCAGGACCCTGTTCACCAACCTCTGAAAGGTGGCAGGGGCATTCAGTAATCCAAAAAGGCATCATCTTTAATTGATAGTGGCCTTCTGGGGTCGAGAATGCCGACCTCCCTTGTGCCCGCTTAGTCAGGGCAATCTGCAAGTAACCTGAGGTGAGACCTAACCTCTGCTCTCTCTCCCACACTAACTGGGACAATCTCCTCCCCAGGCACTACAGTAGCCAACCTGGGGGTTTGCCCGCCAGTGGGGGCTGTGCCCTCTTGGAACACTTGGAATTCCCTTTTCACATGCCCAAACTTGTAGCACTTCTGGCACTTGGGGACAAACTTACCTGTCTTCTTATCCCAGAAGCCATGGCTTTTTGGTCAGAAAAGGGCTTGGTTCCCTTCAATTAAGAACTGTTTTGGGGACCTTGAGAGAGCTCTTTGCTTTTATTTTTCTCCCTCCTCTTTCTTCTCATGGGGACCCTTTTGGGAATTCCCAGATGCCTTCCTAAATACTCTGGTGCTGACTCAGAGGTCTGCCTCCATAGCACGTTTTCTTAGATCAGTGAGCTTACTGTCAGCCAGGTGATGGCGCAGTTATGTAAAACAGCTATTGAGCATTTGCTCTCTCAGAATCAGATTGTATAGGCCAATGTAATCATTAACTTTGCTGCCCCTCACCCAGCCACTCAGTGCTTTATTGGAGTAATACAGGAAGTCTACCCAAGACTGTTTGGGAGTTTGTGGCTGTTCCTGAACCTGAAGCAGTGCCTCCTAGGGTCAGCCCAGCCTTGGCAAGTAAAATGGCCTTCAGGGGAGCATACTGCATTTGTTTTCCCACCTCTAGTGTTAGAGGGGTGACCTTCCCCACTGTGGGCATGTGTTTCCTCAAGGTTGCTATCTAATCCTCCTCTGGGACCCTGTGCATTCTAAGGGCTACCTCATAGGCAGGAAACCATTTATCTATGTCATCTCCCACCACGTAGCTGGGCACCAGATCTTGTAGTATGTGGACTCTCACCTCACCAGTGGACACTGAGGGTATGCTGCCACCATTGTTGCTGGACTCCGCTTGCTTGGCTCTGATGTCCATCTCCCTGAGACTCAGCTCATTGGCCATTCTCTTTTCCTCCATGGCCAACTTCCTTTCCTCAAGGCCCCGGGGGGCATCCTCTGCTGCCCTCTTGGCAGCAGCCTCCTCATTGGCCTGCTTCTCCTCCAGGGCCAATTTCCTTTCCTCAAGGGCCCTTTTGGCAGCAGCCTCATCCATGGCTGCCTCCATCTTTAACTTAGCCAGCTGCAGCTTGAACTCCCTTTCAGCTCTTCTGTCCTCCAGCTCCTCTGGGGACAGACTGGTGGACGTCACAATGCTCCCTGCCCTATAAGAGGGCTACTTATCTGTGGGCAAGTCTTCCTCCTCCTCTTTAATGAAGTGACTTTAGAAAAAAAGGCCAAATAAGGAGAATTTAAAATTATGTCCAATCTGGTATCAAATTGTTTATATGGGATTTTAGTGTTAAACTAATCACTGTATGGCACTGCATAAACACAAGTACTGCATCCCACCACCGATCACCAATGTGAGAAATTGGGTTGTTGGTTGAGGGGGCCAAAACACTACTCAAGCGACAGCCACAATCATTGTCAGGGTGAGCCATCAAAAGTCACTAAATCAATCTGTGCTTAACTCTCTGGTAGCATGGCACAAAAGCAGGCAGGCTTAACTTATAGGCAATGCGTAAAGTATTTATGCAGCACTTAAATAAAACAGTAATAGAGTGAAAACAACACAAGAAAAATCCCACACCAATTTAGAAAAATATAGTAATTTTTTATAAATTATTTGACACCAAAATTACAAAAATCCAATCCTTAGAACCGGAGTTGATATTTTAAAAATTTGAAGTTCAAAATATCTAAAAGATCATAGTGCCAACTGTGGTCATATTCTCAGGCAAGACCGGGGCAAAGTCGAAGGTTATGGCCGAACACGATGGAGCGCAGTTTAGATACACAAAGTTAATTGGGCCTGGTCTCCGCTTACCTTCAGACTTAGAAGAATTTTTCAAGAACGCTGTCTGAAAAGGTAAAGAGCAGAGGGGCAAGGCCACCAGCATTGACAGAGGAGAACGCATCACTATTAGGGAGCCGCTGGACAAAGTTGCAGTGAAGATTTGTAGAACTGTAGGTCATATGACCAGCTGTTTTTATGGTGAAATTGTGTTTTATTTTAATGACAGTATTTATTTATGAAGGTCTTAACTATTGTGATATTGGATTATTGTTTTTTAATGTACTGTTCTATGGATGAAATTCCGAATAAACATTTTTGCCTTTAAAGTCGCAGTGAAAACCTTTGGAGTTAGTCTCAACATTTTTGTTAATTGGTTTTGGAAACTTCATTTATTTCCTCTTTCTGCTAGTAAAATTAAATGCAGCATGCAGAGCTGCATTACACAAGTTTTCATTTGACTAATGTGAGCACTCCACATTTCACTACTCATTTCACCATTTCTGGGGAAAAATATCTGCCCAGTAGTAATATTATGTGTCTCCACCCCCTTACACGAGGAAGTGGTGACTCTTACGATAGAAAGTATTATGGTAACATCAGGATTTCAGGCATACACCTACAGACTGAGCTCTCTGCCATGGAGATCTCCAACAATGTAATGGAAAACTCCAAATGGGAAAGAATAAGGAAACGGGGTTCACTTTACCTAAATCACACTCGCCTTCTTCCCCTTGGACTGGATAATATTATTTATTTTATTTATATAGCGCAACTAATACCCAGAGGCGTCTAGGCGCTAACAACATCCAGCCTCCTGCCAGCCATGGGGAACCAAGACTGAAAAAGGGGGGGAGAAGAGAACAGAAAGAAAGGAGAAAACTAGTTGCTGCTTATTACTGGGCCTTAAAAAGCCAGGTCTTCAGACCCTTCCTGAAGGATATCAGGTCTGGTGAATTTTTCAGTGAGAGAGATATAGGGAATGCCAGAGACCTGCTACAGCTCCAAGATGCATTCCATCCCAGTTCACCACCCTCAGTGAACTCTTACTGTCCATTGTGTACCCTGGCCTGCTACATAGCATGCCTGTTCAGGGAAATCCCAAAGCCAGGCTAAGTAAAAACCAAAACCTAACTACCTTTCCACTACCTTACAACTTCCCCTGATGCCACATTGCCCTTCCCCCTCACAAATAGGCACACATCTCACACGTCACACACACTGAGATTATCCCTAGCTTTACAATTTGAATTAACCATACTAATCTTCACACACTGTCATTCTTTTAAACAGTCCTTAAATCAAGCACATTGGTAGCAACAACTGGAGCTTGAGTAGCTTAAATTGAGGGAGGGCAACAACCAGGCCGCATGTCTAAATGCATCCCTACCACAGACAAAGATATGCAACTCTGCTATCAATATCAGAATCAAACTATTGACAAATATATATCTTTGTTTGTCATATCTCAGCACAGCCATTATTGTATCTTCTTTATATATGTTAATACAATGTACTCAATATACACTTTTATTGTAATTGATTAGGTCTCATATATGCTCATCCATACCACCAGTGCTCCAGCATGTGGGCTGGTCAGTCTACAGCCTGATCAATTGTGATTTGTTTAACCAATTTTCTCTCTGCATAGGTGTAAGGATATTTACATTGTATTTCAATAACACAATAAGGACTCCACCTTCAGCATGTCTAAATAACACGTCTAATGTTTAAACGTATATGTCTGATGTCTGGGTCCATCTGTCGCAAAATTAATTCTTCCATTTTGTTTCTTTATTGGGAAGTATGTGTCTATACCTTTAGTCACCGACTGTATTCACCAATGTCACCACTGCAGTCAGTCGTTGAGTGTTATGTACTTTGTCACAGTAACTAACACTCTCTCTCATGTCAATGACTGCCTATAAAAAGGACACCTTTATCCCAGTAGATGTCACCCATGAAATTATGCTGTGTAAGTTTATTTACTACGTAAAATTAAGATGTTAGCATACACTCACACTATTTGTGTTGGTATTTCATACTCTACATATGTTTCTCTTTACAGCTTCAGTGATACTACAGCACCCTGGTATCCAGACTATTCAGGCACGGCCGGCACTGAAAAGAGCGGTGGGGTGGCGGGGCGGAGTTGACAGACTAGGGGATAGGTAAAATTAAATTTAAAAAAACATAAAACCACTTACCTTGTGCTTGCCGCATCGCCAAGTCAGCGATGCAGCAAGCGCAAGGTAAGTGGTTTTATTTATTTTTTTATTTAATTTTTACCGATCTCGTCATCTGTAGACTTCCCCACCCGCCCCGCCCCACTGCTCTTACCTGTGCCGGCCGCGCCTGAGACTATGTCCACTCCTCGGCTGACGCCAGAGGACATCCTTCAAGCAGCAAATCAACCCTCTACCATCCATCAGTCAGATAACTCTATGAACATAACACATGTACTAATATTTATCTCAGACTGTAGCTTATTTCCCCACTTTGTCATTTCTAACAAATGTATGTCCATTGAGCCATTTCTCCATGTGAAGTTAGGGTAACACATATCTCAGTTTCACTTTTCATTGATGATACAATTTGCATCTCCTTCCACAGTTCTCAGTCCAATGTCACAATTCTGAAGTTTATCTTTACTTTTTTCCTAAGCTGCTGCATCAAGGTAAGCATGGTCACCGTCTTCTTTCAAGACACTCATTCAGCAGCTGACATCAAAGGTCCATCCATTAAGTAAGCATCCATGGCAATAGGGTATGTGCACATCATGGGAAACCAACGCTATCGTCTACTAATCTAATGTTCGAATTGTCTTTGCTAAAGTGTATTCTGTTGCTAAAATCTGAGGTACAACGTGCCTGGTCTTGGCCAGTCTTTCATGTCCAACCTACAATGTACATTACCATTCTCTTGCACTCCTTTGGGGACCAGGAGCCTGATGATGACGCCATTCCCTCCATGATTGGAGGGCGGTGTGCAAACCCCCCCCCCCATCCTCCTCCAAGCTATCATCTATACTGCCTCTACTGCTGAAAAAGGTAGAAGTCATTGTTGGTTTCACCCAGAATGCTGCCTCTAAAAACACCTCATGGCCACCAGCAGTAGCCTTCTTGGGATCTCCCACAGCTTGCAAGTCCCCAGGCACCAGCGAAAAAACCACAAATGCTCATCCTGTTACACAGGACTCACCTCCAGTCACCAATCAAAGTTATTGAGTGCATTAATAACAGTAAGTAGCCAATTTGTAATAAATAGAGCCATATGAGAATAGTGGCCAGGACATTTTAGAAAAAGTACAAATTATTTTTCAATAACCAGTTCCTGTGTGTAAATATATTATACTACAATTTAAAAAAATAATAACAAAATGTATTTTTTTATAATTAACAAACATTTACATCAATTACATTAATTCAGCTACACATTTTAGCGGACAACAAATAATACAGATAACATGGAAATATAAAAGGCACATTACCTCCCCAGACATGAGACTGCAAAACTGTCAATCCACAGCTATAATAATATTTTTTATATGGTACGACTTACTTCCTTGCTACTGCCCATGGGCTTCCAGCTGGTCGTGGAGAGTAGACCAAGCTACTTCTAGGATCCGCCTGTGCAGTGGGGAGAACCTGGGGTACTGCGTACGATGGAGAGGTGTGGCGCAGCAGCGCAGCGGCCAGAGCTCGGGGCTCATGGTTCGATCGCCACGGAATTATTCATTATTATTATATTATAGAGCTGAGAGTTTAGCCCCATCATTTCCGGGGCCTTCAGGTGTGTCCTGCACCAAAGGTCTTTCCAGTGCTTGCGGCACATCTTGGCTCTATGAGTGTGCACACCTACTACATTGCACATCACCACATGACAATGTCCTGCCAGATTTCCATACATACTGCTTTGCTGAGTTGAATACGATGTCCTCCACAGAGTGAAGTATATTTTGGGAGCCTCCCCCCCTTCTCAATTACATTCCATTCTTCCCATCGAAAACTAGGGGGTCTCTCTTCCCTAGCCTCAGCAATTTGGGGGTTTCTGGAATTGAAGGAGGATTCTTTGGTGGTCCTTGAATGGCTCAGGAATGGTTTATTTCCTGTTCCTGTCTGTCCGAACCAGGAATGATCAAATCTGCAAACTCCTGATCCAGTAATTCTGGGCCTGGTGACACTGAAACCTTTTCAAGGCTGCAGGCACTGCAAACAACCGCACACCCTGGCTCATACCTGGCCCTTACAGCAGTTGGGGAAGCAGAAAATGCTGCCGCCGGGGAGACTGAAGCCAACCCCGGCCAGCACTCTTCCACCCAAAAATCCTATCTTCCTAAACTCACCACTAGTCCAGCTGACACTTTCCACCTGCTCTGAGGGGTTCAAAATGGTAACGGTTTTCTCCCCGGAATCCGAAAAACTGCAAGGAAAAGGATCTAGTATTACAAGTTTGAGGCAGTTATTCCCCATTCTGGGGAGACAAGTCTAAACTGCTGGAATTTGATGAGGGAATACCAACTTAAATCGGAGATTCTGGCCCTCCAGTGAGCCGGCGCCAAAACAGACACTTCTAATGAGGTAAAAGATCTCCCGCCATCTTTTGCAGATCATACTCTAGATACGCCTGGCTGACTTCGTGAAAACTTCTGCACTGAAGGCTTTAGGGTGCCCACAGCTCAAAAAATGGATTTCATAAAAATGTCTAACTTTGTTCATAATGGCAAACTCCAAACCCCAAATCAACTAACTGCGCTTCTAATTCAGTCTAGCACTGGCCCCAAAATCTTTCAATTTTCTGTAATTTTCCACAGAATTGTATTCATTTCCATTTCTTTGTTAATGTTTAGCTACCTTTGAATTTTAATGTGAAAAACATGTAATACTATTTAAATCTATTTTTCCTTATTCAATTTTTCAAAAGCATTTTTTTATACTTATCTAACACATTTTACTGTTAGAATTTTGAATTGCTTTTATTAATTAATCTTTTTACTTTTTCAATTCATCATTGCATCGTGAGGTTAAGGGTCATATTTAGGTTTTGATAGTCTAGCTGCCAGGCCTGTGAGGCAGCAGAGACAGCTCAGCAAGTTTAGGGTTTGCCACTGGTGCAGTGGCCCCTTCTTCCCTGAAGGTGCTTCACCAACAAAGCAAGAGCAGTTTCAGAAATATCAAACAATGCCGGCTGGTAGGAGATTCTATGATAGCATGACAGACTGACCAGCAATTCTTTTTATTTCCAAAGACAAACCCCAAAAACTGTCATTCGTTTTGAGAAAATGTAAAATCAATATCCCTGATGTCTTGTTTTCTCCCAACATTTGGGAGATATTGCTTGCTTTTTTGTGCACATAGTGGTCCCACATGGGCAAAAATGCGCAGGACATGGCCAGGGCCATCTTAACAGCATTAAGGGCCCCCCGGCAAAGGAGTTCACTGGGCCCTGCCTACACAACCACTCACAGGAATAAAAATGTTTAATGGAAAATTAGTGTTAAATTCTGGTCTGATGGGGCCCCTATGCTCGTGGGGCCCCCGGGCAACTGCCCAGCGTGCCCATGCGTTAAGATGGCATTGGACATGGCGTTGGAAGTGTGTGCCCTAAATAAGGTTGGCTTTCCAATGCCATACCAGCCAGTGGACCAACAACTGTGAAGGTATTTCTGACCGCAGATCCAGCTGTGGCTCCGGCATTAAAAAAACAAATATTCCATGAAGTTTATGAGCAGGGGAACCGAGAGAAAGGTGAACATGACATCAACCCATTTTTGGCAGCAGCCCTTTTACTAGAAAGCTAATAATAGACCACACTGTTAATCCAGTCCCCACAGTGAGCTGTAGAAGATGCAGCTGCAAAAGGAGGACACGCTGCAAAATAAATTACTTTTACCTGGGTGTACCAATTGTCCCTATTAGTGCCAAATGCCCATACATTGTTTGGACTTGTAAGCAGATGTTATGAGTTAAACACCATCTGCACATGAAAATGATAGATCTTGATTCACAGAATCGGTATCTGCTGATATTTATGGATACTGGTGGAACACAACTGTAGAAAATCCACAAGATGGCATGATTTTCATCAGTCATGACTATGAGAAGGGATAGGAAGATGAGCGGTATCAGGAAAGGGCCAGAGAAGTCGATACCTATCAACTCACACGGTACCACCGTGTGACACACAAGATCATCTCCCTTCGCACGGTCTACAGGTGAAAAGCCAATATCACGAAGTGGCACAAAAGGTGAGCTAGAAACCCCTTCACAGAGTGGGTTTTCAGCTCCTGTTTGGAGGCCCTGCACAGACCATGTCAATTACGGGGTGGGACAGTGAGACCTCCACAGGAGATCAGTGACAGGCTTTGAAGCTTTTTTTTTTCTAAGTGGAGGTGTTGGGGTTGAAAAGAGTGTCTCAGCACTAAGCTTCACCCCTCCAAGGCCCCGCCCCTTCACGCACACAGTAACGCTTTTGCAGAAGTCGGCAGGTCTGGAAGTGGCCATTGTGAACATTCTATATGCTCAGAAAGTCAGATGTTTGTGGAGTATACAGGAAGTAAATTCTCCACAAGTAAACCTGCTTCCATGAAGTGTAACAATTGAAAAAGCTGAGTGGGGAATTGTGTGATTGCATATTTTCCCAACCCTAAAACTGTGAATTGTCTTCCTGCCAACAATCCACAAGACTACAAATAAAGGAGGTATGAGTTTGACTAGGAATCTTATATTTGTGTAGTTTTCCATACACACTCTGTAGGATTTTGTTATTGTGCATGATATATGACATCTTGAACTTGAACCTCTGTTACACAGGAAGACAATGACTGCATATTTTGGGGTTGAGATATGCTTTTGCCACCTGATTTTGTATTGTTTGTAGTTTCTGGATTTGCAGTTATGGGAGATGAGCATAGCCACTATTGTATTAGTCCAACCTTGAGACTGAGACTATTACATAAAGTAAATATAGCCGGGATCATGGAGTAAACATACTATGTTATCTGTATATAGCATTATCATGGCTTGTATGTTGTCAAATCATATTCTGTTCATCAGTAAGTTATTGTGGATCAGAACGCATATGGCTCTATCTCCAGGGTGAACAGCATAGAAGACTTTGGACAACCCTAGCTTGTACCGAGTGTAAAGATCAATCTCGAAGACAGGAGCTTACTAGCCCTGAGTTTTGTAGACAGTGTCTGACCTATTATCAAAATCTGCTTAACGAAAAAAAGAACAAAGCTGAACTTGGCCATCGGCTTTCTTGGCATCAGGAGAAAGTGCAAATGATATCGTGAAGACGGCCAGGTCTAGATGGATAAGAACTGGTAAAACTGATTCTAAGCAGGTGCAAAGCCTTGGAGTAAATCTTTTCATCAACTCTTAAAATTGCAGTGGACCTGTAGGAGGAACAAAGCATGGAATCTGTATCATTTTGCAAGATCAATGAAATTAGAATGTTGTCCATAGAAATAACAAAACCACTTGTCTCCAGGAAGGAAACAAGCGTTGTTCCTTGGCACCATCCAAACCAGGAGTACTAGGGTGGGCCACAACGATCCACCCATGCCAAGATCAGAATTTGACAGGCGGGGGGCAGATCTCCATCAGGGAGTTTGGCAGAGCAACAGTACTCAGGGAAGCCCCTGAAGATGCCACACACCACTGTGGCTCACCTGCAGCAGGCAGTGACTCAGAAGTGGGCCACAGAGCTCTTCTTCTTGGGCAGCACTGTATTAGGTTAGACATACACACCAGGCAGAAGTGCAGGTGGTCACTTTTCAGGAGCACCACAGCGCCTTTTAGTTTCCAACTCGTCCTCAGACACCTTTCGGATTAGTAGATCCTGGAGCCATCCAGTTAGGGAATTAAATCTGGAAGAAAATGGTGGAGGGCTCACAGCAGGCTCATCCTCAGTGAGTTTGGTGGTCCTATTTAGTTGTAATACCTAAGACTCATAGAAGCCAAACAGCACATGAAGTCCCTCGCCATTCAAAGAGAGAATCAAATAGTCTCTCTTCTCCCCTATGAAAGGCTATTTCACAAAAAGGGAAGAGGACTTATTAGACTATCTGGGCCACACATGCTCACATTTACACTTTTAGATCATGGTCTGAGCACTACATCTGCGTATTGTTCTGAGCAGCTTTTCCCAGCTGCTTCTACTTCTGTGACCATCTGTGCTTCCCTTGCTCTGTCTTGCATGAACACATTTTTGTTTGTTTCCTGATATTTGCCTAGTCTACCATTATATGTATTTAATGTTCCTTTTGTGTTTTTGGCATTCTGAGCTCCTGTCTGAAGTACATGGCCTGTTTGCTCTGCTGGTAATTACAACTACTACTTCTTGTCTTTTGTGTAAATTTTGCACTTTGCACCTTCGTCAGATGTGTCCAGCTTTGTTTCATGAGGCCTAAAACCGTCAAAAGATACACTAATGCACAATAATTCTGCATAGGGAGCATTTACACAGTCAGTGGTTATCCTGAAAATCATGCATGGCTCTGGCACTCCTGGACAACCTTTGGAAAAATCGTTTCACTAAATCAGGGCCGGCTTTCACGCCAGTGGCGCCCTGTGCCACAGTCTATTTTGGCACTCCAATGTCCTCCTCCTCCATGAATTCTTTCACTACCACTCTCCAACAGTGCACCTCATCTCTCCATAGCCTCTCTCTGACATTCATTTCATGTTTTTATAGTGCTACTCATAGTTCACTCACACTCAGTTCTGTGATCCGCACAGTACACATTCTTTGCAGCAGGCACATTAATCCTCCGCACTACTTTATAATGAGTCAAAACTGCCGTTAGATGAAATTCCGATCTCTCACCAGTAGGAACATTAATCACCATAGTTATCTTGACTTTTTTTAATGTTGCCTGACACCAATAGTTATTTTTAAACACAGCGCCCCCCACCAAAGACAGTGCCAGGTGCGACTGCCCCAGTCGTACCGCCCTAAAGCCAGCCCTGTCACTAATAATTCTCAGTTACTTCATTTCTTTTTAACGTTACAGCCATTAGTGGAATCACCTTTCACATAATAAGGCAATAAGCATTTTTTAACTTTTTTAGTGGTTTGGGCCGGGGCAGTGTTAAATTTGTAAAAAAAATTAGTGCACATGCACAAAGTTTTTCTTATGAACTCGCTACCAGGACTGCTGCTTACTCTGTTTCCCAAATACCAAGGCTGTCTTATTTTGATTCCGCAACATGCTATTTCTTCCACCACCCTGCATGGAATTCCTGTCTCTTTATTTCACTATTGGGGGTTCTTTTTCATCCTTGCTGTCTCTCTCTGCCACTGTTTCTCTACCTTTCTTTTGCTTCATCTTTCTCCCTTTCCGGTCTTTCTCTCTCTCTTGCTCAAAAGTCCCCAAAAATGAGAATCGGTGACCACCACCGGCACAAATTAAGCACTGGCTTTTGGTTCTTCATCCTAATCACCTGCATCAGAGAATGGATATCTGTAATAGATGCTAGGGCTATACAAACAACGTATCAGTCATAATGATACTGATAATATGGAGCCCATTTCCTTTGATAGTGTCTAATCTCATTACCTGGACACCTGGACGCCGAGTAGAATGGCCGCAGGTCTCTAGAGCTCCGTGTGGCCTTGGTGCCAATTTAAAGGAACGGGACCAAAGAACTCGTCCTACCGGACTCTCTCCCGGAGGTCAGTCGCTGACAAAATATGCCTGTATTTTCCTTCTACATGGCGGCTTTTTGCTCTCCATTTCCTCATTACCTCTTCACCATCCTTTGATGAGGCTGGAGGCAAGATGGCAGCACGGGCCCACACTGCTCTACGTGTGGCGGGCCCGTGAGTTGCACAAAGCTCCAAAAGAAATCTGCTCCCACAGTCGGATGCCCAGGGGCTCCTGCAGTATGGCCCATGACCTGGAGTGAGTCTTTAAAGATGCGGCACGGAGGGACCCAGCGGCGGAGAGGGCAAAGACATCGGCCGGGCGCTGGAGCTTCCCCAGAGGACTTGCCGCAGTGGGTGAACATACGCCTGTATAACATTTGAAAGGGGGCGCTGACCCCTAGGCCTTGAGGCGGTTGAGACCGGCGGAGGACTGGAGGCCTGACTGCTCTGTTAGGCCCATCTCCGGGCAAGATGTCTACAACCTGGCTTGATTCTCCCCCACCCCCGTGCAGCGGGAGATCTACCTGCAGACTACTGCACGCTGCCTTCGTCCACCCACCACCCGGCCTTCTACCCCTATGGCCAGCACCAGCTCTGGGATCCCTCCAGGTCCAAGAATACCGCCTGTGATTGCACCTGCACTGCACCCTGATTTTTTTTTTGTAAAATATGTTTATTGATTTCCATCATATATCAATCAAAAACAGTTCAAACATGAGCTTCCGCTCGCATATAACGTCCCCAATGCACATGTCTCCCTATACAGGGCTCTCCGTTAGTCCACAGATACAATTGGGAGTGCCCAGCAACATACCGGCGAACAGATCATTGTTCCACCAACAAGGCCCACATTCGCAAATCTATAGCAAGGCACATCGTGATAAAGGGCAATAACAGAGACGGAGTTCGGAAGCTCTGGAGTATAGAAAAGAAAAAGAGCACGAAATCATAAACCCTGCAACAAACAACCCATCCTCCCTCCCACCAACCCCCTCCCACAACCCCCCCGGCATGACTTGATAGCTTGAGACATATCAGGGCATTCAGATCAGTGTCCACAACACAATATTCATGTAACTGGAGGTACACAGCAAACTTTCACAGCGTAGTACAGTTAGTAGGCTAATAGAGGCATCACCCATTCCCCAAAACCGTTCTAAACAGTTAATGATGAGGGCAGGTCGTGCGAGTCACTGAGCAAGGAGTCCACATCAGTATCGGAGTCTGTGGGATTTAGCAGTTCCGTTAAGGCTCCCCAGGCACGGGCAGAATCCATTGCTTTGTCGTTATGAACTCGACTAGCCGCTTGCAGTCGGAGAACCGCCTCGCACTCTGCCCACCGGAGAAATTCAGCCCTCCACCTTTGCAAACTCGGCCCCCGCTGAGACTTCCAATGTGCAGTAATTTCCCTTTTGGCCAGGACAAGCCCCAGGTCTAAAAATTTACTAGTTATTTTTGTCTTAGAAGTATGGGGAAACCAATGTAATAAACATGGACCTATACCAAATTCAATATCCCTCCCCGTAACATCACAAAGTAGCGTCAACACCTCCCGCCAGTAAAGCACGATCCGGGGGCAATCCCACACCATATGGCGGAAATCCGCTCCCTCTCTATTGCAGCGCGGGCAGGGTGCTGCGAGCGTTTTAAAATATTGTTTAATTTTAACTGGGGTGAGATAAGCTCTGTGTAAAATAAAAAATTGGATCTGCTGAAATCGGGCGTTCCTGGAACATTTCCATGGGCGCTCAAGCAATTCAGCCCACACTTTGTCAGGAATTTCCCCTTCAATGTCCTCCTCCCATTTTTGCTTCAACCCCAGAAGGGGGGGGGGGCAACATTTCATAGATCATCCGGCGATATAAACAAGTAACAGCTTTAATGGTACCAGCCACCAGCACCACGTACTGGCAAGCCATTGATGTCTTCGGTTCAGACAGCCCCCCTTTCCATCGCCGCTGAATGGCAGATACCAAGGCCGTATGCAGCAGATAGTCTCCACGTGATAGATCAAAGCGCTCCCGAAGGGCCTCAAAAGGCATCAGAACATGATCTTCATACAAATCTCCCAACGCTGTCAATCCCAAATCACACCACCCCGCTAGCGCCGACCAGTTGCCCGCATGAGGCAATTGCTGGCACATCAGCAACGGGAGCTCTGGAGCATACGGGCAGGCAATACGCGCTCTTTGTTGGCTCCTATTCCAACACAACCGAAAAGTCTGCACGTCCCCAGGGAGCTCCTTAAGGTGGAGCGGCTGCTGTAATATAATTCTGGATAACAGGTAGGCAGGAATCCGCCCCCCAGCAGCATCTCCCACGTCTCGGAACTCCCGAGCCACCGCTTGAGTAAGCCATTGCAGCTGGGCCGCCAAGTAATAAGACTCGAAGTCCGGAACTGCTAGACCTCCCTCCCCCCGTGGACGTAGCAGAGTGTGTAAAGCTACACGGCGCCTGTCAGAAAGCCAGACAAACCCCGTTACCATCTGTTGAAGCCTCTTAAAAATCGACGCAGGGAGCCAAACAGGAAGCGTCCTAAAAAAATATAGTAGCCTGGGGAGTGCCACCATCTTGAGGAGCGCTACCCGCCCTATCAGGGACAACGGTAACGTCTTCCAAAAGTCCATACTGCCTTGGAGTCCCAGTATAGCCCTTCCAATATTACCCTCCACCAGGTCTTTCTGCTCATGGTAGATACACGTCCCCAGATACGTTATACAGGTATACTCCCAGTTTACAGCCTCCGTGGATAAAGGACCCCCTACTGTCTTGGAGATGGGGAACAGGCACGATTTTGTCCAGTTCACTCCCAGACCTGCCATTTCTTCAATATGTTGAAGCAAACGCTTCGCTCCCAGCAAAGCCTCCTGGGTGTCGGCTAGGAACAGAAGGAGGTCATCCGCGTAAAGCGCAATATAGTGGGTGTCGTCATATACCTGTAGCCCCCTGAACCACTTCCCTGTTCGGGCCTGGGCCGCCAGTGGCTCTATGGCCAGTGCAAATAATAGCGGGGATAGAGGACACCCCTGACGAGTCCCTCTACTCACCGCACAGGGAGCCGATATCAGTCCGCCAGACTTAGTCCTAGCCGTGGAGTCCCTATATAGCAAAGCCGTCCAGGCCACAAACCTCTCCCCCAGTGCAAAGGCACGCATTACCTGGAATAAGTAGGGCCACTCCAGGCTATCAAAGGCCTTTTCGATATCGACCGAGAATACGGCAGCTGCACGTGACTAATACGTATCGGCCTCTAGAATACGGAGCAGGCGACGAATGTTGCCCGCCGTATTCCGTTTAGGTATAAACCCTGCCTGATCCATATGCACTAGGCGGGTCATATACGGCAGGAGGCGAGTGGCCAGTATCCGACTTAAGATGTTATAGTCGGTGGTAAGCATAGAGAGTGGACGATAGGCGGTCCTGTCCGAGGGGGGCCTCCCAGGTTTCAACAGAGGTATTATAAGCGCCTCACGCATCGTGGCAGGAAGCCGGCCCACCCTCCGTGATTCATTATAGAGGGCCACTAACCTAGGGGCCAACAGGTCAATATAAGATGCATAAAATTCGATCGGCAAACCATCCACCCCTGGAGTCTTCTTCCGTGCCATATGTTTGATCGCACCTCTTACCTCCCCCAATGTGATGTCTTGACCCAACAAATCGGCTTCCGCTCTGGCAAGTTCCGGTAAATCCGCCGCTGCTAAAAACCCCTCTAGACAACCCTCGTCCAAGGAGACCTTACTGTGATAAAGCCCCTCATAATAGTCAGAGAAAAGGCGATTAATGCCCTGCTGAGTATAGCAAACATTCCCTGCTGGATCGCATAGGGCCAAAATAGGTACCGCCTGCCTCGCGGGGTTCGCCAGCCACGCCAGCAACGCACCAGATTTGTTGCGCTCTGCGTGGGCGCGTACCATGTATTTCTTATAATCATAACATCGCAGCTTCTCAACCCCCACTGCCACTGCCTCCCGCGCCGCTAAGAGCTCTTCCTGCCTATCTGGATGCTCCGGACGATCACGCTCCAAGTCTCGCAAGCGCTGGTCTGCGGTGTCCACCTCCTGGAGGAGAACCTTTCGTACCCCAAGCATATTAGCAAAACAGAGCCCCCTCACCACCACTTTAAAAGCGTCCCACTCCACTGCCATTGAGGACGCTGTACCTGCATTCTCCTGGAAATACTGGGTCACCCCAGTTCCTACTGCATCCTGGAAGACCGGGTCCTCCAGTAGCTCCGGATTTAACTGCCATGTCGGGATCGCTGGGCGCGGTGTGGCCCAACGAAGCCTCAGCAACAGGGGATTATGGTCCGAGAGTGTTCTGGTCAAGTATTCACTGTGCTGGACCGCCGTGTGTAGGTCAGGGGAACAAAGTATCGCATCCAGCCTAACATGCAACTCGTGGAGCGCTGAGAAGAAGGAGTAGTCTCGCTCATGTGGGTGGTGCTCCCTCCATGTATCCAACAATCCCCAATTCGACTGCCATGCACTTCGAGCCCTAGCGATCTTATTAATTGGTGCTGCAGGAAGAGGAGGGTGAGATCTGTCAAGGGTGACATCAGTAATGGAATTAAAGTCCCCTCCCAACATCACCGTACCAGACAAATAGGACGCCAGTTTCCCCGACAATAAAGTAAAAAAGGCCTGTTGTTCAGCATTAGGAGCATATATACTGCCCAGTGTGATGTCCCTCCCGTTGAGTCTGCCCTGTACCAGTACATAACGCCCTTCCGGATCTACAATGTGCTGCACGGGATGAAAGGGGACCCCAGCCCTGACCCACACCAAGACTCCCTTGCAAAGGCAGAATACGAAGTGTGAAAAACCTGGCCTCTCCATCGGCGCTGCAGTGCAAGACCCTCTGAGCCTGTGATATGTGTTTCCTGGAGGAAAGCTACTTGAACCCCCCTCCGCACCAGATATGTATGGATCTTATGTCGATGGCTCATGGTGTGTAAGCCCCTAACGTTCCACGTTAGGCACTTTAAATCATTCAGTGACCGCATGGTATATGGTGTGTCCAGTGCCCCACAAATAAAATACAAGCATCATGCCGGAGCCCCTGATGAACATTCCCAAACTCCCAAACCCCCCTCCCAAGGACAGTTACCTTAAAACTAGTTCCCATCCAAACAGTAAAAAGTAGCAACTAAGCAAAGTCCCCTGACTACTTCAGAGGCAAGAGTGGACGCAGCTGCCCCAGGACGAGCTCTGCGAACAAACAGAAGGCACCAGCCGCAATAAAAGCATAAAACCTTCTCAAGGACTATGCACCTAGCGCACAATCAATTCCTCTCAAAGAATTACAGGAAATTTCCCACCCACCCCACATTAGAGTCATATTATATCATCCACACTCTGGGGTGTTACCACTGGGAGCTTTGCACTACTAGTAGTGGAGGTGTCCGAGTCATTGTCTGCAGAGTCCCTGGTAGAGCCTGCCTCATCTTCCGGTGGGGGCGGACTGATGGAACCCGACACTGATTCCACCGCCCGTAGAGCGGCGGCCCGCTCCAATTCAGCTTGCGTCGTGGAGGGTTTCATCCGGACCCTCCGCCGCAGCCTCCGAGACCCACGCACTCCAGGCAATCCACTTCGGGGCTCAGATCTCCCATGCCTGGCAGTGGCTGTCAGTCCACCTTTATACTCCTCCAACCAGTCCCAGGCCTCCGCCGAGGAGTCAAAAAAGTGGGAGGTATTGTCAACAACAATTCGCAGCCGTGCCGGAAACAACAGGGAGTACTGCAAGCCCTCCTCCCTCAGCGCATTTTTGACCTCCAGGTAAGAGGCTAGCCTTCTCTGGACCTCCAGGGTGTAATCCGGGAACAGTGCGACTCTGCTATTATCCACTGTGAAGGGCCCCGCTGTTCTCGCCCTTTGAAGTAGTAGGTCCCGGTCACGGTAATGCAGCAGGCGAGCCACCACTGGACTCGGTGGTCTGCCCGGCCCGAATGGCTTAGCCGGGACTCTATGAGCTCGCTCCAAGGTGTAAAAGGCAGACAGGCCCTCTTGGGCTACCACCGTCTTAAGCCAGGTCTCCAAGTATGTCACCAAATCGGTCCCCTCCACTCCTTCCGGCAGCCCAACCACGCGAACATTGTTCCTCCGGTTCTTGCCCTCTGCATCCTCAGCTCTGCATTCCAGGAAGCTCACTCTATCTGTAAGAGCATGCAGCTGTTGGGGCGTGTCCTTATGGGCTGGGAGCAATTCCGCTATGCTAGTTTCAGTGTCTTTGACCCTCCCTGCCAGCTTCTTGTGTTCGTCTCGCAGGAACCCTAGGCCGACCGCCACCGTACTAATGTCCTGGTGGAGGGTAGCTTTAGTGTCAGTGATAGCTGCTAGAATTTCTTTTAGCTGTTGGTGGATAGGGTCCCCAGGGGTCGTCTGCGACAGGTCAGGCGCTCCATCCTCAGGGTCCTGCCCTGCTCCAGCGGCCTTGGCTTTGGGCTTACCCATGGCGGCTACCCAGTCCCCAACCAGAGGTGCCCCCGGTCGTCAAGCCGAGAGGTTCGGGATTGGAAGGGTCCCACTGCACCGCGCGCCTTTGCCACTCACCGCCGGCAAGGAGGCTCCAGGAACAGGGCCCACAGGTACTCCCAGTCCGCTGCAATTAATATACCTGAACCTCTGGTCTCGGGGGAGGCAGGTTCGCACGGTCCGCAGTCCACCATCCAGGCCACACAGGACTCCGCTCCGCACCCTGTCCTAGACGAGTACTCCAGCCCAGGAATCGTTCAGCAAGGGCGACCCCGGCTCCAGCACCCTCAGACCTCCAGGAGCCGCGGCCGGGGAGAAACGCACACCACCCTGCGAAGGTTTCACCGCCAAATCCGGGCACCAGCGGCAACCATCCAGAGCTCAGCAAGATCCAAAATGGCGTTAGACCCACGTGGGCTCCAGCATACACTGCCCCCCAGTCTCCAGCCAAACCTCGACAGGACCGGCTAGCACTCACCGCCGGGACCCCAACTAGACTCCAGCCAACGAGGGAGCAGCAAGCCCGCAACACAGGCCATCTGGGTCATCAGGTGCGTCCCGCCGCCCCTTCGTCAAGGACCGCTCGGGGCCGATATTCCCAGCACTCCGCTATTGTTCGCCCACTCTCACTGGGCAATTGGTAGTGCCCCTCAGTGGCCCACAGTCGTTGCGGGCTAAGATCCGCCGCCTTTCCGCTGCTCACGCCGCCACAGCGGCTCTTCAGTAGCACCGCGGGCCCACCAGTCAGCCGACGACCGGGGAGTCGCGTAGTCGCGCAGCCGTCCGCGCACACCACAGTAGGCCGCAGCTGGAGCTCCCCGCTCCCGAGGAACCAGGGACAGCCGCCGCCTCGCTCACACCGCAGCGTCCGCAGCGAAAATTGCCAGAGCACTGCCGATGACCGCTGTCTAGAGTTAGCGGGCGATCGGGTGCAGCACCGCAGCCTCGATCAGCAGTTATGCCAGGATTTATGTGCGGCTGGTGCGGAGCTCCTCGCTCACGCGTCCGCCATCGGTCCCAGGCAAGCCACGCCCCCTGCACTGCACCCTGATGTCATGGCTGAATGAGCAACACAAGAACCATAGCAAAGGCGAAAAGATCATGCTCTGTAAATATGTAATGTACATTTGTCCAACCCTAACTGCTTCAACATTCCCTAAAATGTAATCTTGAGTGATTTTGCATTTTGTATATTTGTAACTCTAACCTCTAGTATCTGTAGTAGACTTATGCACTTACTACCATTCTTATGTGAATTTAGAGTTTATCTGTTTGTATCTATTATGTAAATCATGTACTCTGAAGTCCTTATGTAATGTAACTGGTTCTATTGTAAAGCGCTCTGACACCTTCGGGTATAGTTCGTGCTATATAAAAACGCATAAATAAATAAATCACCATGAATGCATATTCGTCTTCCTGGAAGCCCTTCCTCTGTTGCTACCAGCATCGATTCCTGTGTGATCATTGTTATGTCCAGGGCAGAGCCTGGGAACTTCCTCTGTCATTTGTACGCACACCTTTTGTAACAGCCAGACAAGTACTTGACAAGCAAACTTCTTCAGTTATTAAGAACAAATAGATAGCCAACTGAAAGAATGCAATGATAGGCATCAGATGGTAAGGCAATTCTTTTTTAATGGGAGTTCCAAACTTTTTCACTCAATGGTATATTTAACTTTAAGGATTTTTTCTAGAGGTAGTTGCAATCAATTGAGATCCAAGCACTGAACAAAAAAAATCAAAAGGCATTTTTTACTGTGAATTTTGTTGCCATAAATTCAATAGAAGGTAAAGGTAAAGGTAAAAATCATGCGGTAAAGGTTGTTGATGGTCAGTGCCCTATACCTGCTCCACTTCACACGACTACACACCCACAATGATAAAGTTATCCACATGCATCAATTTGCACACATAACCAGACCAGGTTGTCTTACTTTGGGTTGGGTTCAGGTATGTCACACACTCTAACCTAATGCTTAGGTGTGCTAAAGCATATGAAATACCTCTGTTCAGTAAACACTGAACCCCCCAGGGTTTAAATGTCCTACAAAAGAAAATCAGAAAAACAGCAGCTGGCTAGGCAGAGATAGTATGTTCTGGGGAAAAAAGGAAATACACGTGGAAGAATTCTTTATGCCCTGGATTCTGCATGTCTCAATATTTACCCGAATTTTTCCCCAAGTAAATTTCTGCAGGTTTAACCTGGAGTGAGGAAAGATATCCCTAGAGAACAGAAACAGCCAGAGCAACACACAAGAGGACTTTAGAACACCCCAAAAGAATACTAACAACTCCCTCTTGTGTAGGAGTATGCCGGAATTCATTTGTGTCGACAAAGCACCTTGAAAAAAGACAAACAGAATCCACTGTCATCCTCTGCTATCACTCAGTCATCACGAGGAGAAACTTTCCAGACTGTTACATCCTGTACCCAGACCGGGAAAGGAAATATAGGTTTAGGAATCCTGAGCTGGAGGTCCAAACCAAAGAGGTGGTAAGACACTATGAGTGTCTAATGTACCAAATCATGCTGAAGATGCCACCAAAACAAACAAAAACATGCTTGTGAAAGGAAGAAATGTCCAAAATCAGTACTGAATCAACATATCAACTTGATGTTGAGAACATTAAAAACAGGTTCGAAACCTTGAAATTCTAGGTAGTTAAGCGAGTTGACAAGCACATGACAACTGGTGGTAGTTCTCCACCTCGGCTCTATGTAAAGTTGTGGGAAGAAACAATGATGACCATCCTCAACATGTCTGGAGTGCAAGACATGAAAGAAGGTCTTGAAGTTGGAAGAATCCAAGGTAGGAGACATGAGAGTTGAAATGGAAGTCCATGTGGTTGTTAAAAAAATGCCTTAGCTGAGAATGATCATCATTGTGACTAGTGGCTGAAGGCTGCAACTCACTAATGGTACTGCTGGCATTTATTGAAATTGGACTACAACAATCATAATGCACTGTAATCTTGATGACGAAGGGTTGATTTGTCAATACAGTACCTTAGGGTGACGTGTTAACAGAGTATGACTAATGTTGCTTCTTGTCAGGATCATTACATTGAGGTTTTGTCCAGTGCATCTAACACACAAGTTCTGTACACATACAGGCACTGCTTTAGTGCTGTTGGCGTCCGGTGCAAAATTCATTTTTGGCACCCCCCGACCTCCTCCTCCGATTCCCTCAATACCACCGGACAACAGTGCCCAACATCTCTCCATAGCTCCTCTCTCATATACATTTCATTTGTTTTAAAGAACTGGTAAAGGCTGGCTTTATTAATAAGAATTTAAATGTACCCAAACAAACCCTTTCCAGCAACATTAGGAATAGATAATGAAAGACTGGGGGAAAAAACATAACTTCCTAACCTATTTTATGCAGTTTGCAAGCAGCTCATTGATGACAATTCGTTAACAGTCACTGATAGGGTTGTATCTTATGAACAGCCGTAAAAAGCATTTCTGCGACAAAAGCAGTAATACACTCAGCTATCCACATAAAATACAGATCGGTGATATACACTGTACGTGTTAGTTGCAGTGGGCATATTAACCCTCTGTGCTACTTTATGGTGAGTCAAAACTGCCACTAGACAAATCTCTGAACTCTCTCTCTAGCAGGAACATTAATCACAAGAGCTATCCTAACATTTTTAATGCTGCCTGAAAACTGGATGTACAAGGATCATTGGCCCAGGTGTTTTAAATCGTAAGTTATTGCTAAACACAGCGACCCCCCTTGAGGTCAGCGCCCCCCTCCCAGGTGAGCTCCCAGTGCAGCCACACCAGCCGCACTGCCCTAAAGCCGGCCCTGTATACATAGATCTACATCATACAGCATTTGCAGATAAATAGGGTGGTTTATTTTATGGTTTCAGCACACTTGTTTCTATCTACTTGAGGTCAACAGGTTCACATAAGTGCAGTTCGTTGACCATAGGATATCAGGAAATCCTGCTGCATCACAGATATATGCTTTGTTGGCATTAGCTGCGTGGTGCCCAAGAGGAACTGTACATGCTGCTCACTCACTCTCTGCAAAGCATCCATTGCGTATCAGAGTATTTTGCTAGAGATTGACTGAGAAATGCCATTCACCAAACCTTCTGTCTGATGTGTGGTGCCTGCTGCAAAGAAATCTAGCACTGCTAGCATTTTCAGGAAGGTGGGATGGCAGTGGATCCCTATGTTGGGCTCCAGGGTATCCGTAAATGATGAAAATATGTTGTGCATGGTCTCCATATCGAGCCTGCGTATCCTCTGGATTTATAGCTGATTCATGTTGATGGGTTCCAGCCTTACTGGCTCTTATCTTGTATTTCTGCACCATTTAAGTTCATTTATAGGTGGCCTGATTTCCATCCTTATACTGCACAATTTGTTGTAGCAGAAAATGGATCTGGCATAGCATGATATAGTGGCCTAACAGTGCTGAACCATGGTGGTGTACTGCAGAATGGAAGCGTGCGCTGCTGCAATCAATCTTGCGAGAGCTTCACCTGTTTATAGCTGTTGCTGTAGGCCTGGGCGTGTGTGCAGGTGTTTGGGAGATTTTGTTATTTTCAGCTCCAACAGTGCATGTACTGTGTTTTTTGCATTATTCTGCTGGTCTTGGGTTTTTTTCTTTTGTTTTCGAGCTATTCTTCCAATCCTTACACTTTCATGAATTATTACCACTTGCTATTGACTGGTGGTATTTTAAGGTGGTATTTTCCTCTGGTTTTTAATGACCTCTCATACTTGTAATTGGATGATATTTATCACATGCATTAAAATAGTGCATGCATTAAATAGCACACGTGGACTACAGACAAGCAGTATTTGCCGTAAAGTCATGCGCTATTTACCCCTGCATATGGTTATTACCACTACACCTAACCTATAATCAGGGCCGTAGAGATTGCCTTTTATCCATAGTCCTCAAGGCTTTGCTAGGCTTACTGATCTATCAAGCATGCCACTGAAGTCAGATTTAGGATCGGTTCAGGGTTATTAATCATTGAAGTACACCGGTGTCTTCCCTTCAGAAGGCAAAAAGTCTGATAATGACCCATAGGCAATGCAGAGTCCTGTGCAAGGTTGTAATGAGGTGATATAAACTAGGACAGAAAAATGACACTATTCCAATCATTTTGTAACCTTTGAAGATAAACTAGAAGAGCAGCTTCTGTTTAGGTGTACATACCAAAAATGGAACTGTTGGCTAGCTAAACTGACAAGCCTTTATTCAATGTGTATCATTATTAGTTTCTGCCTTTTTAACTGTGCCCTCATACATGTAAAGGTTTAGTAGAGACAGCTTTAGCTATTTTACCGGGCTCAAGTAATAAACAAATCATAGATAAAAAATACACACATATATACGTACTAAGGCCCCAATTCCGATGTCGGACGGACCGGAGTCCGTCCAACATTGGTTTAGAGCTGGAACAGAACGACCTGCTATCGTCGGTTTCAGCACAGGAATGAGGATGCGATGAACCCTGTTCGGTCGCAATCCTATTCTTTACAATGGGAGCATGCATTCCGAACGGAATGCATGCTCTCATTGCAAAGAGCAGAGGTGCAGTTCATCCTGGCACCCCTTGGCAGGCACCTCAAGGTGCCTGCCACCGGGTGCAGGGATCAACAGGGGGGGCACCATAGGTGTTCCCTAGGCCGCTATTTGGTGGCCTTGCACCCATGAGGGCCCTGCTGGGGGCCCCCAAAGACAGTTTCCCAATGCCTTTCTGTGTCAGAAAGGCAGTGGGAAGCTGCCATCGTAATCCCTCGGCCGGAAAGAGCCAAGCAAGGGATTAATGAAGGCCTTCCGAACGGCGGAGGGGCTCTCCGAGCCCATCGTAAGCCATTCGGAACTCCTTTTTGGAATAATTTCTGACCGACTCCATCAAAATGGGTCGGTCGGAAATTATTCCAAACAGGAGATTACAATGCGGTAAGACTGGCTTCTTACCGCATCGTAATCAGGCCCAAAGAGTGACTTTGGTTCAGTAATCTTCATCTATTGCTCTGTTTGACTGTCATTAACATTTTGATCTCCTGGTCTAGCTTCTATTGAACTGATTAGACTAACAAATGGGAAATCATTTGTTCTGTGTTGTTTAAACTATGCCTTCAGATCTCAGAAATTGAAAGCCAATAATAAATTTTCTTGTACAAATAAGCTTTGTATTTTCCTGTGATGTGCATTAAAACTAAAAAGGACTTCTATGTCTGTTGTGAGTATATGAGCTTGCTAACTAGCACCCATAATGTTCTATTAAAACTATATGTGATAGTTTATATATTTTTTTAAACTGTAGATTTTATGGCAGGCATATGACCATTACAGTTACGTAATAGCATGTTTTTTTTTCTTCCTTTAATTTTTGTGATACATGCTTTTATTTTTGTGATTCATTCAGCCTGTCTGTCTATCACAGATTATCACTCCCATAGCTATCCATTTTGAAGAAATAGGCTATTTCTTCACCAATAAAATTGACACAATTTACTCAACCTTTGACACACAACTCCACTTAGACAAGCTCCACTGGAAACAACTTGGCCCCCCTACGGTAACTAGGGAATTTCACAAATTTGTCTGTAGAATAAGTTGAAAAAATGATGGCAGAAGTCAAGTCTGGATCCCCTCTAGAGCCCTGTCCCCACTATATTTTTTCTTGCTGGCTTCTATACTAGGCCCTACTTGACACGAATCTTTAATCTCTCACTGTCAAACGCAGAGTATCCTGACGCTTGGAAGCAAGCTTTAATATTTCTCTTTGTGAAAAAATCTGGGATACATGTTTCCATCCTATCCAATTATTGACCTATTTCATTGCGCCCCAGATGTCTAAATTTCTGGAAATACTAGTCAACACCCAGCCAATTGCCTTTCTTGAAAATAACCTGTTAGATCCCTCACAGACGGCTTTCAGAACCAATAACAGCACAGAATCCACTCTCCTTGCGGTGCTAGATAATATCAGATTAGCAGTGGATCAGGGCAAGGCCGATGTCCTGACTCTTCTCAATCTTTCCATGGCATTTGATACAGTTTCCCATAGTTTACTGATAAAAAACTTCATGAGATCGGGGTTCACTCCAAAGCCCTAAAATGTTTTAGCTCCTTTTCAAGTAAGAGAACCAAATCCGTTCACTTAAATACTTTTAGGTCTCTTCCCCATGTATCTAAATGTGTGGTCCCCTGGAGCTCCTCCGTCAGTCCAATACTTTTAAATGTGTATGTCTCATCTCTCGCGAAAATTGTCAGAAAATGGGGCTTTGAGATCTGCTACCAACGACACCCAGCTGGTAATCTCGATAGGGAAAAAACACCATGAAACCAAGTAAAACCTTACCAGCTGTCTCACTGAAGTAGCAAGTTGTAGGAGAGCACACTGTTTGATATTGAACACCGATAAAACCGAGATCCTACTTTTGGAAGTGCCCATCAGATTTGAGACTCCTCATGGTGGCCGACTTCGCTGGGTTCAGCCCCTGTGGCCAAAAGCAGTGGCAAAAAGCCTGGGTGTTTTAATCGATGACTCTTTATCCATGCAGGAGCAAGCCGGTGCCATGTGTGGCAAATTCTTTCGCTTTCCTAAGCACTAAGAACCATAGTCCAAGCACTAATCACAAGTAGATTGGCTTATGAAAATGCATTAAAGTGGGATTGGGCTACTCTCTCTTCACTCGACTTCAGTTGATTCAAAATGCGGCAGCTAAGCTCTGTAACAAAGACCGATTTCGCTCAGCATCAGTCTGCCTAAAAATCCTCCACTGGCTACCAATGTGCAAAAGATCTACATTTAAACTGCTCTGCCACGCACATAAAGCACTCTATGAATCTGGCCTAGCAATACTAAGATCAAAGTTGAAATTGTACACACCAGCACGAAGTCTGAGCTCATTGAACTTAGCACTGGCCAGTCAGTCAATCGTCTTTATTTCGGCTCAAACAAACCATAAAAGTACACAAGATAAAAATGTAAAACAAGATAAATGTAGATCACAGTGCAAAATGTATGGAATAAATTACAATCGGACTTAGCACTAGCCAAAATTAAGCTCATGAAAAAAGTAAGAACTGGTGGTCGCTCTTTTTCCCATCTATCAGTGGCCCAAAGGAACTTACTGCCTCTGGACCCCTGCCTCATGGACAATCATATTAAGTTTAGAAAAAACCTAACAACCTGGCTTTTCTCAGACTAACTTTAATGTAAAAAATGGGCATTCACCATAATAATCCCAGCCTTAGCCATTTGAGATCACAGCAACTCAGCGCCGTGATATCCCCTAGGGGCAGTAGCGGCTCGCACAGGTAAGAGCGGTGAGGCCTGGAGGTGGTGGAAGCCGACAGGATAAGTAATTTTAAATAAATTAAACCACCTACTTTGCGCTCGCCGCATCGCCAACGCGGTGATGCTGCGAGCGCAAAGTAAGTGGTTTTATGCATTTATTTATTACTTATCCCGTCATCTGTCGACTTTCAACACCCCCCAAGCCGCCCTGCCCCCGCCCCACCGCTCTTACCTGTGCGAGCCGCTACTGCCTAGGGGATAAGTGTTTGTGCTTTATAAATACTATAATTAAATGTTTACAATAAAAATAGCTTGTCGAGGTGATTCCTAATTGCTTTACCAGTGCTTCTTTAACATGTGCATGTAGACATTACTCTCAGAGCCAGTAATGACTCCACCATTATCCTCTGCGGAACAAGTTAGATATTTGTGCCAGTGCTATGCAGTGCACCACAGACCCTGGTCGAGGTAGTGACAGCAACAGGAGGTAGCCTAATGGACAGTATTTCCACTTCAACCCTGAATTATTAAAATCAACACCAATAGTGAGAAGCCTGGAAGGCAGTTGAAGTTAGTCTTGACCTTCCTTTTGGTGCATCAGTGAGGTTTCTCTTTTTCACTATACAATCCCAGTGTTAAGCGCTTTCTGTTTAGTTGACACATCTTCTCTACTCTAGCTTAGGAAAGATGTACAATACATATTCTTGTGCTCACTCCTTGTCACTATTGATGGACGAGATTCCTTACCAAAAGTGGAGCTATTTTCAGAGTCTGTTTTATGTTTCAGCTACAGAAGGCTCTTGCTGTCTGTTGGTCGAACCTATTAGATTGGGCTTTGGGTCAGTCTGTAGCTCGCGATTCGATGGCTTTAATGTATATCCCCTTGCCAGGCACTATATCAGTAACCTAGGCAAGACTTACTGAACCTTCCAGAAGGGCTGACTACATCCTGTTTAGAGGGATTGACTGACTGTTTTGGAGGGACATTGAAGATATCCTTGCACAAAGAAGATGCAGCTCAGAAGAAGTAGAGGTTGTGAGGAGCTGAGGTGGGGCAAGGAAATGCCGACACGACGATACAGGGCGCAATGTGCATTGAGAGGGTGTGATCGAGGTCCATAGGCCTGGACATGTCTTCCTTATGGAGGCAGAATTGATACTTGTGACTGCAGGTGTCCCAGAATTCATCCTGAAGAGAATTCCACTTCAAGCCTTAATGCCTAAAAGGACTGAAGCGGTGAGGAAATTCCAGCTGTTGACATGGTCAGACTTTGAATCTCTGAGTAGAGGGGATGTTCACATACAGTTACATATGGGGACAGGGGTGGAACTAATTTAATGCCTGTAACTCATAAAGTAATTGTCTTACCAAGGCAAATGACAGTTACATCTTTTATTGAAGCTTTGTGATACATTATACACTCTCTCCATTTGTTAGAGGACTTTATCTACTGTACCCAGTGTGTTACATGATTTATAAAATTAATAAAAATAATTGTATTTAATAAAAAAGAATGCCACAGTGCTGAGAGAATCCAACAACATCTGGAGGATTGACACCTTTATGACCCTGGGTGTGCTCCTGCTGGAGTGAGGGGGGTTTCCGATTCAGTCTAAGGAAGAACATACTTAGCAAGATCCTGGCGACTTTAAGTTCTACTGCCACGCAGGCACCTCCACCAGACTTGTGTTCCTGCTGCCGTGACCTGCCTTTTATAATGGGTGGCGCGCATTGTGAAGCACGAACTCTGTCGGTTGGGCCGAGGCCATGATTGAAGTAACCTCACTTGGTGCGCTACCATGAGGGCATACTATCCCAGAGGAGAGAAGCGGGCGCACTCAAATGGAGGCTAACTTAGAGATTTGGCTGTGACTGAGAATAACCAGAGCACTAGGGACTGACCCCTTCCAGACACCATTCCACTCCCCAACTCCCTGCAGGGCCGGAGGCCAATGTACTACACCAGTAAAGACTTGCCCATAACATACCGAGGGTGCTGTTCCCATTAGTGCCTGATTAACCGCTCTCTGTGAAATTATGTGCAATGATCCTTTTTCTTTATTGCGAGTGATTAAAATTAAAGTATTTTCTTTTCTACAAACAATGGTACTGGCTGCACAGTGATTAAAAACTTCTCACCCCATACCTGCTGAGTATTCTATCTGTGATCCCACACCACTTTCCTGAGTAAGCTTTGGACTGCTCAGCTTCACTAGCCTGAAAGTCAAGTGCAGAAGGGATGTATTTGGTGATCTGTTTGGGACCAACAGTAAGGTTAAGCTCCCGGAAACCAGTGGTAAACGGCTCTGTTTGATACAATTTGAACCAAGTAACCCCAGGCTGCCTACGGACTCCCCAAAAAGTTCCCACAGTAACTTTTCTAGGACTACTCGTATGAAGCCCACTTCTCCCTAATTTCTTTGAGAAGGGAGGCCTTACTGACTTTGGTTATTACTGGGCCTAAGACGTAAGTCTCTTTCTCAAAGACATATTCATCTGTCTAGTCTGAACTGAGAGGTTGTGCTGCTCCTCGCAGAGATATTCCACGCATGGAGAACATGGTTTTGATACCACAGGTCTTTCTGCTCCTGGTTGCAACCATTCACTCTAGACTTCAAGGCGGAGGCCGCCTTGGTACAGTTTGGTAAGTGATTCCACGGTTGCTTTTAGTTTTCTCCCTCCTTTGTGAATGCACTGTTTCAAGAATCAACTTTGAATGCAATGCTAAAGGAAGTGGGACCATCTTGATCACTTCATTCTTGTCCCCAGACTCTCCTTTAGTAGCAGTATCTGTATAAGTGAATGCAGTCATTCCTTATAACAGACCAGATCTTTCGCAATAGTGCATCTTTTCAAGCACGATTAGTCAGGGTTAGGGTTAACTCTTGCTCCATCAGCATGTCTAGAACCACAGTTTCCCCCCAGTGCCTCAATATGTGTTTGGTGTCCCAGGCCTGCCAAATCACAGAGTTTGCTGCGTGACACACAGTTTTGTCACTAATCATACAGCTACCGACAGCTATCGCAAATAGGTTTCCAGCTCAGGTGTGCTTAGACTGCACAGCCTGCTCCCAGGGCTGGCTTTAGGGCAGTGCGACCGGTGCGGCCGCACTGGGCGCTGACCTGTGGAGGGGGGCGCTGACATCAGGGGGGGTGCTGTGTTTAGCAATAACTCATGATTGGAGAGATGAGGGGCACTTTTGCCCGGTGGTAGCAAGAGAATCCGAGAAGGAGGCATGGGCTGTGGAGGCGCCAAAAATGATTGTCGCACCAGGTGTCACCAGCGCTAAAGCCGGCCCTGCATGCTCCAATTAAAGATCTCCCCATTGCATGAGAGGTGGATTCAGAGGATTTCGTTCTTGCTGTGGAGGAGGGTAGGTTTGCTCTGGGGCTCAGCTTTCAGGGGTCTCTCCCCACATACCTGCGGTGCTCCAGGCAGTACTCTGCAGGTTTCTGTCTCCCTGATGAAGCCCAGTATAAGCTTCTGTGTTGTTCCCTCTGCTTGCTCATTCCGTCAGCCTTGAACGACAGTTAGGGACACAGATTTTCTGATGTCTATTGGGGAATTTGGTCTTCTCATCTAAGGGAATGTGTAAAATGTGGCATTTTTACACTTCAAAATGTATGGCCAGGCAGAGGAGCACATTAGCTTCATGTCCTGTCAAGCAGGTGTATGTCAACGCTGCCCTAAACTAATTTTTAGAAAAGGAAATTGTATTTGCCTACAAATATAGCCTTGCGGTAAATAAATGATAATAAATATAGAAATAATGCTAACATTGTATAGTGCTTATCTCACTGAAGGCCCTAAGAGTGTATGCCATTTTGTCTACAAACAACATCACTAAGCATTGTTTGTGCATGTGTACGTGCGTGCGAGCATGTGTGTATTTCTAGGCATATGTGTGTCTGGGTATATATGTGTGTGTGTGCGCGAGCGTGCGTGCGCTTCTAGACAGGGCCTGCTTTAGGGGGGGTGCAGCCAGCGCGACCACACTGGGCGCTGTCCTGGGGGGGGGGGTGCACTGACCTCAGGTGGGTGCTGTGTTTTACAATAGCGTACAATTTAAAAGCACCTGCTGCAGAGTTCCTTGTGCATTCAGTTTTTAGGCTGCAATATAAATGACACGATAATTCTGGTGATTAATTTTCCTGCTAGAGAGAGAGAGATGGGAGTTTTGTCTTGTGGCAGTTTTGACTCGCCATAAATGGTTTTTATGCCTGCTGCAAAGAACAGATCTGTATTTTATGTGGATAGCTGAGTGGATTAGTAAAGCCAGCCTTTACCAGCACTTTAAAACAAACAAAATGTATCTGAGAGAGGGGCTAAGGAGAGATGAGGGGCACTTTTGCCGGGTTGTAGTGAGGGAATCCGAGGAGGAGGTCATATGGGGGCGCCAAAAACATTGTAGCAGTTCGCTCCACCAGCGCTAAAGCTGGCCCTGCTTCTACAATCCTACAGTCAGGCTCTGTGGAGGGAGTGCAGCACAACAGTTTGATGTCATCTTCCTCTTTCCTCCCTACTGATCTGGTATGAAAGCACCTCAAATGTCCAGCAGGAGGCGCTGCCATTGCTTTCCATATTGTGGGCAGTCTTAACATTATAGAGGCCTGCCCTGGAATAATGGTAGCCTTGCATTATGATAGGCATTCCTGATATAATGATAACCATCCTTAGCATACATGGAGCGCTAGCCTAGGATGGTCCTCCCTCGCACATTGTTAGCATCCTTTGCATGGTATTGTGTTATTCCATTATGGCATTCACATAACACATTCCATGCCCTGGTGTGGCACTGATGGGCTCATTTGCAGTGGGGTACCCTTGCCCACAATGCTAAAACCTTCCTTCTGTGTCTGGTTCTATTAAGCTGCTGTGGCTCCTACCTGCATGATGACCAGAGGTCATTCAGTGAAGTAAAAGCATGATGGGCATCGGCCATATTCTCCAAGACTGGCCTCCAAATGGGCCCGGTTCCAGATGTTGTACAAATCATGTACTAAAGCCAGGGCCACTGGAATAATGCGATTGTGTGGCTGTGGCGCTTTTCGCTTAGTTGTAGATTAGCCACATTTGCCAAATAACCCATCATCTGCTGCATAATCTGCAGATTTTAACAAAAAAAATTGTTTCTAGCTCAAACAGTTCAAAAGTTAGTAAAAACGCAGTGACGCCTGCTGCCACACAGTGGAATGCCCTGTGCAAAGGTTAACTAGTCAACTTTCTGTTGCTTATTTCTATATTTGGGTGTTAAACTGGTACTAAAGAGGTGCAACCAATGCCCAAACAGTGTTAACAAGTGTAAAAATGACAAAATAATGAAGCAATACTATCATAAAATGTGCCGCAATATGGCGCATAATTTGCCTTTTCTTGCCACAGAATTTACTCAACCCTGCCGCATAATTTGGCCCTCCCCTGCCGCATAATTTGGCCCTCCCCTGCCGCATAATTCCAGTGGCCCTGATTAAAGCCCTTTCCTTTTACGCTCCTTACCGACAGCCCAGTTGCACTTCACCTGCCCTTTGCCCCACTCAACATTCACCCACCACCGACACTTCCTGTTCACACCCGTCAGCTCACCGCTCACACCAAGAAATGCCTGCGCGACCATTTTCACCCCATTCGCCTCTTACAGTCTGGTTCTGGTCCGTCACCTCTATTATGTGGCCTCCGCCGTGGGTGCTAAGATGCTGGTCTCATTCCAGACGGGAGGGAGTGATTAACACTCACATCACTCCAGCTTTGATCAAGCGTCTCGGAGAGCTTTCAGAGAACAATGTGCAATAATTCTTTCTGCACAAAGTCAGAGCGGCCTGGCCCTCTTCCCTTGTGTCATGACTAGGAGCCCAGACTCACACCGCAAACAGCAGGCGATCTCCAGGTAAAGTGAGTACCAATAGCATTCCTGATTTAATACAGCACCTATGGAGTTAATTCTTATTTAATGGTCTGAAAACATGTATATCTGGCTCGCCTGTACTATCTTCAACATACATAGCTGAAGAACAATACTGTGGTGCTTATTAAGACAAAATTTAAATTCTTTTGTGTGTCACCTGATTTTAGAATATTATACTAAGAATGTTCAACAGATTCCACCAAAAAACAATAGTTGCAAAATACTTATTTTAGCAGATATGTACAATTATAGTTTCAATATTTTCTAGATATATACCGTTACTGATCCAGGGGCTTTACTTATACTTCTCCAAGTATAGCATCAGTTCTCAAATTCTGTATTAAGTTTTATAGATAAATATGAATTCCTGCCTACTATGTCAGCCTCAAACATCTGCAATTGCATTATAATTGCATTTGTATAGCGCTTACTACCTCTGGCAAGGCGTTGAAGCACTTTACAGGGAGTAGTACTCTACTCCGTTACTCGTGGTTAGTAGGTAATCCAGTAGTGATTGCTTATTGGTTAACATTGGTTACTGGGATTGGTCGTGTGCTCTCAGGGAAACCGTTCCATGCATTTACCCCAGTTAATTCAGGGTAGTATAAGTTAGTAGGAGTTAGATGTGCTCATTAGTGGGGTATGTGAGCTCATGTGAGCGCGTGCATAAGGTTGGTGGGTTGAATCAAAAGGCGAGAGGAGAGTAGGTGCTGTTAGGTTGCAGGGATATAGTTTCAAATAAGGAGGTTGTTACCTACAAGATGATGTTTTGTGCAGAAACGCAATAAAAGAGAGTAGGCCGACAAGCATGTGACTTGTGGTGGGCTACACATTTAGGGTAAAGATAGGGCCATTGAACAGAAAAGAAGGAGAGAGATGGGGTCACTAGTGTTAAGCCAAAGTCAGTTTTTCATGCATGGTTTTAGGAATATACAGGAGGCTTTTCAGATAGCAGGCAATCTGAGGATTTAAAACTGTAGAAACAGCATGAGGATAACATATTGCGCTGCATTACATGTGGAATAGCATGTTGCACTGTAGAATTTGTATAGCACTTACTACCCCCGTGTGGGGCGTCCAGGCAACAAGGAAAATAGAAGGGAAGCATTGGAGGCCAGCACATATATTAAGACACTCTGGTTGTCAATATAGTGTGCGTTGGCATTCCCACTGCTTGCTTATGATCCCAAGTGGCCACCTTCTTTATAAACGAGCTGTAGCAAGGCCAATATGTCTGAATTAAATTGAAAGTGAATAGATGCTTCCACTCTTTTAGCCACTCCTCCATCTGTCTATACACACAATCACTCATCCTTGCACTTATTCATTTATTAATCCAGACATTGACTCGGCAAGTCACTCATGGCACGCCACAGGGTGCTGCTTCTTTGCTACCACTCAAGTAAATTTTCTACTCGAGCAGCAACTTTCTCACAGTGAGCAGCAGCTTTCTCACCACGAACGGTCGCGACTGCCCGCGACCGCCCGCATTGAGAAAATCTGGCCAGGTTCCGGCTTGGTGCCTGAAATTCTCTCTAGGGGTCGCCAATTCTTGCTTGCACTTGCCAACTTAACGTTGGTGAGCCGCACGTGAGAAAAAACTCTGCCATGCAGCAGTTTTGCCAGAACTCCGCACTAAAAGCATAATGCGTAGTGGGCAAAACTCTGCAAACTCCGCCAGCAGAGTGGAATTTATCACCCACCCCTAGTGGCTACTAGTCTGTGGGGAATATATGACGTTACAACGCAAACCAATACAACGAATACCTTTACACGAAATTTCTACAACGCAACTACCATTGCAACGCATGTTTTTTCAACGAAAACCATTACAACGCATTATAATAGAGTTATATATAAATGACCTTTACAACGCATGTATTCACAACGCATACTATTACAACGCATACCATTACTATGAATATTAAATTTGCTGCTATAGGTAAGTGAAAATGCTTTTTTTTCTAAATTTGTAACCCATCCACTGGGACGGGATGCAAAGGAAATAGGGGTTTTAGGTGGGGAAGTATATTAATATGCAGGCATTAATTTTAATACTCGAATATTGTTTTTAATACTTGAGTATAATTGTTTTTTCATTTTTATTAGTTTTTGTTTAAAAAAGGTACTATTTTAAAACTTCAGTATTCATTTTAAAACCTGTTTAACATTTTCAACATATTTAATAATGTTAAAAAATTATAAAAGAACGACATTCATTTATACACACTAAACATTTCTACCCAAAAACACTAGAATGAGTGGCAGAAACAGCCTCTAAGTACGAGTCATATAACCAAACAAAACATGTGTCCTTCCACATTTCTATTGCACCAGCCGAGCCACCATCAACTCAAAATGGCTGCCATTCAGAAACTGAATTAATTAAACAATTTTTTAACACAGTGCATAAACAAATATACATTCTCTCAGCCTCTAAACTGCGCTCAAAAATCGGTTTCAAAATATATTTTATTTTACATTTTGGTTTTCCCAACAAAAACATATAAATACAGCATTCCACCATTTTGTGCTCAGTGGTGCACTGACTTCCATGGTGACCACACGCAGCTAGAGCTTGAGGAGACAACTGACACACGACAATTAAAACACTGCCATCTATTGACCAAAGTAAGTGTACGGATTTAGGAAACATGTTCTTGATTCAGTAAATTTAATGCTAAATTTGAAATAAAATTATTTTTACATTATTCACAGATTTTGAAAAACCACCCCAGCAGGAAAATAATTATTACATTTTGAAGTAAGTGGTTTCAAAACTACAGATAAGTTTAATTTTTAACTCCAAAACAGAAATTAATTATTTTTTTCACTTGGAACAGAATTTTTTCAGAAACATATCACAATCGATTTTCTATCAAAAATCCATTAGAACATCTACTGTGAGTATACTATAAATTAAAATTAATACAAAACAAACTATATTTTCAGCATAAAGTATTTGAAAAACTGTAATGTAGGTTCCGGAGCTAACCACAGGGAAAGTGCTCTAATGTGAGTTAGCTCAAAAAAGAAAATTATAACACCACAGTGCTTAGCAGTTTGGAGGGTTTCGGGGGGTGAGGTTGGGAAAAATTGCTATTCTAACTCGACAGGGTGTTTGCCTCCGAGAAAGTGCCAATAAGGGGTGGGTAGCAAATTAGCTTTTAGAACTGCAGCAGGTGTTTACCTCTTGAAATATGCTGGACGGTGGTGGGGGGCAAAATTACTATTCAAACACAAACACGTGTTTTACAAAGGGAAATTGCTATTTACTTGTGGGTTGCAAAGATAGCAATTCTTTTTTGAACAGGCATTTACCACAGCAAAAGGCAGGACTGTGGAGGAGGGCAAAAAAAAATGTATCTCCAACCGGTGTTTGCCTCAGTGAAAATGCTGGTCAGTGGTGGTGGCTGTATACCTATTCTAACTCAAACAGGTGTTCGGCTAATGGAAAGTACAGGTCAGTGATAGTGTGTAAAAAAAAGTATTGCAACTCCTACAGCAGTTTGCCTGAGGAAATGTGCTCGTCTGTGGTGGGGAGTAAATTTACTATTCAGACTCCAACAAGTTTCTACCTCTAGGGAACTGCTGGTCAGTGTGGTGGACAAAAATCATATTCCACCTCAACAGGGTGCTGGTGTCAGTGAAGCTTATGGTCACTGTTAGGGTGCTTAAGTCTGTAAAGGTGCTGGATAGTGATGGGGATGAAAAAGCCACAAGATGCCAGCCTCATGGAAAATGCTCCTCAGTGATAGAAGACAAAATTAGTAACTTTCCTCATTAACTGAACTTTTCAATTATTACTTTATTAAATGCAAAATAAAAATATTAAAACATACAATCCTATTTTTGTTTTACTTTCACAGCTTGAATCAACATCTTATGAAATAAAGAAATGCAAAACGATCAATAAAAAACTGAAACAACTAATAAAACACTTGTTCATCAATCACATGGAATTTCACAGGTAAAGTAGATCACAAACATACTGTGTCAACCAAAACAATCAAAAAATGTTTCTGTTTAAACACCAAAAAGCAAAGTAAACATTAACCAATAAATATCCACATTTCTTTTCAGATTTGCCAAAGGGAAACTGCTAGTCACTGGTGGGGTGCAAAATAAATAGTCTAACTCCAACAGGTGTTTGCGTCAGAGAAAGTGCTGGTTTGAGAATGGAGGGCAAAATTACTATTCTAACTCCAACAGGTGTTTGCCTCCGGGAAAGTACTGGACAGTGGTGGCGAGCAAAATTACTATTCTAACTCCAACAGGTGTTTGCCTCAGGGAAAGTGCGGGACAGTGGTGGGGTGCAAAATTAGTATTCTAACTCCAACAGGTTTTTGCCTCAGGGAAAGCGCTGGACAGTTGTGGGGGCAAAATTATTATTCTAACTCCAACAGCTGTTTGCTTAAGGGAAAGTGGTTGAAAGTGCTGGGGTCAAAATTACTAATCTAACTCCAACAGGTGTTTGCTTCAGGGAAAGTGCTGGACAGTGGTGGGGTGGAAAATTACTATTCTAACTCCAACAGGTGTTTGCCTCATGGAAAGTGCTGGACAGTGGTGGGGGCCAAAATTACTATTCTAACTCTAACAGGTGTTTGCCTCAGGGAAAGTGCTGGACAGTGGTGGAGAGCAAAATTGCTATTCTAACTCCAACAAGTGTTTGCCTCAGAAAAAGTGCTGGACAGTGGTGGGGGTCAAAATTACTATTCTAACTCCAACAGGTGTTTGCTTCAGGGAAAGTGCTGAACAGTGGTGGGGCAAAATTATTATTCTAACTCCAACAGGTGTTTGCCTCAGGGAAAGTGGTGGACAGTGGTGGGGGTCAAAATTACTAATCTAACTCCAACAGGTGTTTGCTTCAGGGAAAGTGCTGGACAGTGGTGGGGTGGAAAATTCGTATTCTAACTCCAGCAGGTGTTTGCCTCAGGAAAAAGTGCTGGACTGTGGTGGGGTACAAAATTACTATCCTAACTCCAACAGGTGTTTGCCTCAGGGAAAGTGCTGGAAAGTGGTGGGGGTGCAAAATTACTATTCTAACTCCAACAGGTGTTTGCCTGAGGGAAAGTGCTGGACAGTGGTGGAGAGCAAAATTACTATTCTAACTCCAACAGGTATTTGCCTCAGGGTAAGTGGTGGCGGCAAATTTAGTAATCTGCGCAAGTTAACTGTACATGTCACTTCATAGCTAATTAAATGCAACATAAAAAAGATAAAATGTAGACTCATATTTTTTTCGTATTACACAGCTTGAAACATCTTCATAAACCCACAAGATCAAAACCATCAACAAGAAATTCAAACATCCATTCAAAGACTGGTCCATCAATCTGAAGGCCTTTCACAGGTAATGTAGATCAAAATCATAATGTAACAACCAAAACTAACAAAAAATGTTTTTTTTTTTAAGAAATCAAAAATTCAAGTAAATATCAACCATTAAAATTCCACTTTTCCTTTTAGACCAAGCCAACATCATCCAGGAAGGGTCAAAGTAAATCTACCAAATCAGCTAAAAAAAACATAAAAAACAAACAAAAGGAAGAAGAAGCGAACAAAGAATCCTTTTAAAGGTGAGGCATACCACCTCAACTAAATAAGAAAAGCTAGTTTTCTTTTTCCAGGGATCCACCAAAAAGCATAATCAATAAAAAACTGCTTGGAAAAAGGAAATTAAACAATGCACAAAAAGCATGTTCTTTGAAAAACAAACACACATCTAATGTTCTTTTAGCCATATTTTTCTTTTAGGTTCCAAACATTGTCTTATTAACAGCAAAAGATTGTAAAAATGTATTGTACAATAAACATTAACAAACCTATAAATCTAACATCATTTTCTCTACAGGATAAACGCTGTTATTAAACAATAAAACTCAAAAAATCTTTTTTCTCTCCTCTTTTTCAGACATTTAAAAAACAGCATCAGGAAGACAAGCCACGTATATAAAATCCCAAAGAGGAAATCGATTCCTTAAACATGCTGGCTACCTTTATTGTAAAGAGAGACTAACTAAACCCAGAAGTCATTGGAGATGTGTTCAATATTACTCATCCCATTGCACAGGCAGAGCGGTTACACTGGGGGACACTGTTGAAAGGACCACAGAGCATAACCACTCGGCCTCTGCAATGGATATTGAGGTTAGAGAAAATATAAATCAAATGAAAGACATGGCATGCACCTCCAATGAACCTTGTGGCGCTGTTTTGAGGGAGGTGTCACAACACATTCCTATGCATGTAGCAAGTTCTATGCCTACAATCCCAAATTTGAGATGAATTATGCAACGTAAAAAACAGGCAAGTAACCCACAATGTGTAACACCCCAAACATACTGCAATATTAACATTCCTCCTGAATCAACTGTCACTGTTACTAATGAAAGCTTTCTATTGCAAGACAACAAAAGCCCTCAAAAAAAGAATACTAATATTTAGCACACCCCGTAACCTTATAAAGTTGTAGACTAGTGATATTTGGATGATGGATGGGACGTTTTAATCCACACCCCATCCATTCACCCAAATATACACTATACATGCCTACATTAACAACACTGTAGTTCCCTTAGTGTACATTTTACTCCCTGATAAGCAATCCTCAACATACACTGAATTATTAACAGTGCTAAAATCTAAAACACAAAACAAAAGTCCAAGAAAAGTGATAATTGACTTCGAATTATCAATGATAAACACCATTACTAAAATGTATCCAGAAACACAAATTCAAGGATTTTTTTCACTTTTCACAGGCATATTGGCGGAAAATTTAAAAAAACATGTTTAATTGAGGATTACATATCAGACAGTAAACTGCAATTAGAATTAAAAAAAATAACAGCATTGTGCTTTGTTCCACCTGGCTGTGTAGATGAATACTACACATCAATAACTGAATCTAACTATTTTACTACAAATGAAGAAAAATTGAGCACCCTACTAAATCACTTCGAAGACACTTGGATTGGCCATCTAAGCAGGTCGGGTCGCAGGAGGAACCCGAGGTTTCCTATCAAATTGTGGAACTGCTAGACCTGCTTAGAGGGTGGAGCAAAGACCAATAATGCCATTGAGGGATGGCACAACTCCTTCAACAAATCAATTGGAAAACCACACCCAAACTTTTATCATTTTTGGGAAATTTTGAAGAAGGAGCAAAGTTTCCAAGAAATGAGAATAGCGCAATCATTGACTGGTAGTCTGGACCCACGAATTTCTAAAAGAAATGTCTTAGAGACTTTTGGGACAGATCCAACAGTTTTCAGTGATGGTGGCTTCAAACTACCTGGACAATATTGCACACATACTACACTTCTAACCCTCACTAGCACCTAATCTATGTTCCTTGCCTGTTTTGCGTTTTTGTTTAATTTAATACAATTTGGAATTTTTACTAAAACCTTTTTTTTTATTCGAAAAAACAGGTTCCTACCTTCAAATGTCTTCTTTCTTCGACTCTTTTTCTTTGTGAACAATCCAAAGTGCAGCAAGAGTCACCAGCTCCTCAAATATCCAAACTGTATCTCCAAAATCCACAATCCAAATTAAAGCACATACAAAGTGCTGGACAGTGGTGGGGTGGAAAATTACTATTCTAACTCCAACAAGTGTTTGTCTCAGGGAAAGTGCTGGACAGTGGTGGGGTGCAGAATTACTATTCTAACTCCAACAGGTGTTTGCCTCATGCAAAGTGCTGGACGGTGGTGGGGTGCAAAATTACTATTCTAACTCCAACAGGTGTTTGCCTCAGGGAAAGTGCTGGACAGTGGTGGAGAGCAAAATTACTATTCTAACTCCAACAGGTATTTGCCCCAGGGTAAGTGATGGACAGTGGTGGTGGCAAACTTAGTAATCTGCGCAAGTCAACTGTACATCACTTCATAGCTAATTAAATGCAACATCAAAAAGATAAAACGTAGACTCAACTTTTTTTCGTGTTACACAGCTTGAATCAACATCTTCATAAACCCGCAAGATCAAAACCATCAACAAGAAATTCAAACATCCATTCAAAGACTGGTTCATCAATCTGAAGGCCTTTCACAGGTAAAGTAGATCAAAATCATAATGTAACAACCAAACTAACAAAAAATGTTTTTTTTCAGAAACCAAAAAATCAAGTAAACGTCAACCATTAAAATTCCACTTTTCCTTTTTAGACCAAGCCAACATCATCCAGGAAGAGTCAAAGTAAATCTGCCAAATCAGCTAAAAAAAACATTTAAAAAAAGCAAAAGGAAGAAGAAGCGAACAAAGAATCCTTATAAAGGTGAGGTATACCACCTCAACTAAATAAGAAAAGCCAGTTTTCTTTTTCCAAAAATCCACCAAAAAGCATAATTGATAAAAACTGCTTGGAAAAAGAAAATTAAACAATGCACAAAAAAGCATGTTCTTTGAAAAACAAACACACATCCAATGTTCTTTTAACCATATTTTTTTCAGGTTCCAAACATTGTCTTATTAACAGCAAAAGATTGTAAAAATTTTATTGTATAATTAACATTAACAAACCTATAAATCAAATATCATTTTCGCTACATGATAAACGCTGTTATTAAACAATAAAACTCAATATTTTTTCGCTCCTCTTTTTCAGACATTTAAAAACGGCATCAGGAAGACAAGTCACGTATATAAAATCCCAATGAGGAAATCGACTCCGTAAACACGCTGGCTACCTTTATTGTAAGGAGAGACTAACTAAACCCAGGAGTCATTCGAGGTGTGTGCAATATTACTCATCCTATTGCACAGGCAGAGCGGTTACTCTGGGGGACACTGTTGAAAAGACCACAGAGCATAACCACTCTGCCTCTGCAATGGAGATTGAGGTTAGAGAAAATATAAATCAAATGAAAGACATAGCATGCACCTGCAATGAACCCTGTGGCGCTGTTTTGAGGGAGGTGTCACAACACATTCCTATGCATGTAGCAAGTTCTATGCCTACAATCCCAAATTTAAGATGAAATATGCAACGTAAAAAACAGGCAGGTAACCCACAATGTGTAACACCCCAAACATACTCTGATGTTAACATTCCTCCTGAATTAACTGTCACTGTTACTAATGAAAGCTTTCTATTGCACGACAACAAAAGCCCTAAAAAAAGAATACTAATATTTAGCACACCCCGTAACCTTATAAAGTTGGAGACTAGTGATATTTGGATGATGGATGGGATGTTTAAATCCACACCCCATCCATTTACCCAAATATACACTATGCATGCCTACATTAACAACACTGTAGTTCCCTTAGTGTACATTTTACTCCCTGATAAGCAATCCTCAACATACACTGAATTATTAACAGGGCTAAAATCTAAAACACAAAACAAAAGTCCTATAAAAGAGATAATTAACTTCGAATTATCAATGATAAACACCATTACTAAAATGTATCCAGAAACCCAAATTCAAGGATGTTTTTTTCACTTTTCACAAGCATATTGGCGGAAAATTCCAAAAACATCCTTAGTTGAGAATTATATATCAGACAGTAAACTGCATTTTGAATTAAAAAAACTAACAGCATTGTGCTTTGTTCCACCTGACTGTGTAGATAAATACTATACATCAATTACTGAATCTGACTATTTTACTGCAAATGAAGAAAAATTGGGCACCCTACTAAATTACTTCGAAGACACTTGGATTGGCCATCTAAGCAGGTCGGGTCCCAAGAGGAACCCGAGGTTTCCTATCAAATTGTGGAACTGTTACACGACCTGCTTAGAGGGTGGAGCAAAGACCAATAATGCCATAGAGAGATGGCACAACTCCTTCAACAAATCAATTGGAAAACCACACCCAAACTTTTATCATTTTTTGAAAATTTTGAAGAAGGAGCAAAGTTTCCAAGAAATGAGAATAGCGCAATCATTGACTGGTAGTCTGGACCCACGAATTTCTAAAAAAAATGTCTTAGAGACTTTTGGGACAGATCCAACAGTTTTGTTGATGGTGGCTTCAAACTACCTAGACAATATTGCACACATACTACACTTCTAACCCTCACTAACACCTAATCTATGTTACTTGCCTGTTTTGCGTTTTTTAAATTCAATACAATTTGGAATTTTTACTAAAACCTTTTTTTATAAACATTTGAAACACAGGTTCTTACCTTCAGATGTCTTCTTTCTTTGACTCTTTCTTTGTGAACAATACAAAGTGCTGCAAGAGTCACCAGCTCCCCAAATATCCAAACTGTATCTCCAAAATCCACAATCCAATTTAAAGCACGTGCATTACTATAAAAAAAATCACAGATTGGCATAGCCATTTTTATTTGCAATTAAAATACTTCAAATAAATCTGTGATCACTACAAAAAACGCATCCCAAAAATAAAATCCCGATAAAGTTTGAAAGATTGGGAAAAAACGCAACAACAAATCCAACGTTGCAAGCCTCTTTCCTTCGAATTATTTTTCACTGTGTGTATAAATCCAAAACAAAAGCCTTCTAAATTTCCAAAACGTATAGTCAAGCCAAAATAAAAATTTTTTTAAAAAGACTCCAAAGTATTCCAAATGTGCGTTCTGGTCGATCCATGCCATCTGTGTGCTCCTAAATTGCAAGTGCTCGAAGAACCATGAAATCGTTTTGTTTTTTTTAAATAAAGTTTGCGACGCAATCAAAAATGTAAAAACAAAAAAATATTGTTTCTTTTACACTTTGGTTTAAAAGAAATAATACTACCTCTCTTTATAGAGTTGTTTGTTTTTTAAACCAACAGTGTAATAAAAAAACAATCACCTCGACGTAAGCGTACAACTGCTACCTGCATAGGAATAAAGTATTTGTTAACATAAATAAACAGTTCTAAATACTTACATCTATCTAAATACCTCCCTCCACTCTCCTTACAATAAAGTTGGCCAGCCACTTCTTCTAAAAAAACAATAAAGTTTTACTTACCTGGACACAGCTCTTACTTCCATCCGATCTTGACCGAGACGCTCCACCGACTGAAGAAAGAAACGCCCAACCACGTACGTCACCTGTAAATGTAAAAAGGAAAAAAGACAATTTCGCACATTGAATCCAATTGTAAAGCGTAGGAAAAATATTTAAAATATTTTTTTGAAATGATATAGTACATGTTTGTCAAGCTTTGTATTTTAAAATAATATTTAAATATACCTGAGTCTGACTGTTATTAAAAATAATCAAAGTTATTGCTTTATAATTATTTTAAATAACACATTAATACTATAAACAAAATTCGGTCTTATTTATTTCTTTAGTATTAGAAATCTAAATTATTAACATACAATTAATTCATATTGTACTTTTGTGTTTACAAATTTGCATTATACTTACAACCGCATTTAAAAAAAAATTTTTATAAGACTGATGGAACATTTTATAATTCATTATATTTTAAAATAACATCAATGGCCCATCTTTGAAACTTCTTTAATTATATTAAAATACTAAGGGCCCGATTCCAATGTCGTTCGGAAGGCCTCCAGACGGGTACCGGAACGTGCGAATCCGATTCGGAGCATATGTTTCCGACCAAGTCGTCCCCCACTCCGAACGACCAAGTACGATGTGAAGATCTCATCCGCGTCGACCAAATCGTTTCCGAACCCGATCCTATCCGTCCAACTCGTTCAGAGCTGAATCGTGCCACGCAATGGAGCCGGATTTCGACCGAGAGAGTACGATGCACGATTCGGGCAGCTGTATCGACTCCGCATCTGCGAGATGAAATGGCTGTCGGAATCAGACTTTGGGGGGCCGTAGCAGGCCCCCCTTGACCCGGAGCCCTCCTAATCGGTCGCGAGGGGGTGCGCATGGGTCTCCCCGATCCAAGCATGCGTAGTGTGGTGGGCAACAAGGGGTGCCCGCCACAGGGTGTACGCTTTTCCCCACCCACCCCTTTTTTGCTATTGGAGCCTGTGTCCGCATCGGTACACAGGCTCCCATAGAGTTCAATGGGAGTCTGAGCGAACCGAGTCCGTCTGCATATGGCTGCATCGTACTCGTTCGGTCGGACTCGCATAGCGCGATTCGCTTGGAAAGCCCTCCGGATCCGAGTCGTACGGAGGGCTTTCCTAGCAAGATCGGAATCGGGCCCTTAATATTCAAAAATGAATGTTAATGAACCTGTTTAAAAAATTTACATATGTATATATTTTTTTAATTTGCAGTTTTCAAATTAAATACATTAACAATTAATACATATGTATTAAAATAAATACCCTTTTTTAGCATGGCTTCCCCTGCCAAATAAAAAGTATAAAACCCTTTTTCCCAAATTTTTAAATGAACTAATGTCATTTTTATGATTTTTGTAGCTATTAAAATTAATACTTAGGTATTTAAATAATTACCAAAGTATTAAAACACTTCCCCAACAAAAACCAAATTCCCAGGCATAACATGCCAGAGAAAAAAGGTAAACATATTATTAAATTATATCTTCCGTAAATGATAAATAAATTAAAATTTAAAATTAAGCTTCTACAAATTAATACTCCGGCACTTAAAATAATACCCAAGTATTAATACACTACCCCACCCAAAACCCCTATTTCTCTGGCATCCCGTACCATAGAAAAAGGCAAAACACATTTTTAAATAAATCTTCCAAAAATATTAATTATACAAAAATTAAGAATTGTGTTTTGCAAATTAATACTGAAAATACTTAAAATAATACCCACAATTTAATACAATGACTCACCCTAAAACCCTTTTTCCCTGGCATCAAGTGCCCTTGAAAAAAAAAGAATAAAAGCTTTTTTAATTTTTTTATTCGCAATACTAAAATAAAATTGTTTAAAAATACATTGGGGTCGATTCCGATTCGGGCCGGAAAACGTACCGACCGACTCGGAGACGGAATTAATTCCGACCGACACGTACCGGTGCAGCCCGACCCGCAAAGTACGATGAGAAGCGTGCAAAACCCGACCGACTCGTACGGAACACAAGCCGAACGACCGAGCCGCGTGGAAAACAGCAATCCGGCCGGAAAAACACGCGAATCGAACCGACCGACACGCACCCGGAACAATCCCGAACGAAACGTACCCGCGAACTCCTACCCGCCAAGTACGATGCAACGCGTGGAAAACACGACCGAGTCGCACGGAGGACAAGCCGTACGACCGACACGCATACAAAACTGCGAGCCGAAGCAACCCAAAACACCGCGACCGACGCGTACGCAGCATAGAAAACAGCACAAACACAGCGTGAGCGAATCGGAGAAGCCCGTACGAGACAACTGCAGGGTCCGACTCGGTCACAAGAACGTCTCCTACATGCACAAAAAGTACAAAGGGAAAATACACAAAAAAAGGCCAAACAAGCAATTACAAAGCCAATAAATACTGGGGGGGGGCAGGGAACAAAGACACACCCACAACTCCACCCATATAAAGGACACAAATCCCTACCATGATCCTTTGCAAATTCAAATTCCCTGCCAGCACTCAACAGACAGCAACCACACACCCACAGCTCATCCATCACACAAGCCACACACCATCAGCACCCCAACAAATAGCAACCTCACATACACCCAGCAAAACACACACTCACACACCTTCACCTGCACACCAACACACACATCTCTCACCATCACCACCCATCACCATGCCCCCAAAGAAGAATCATAAGTTCCTAGATAGTGAATTGGAAGTCCTGGTAGATGAGATCCTCAGGGTAGAGCCACAGCTGTTTGGTACACTGGTCCAACAGACACCCATGTCGCAGAAAACCAAGATGTGGGAGAGGATCGTCGACAGGGTGAACGCACAATCACCATGTTTGCGCACAAAGATAGACATCCAGAACAGGTGGTATGATGTGCGCAGGAGGGTCAGGGAGCTGTTGAAGAAGGACTACCTCTTGAGTCAACACACCGGCAGTGGCCCTCCTGCCAAACCAGTATACCTCAGGCCCTGGGAGGAGAAGGTGCGGGCCATCCTACCACCAGTGAGCGTATATGGACTAGAAAACATCCCAGAGCCTGGTGAGTACACAACAAATGTACACAATATTGTGCGACAATACACACACATCACTGTCAAGGGAGAGTCAAACCATGCACCCTTAGCAAATACACACCAACCAGAACAGAACCATCCCAAAATGTGTATGTCAGTCAGATAAACACAACACATGCCATCTCATAGTGACATGTAACTGTGTCATCACATGTACAAACACAACTACAACTACAGCTGGGCAGTGGCACAAATATAACTAACAAACACATCCAGACATGTAGCCACCACTACAACACCACCACACAGTGAAGCCCACTAAAAGGAAGGAATACTGTGTATGCTGGGCAAGTCAGTGTAGCCAATAGCATCATGGGAGTCGTAGTCCTGCTGGCAACTGTGCACCAACCAACAGCAGGACACCACTGACTGACATCTTGCCATTGCTCTCACACTCACACACAGTGAAGTCCACCCAAAAGCAAGTAAGTATGGTGATGCTGGGAAGTGGGGTGGAGGCAATAGCATGATGGGAGTGGTAGTCACAGATATTGGTGACCCCCACAACTGTCCCATCAACACCACCTTGAACCATGCGCACATCACAGGGAGTGGAAAACAAGTGACAAGATGGCTGACACTGGCTACTGCTGTGGGGAGCACAAGGCCCTGCTGGCAACTGTGCACCAACCAACAGCAGGACACCACTGACTGACATCCTGAAAGACAACTTGCACTCCCTGCAATGGAAGCACGTTCCATGGTGGAATATCTGGCTGGGTGGGAAGGAGGGCCGGATGTCAACCAAATACAACCAATGCAGACCATGTACACACCCCAACATTCACATAGAAATGCCCAAATAATGCAGGACAATGTGCTACACCAATATCAACCCCTGACTGTGACAACTTAGGACAATGCAATGTACAGGCCCGCATCCAGAGGCACAGTCACAACTGTCAGGTGTGTCAACCATTGATGCCTGCAGAAACATAACATACATTGTGTGTGTCTCCCAAAACCAGGTGATGATGGGGACACAGCAGCAGACGCTGAGGAGTCCCCGTCCCAGGCTCAAGAGGATACGGAGCTCACTGGTGTGGAACAGCCTCTGCCCTCCTCGGATGAAGAAGACCCACCTGGCACCTCCGGAGCAAGTCATCATGCAGCACCAGCAGGACCACCAGCTGCACCCCTGCACCCACCCCTCCAACGACTGTCAACACACATACCACCACTGCCGACATGGACAGACCAAGGAGCACCACCACCACCAGCACAGGGACCCTGGACCAACGTGGGGCCATGGACACCAACACCACCAACAACCCCCAAGGGGGCCCAGGGTCACCTGTGCGTGCCACCTCAGGTACTGCACGTGTCGCCAGGGGTGGTGGGAGGGGTGGGAGACATAGGTCGCTGCTCGCAGAGGGTCTGGACTGCATGATGACCCACAACTGGCACGCATAGCCGATGCGTACCAGTCCAGCACCGGAGAGCTCAGCCAGGTAGTGGGGCTCCTCAGGGACATTAAACAGCAGCAGGCTGCCCATCATGCCCGCTTGGACTCACACATGTCCCGCGTGGAGTCCAAGTGGGACACACTGCAAGAACATATTACAATGCCTCCGCCAGATGAGCAGCAACCAGTCAACACCTCCCTGTGTGCCCACAACATCTGGTGCTGAAACAACTGCAACTGCCACAGGGAGGCAGGATGACTCTGGCGGAGAGTCCCCTGCACCGCAGCAGCCTGCACTTGAGGGTCCCCCCAAAGAAGAGGGGTCGTCCGAGGAAGGACAACTGAGAGGCTGATGGCCATGCACAACCCCCAGGAAGCCAACACCTGTTCTGGATAATCACCTTTGTGCGCAAACTGTTCACCCTGTTGACTGCAACACAACTCCCCACATGACATGGGGAGTACAAGTTGGACCAATGTCTCAGATGACTGTGGACTTGATACAGGACATTTCTGCTACCAGGACTTCCAATTCATCTAGGAACTTTGGATTGCAATCAAAATGTACAGCACTCACCATCCTGTGCACTATTCACACACATGTATGACAATAAACACACTAATACACCATACCTGCCTCTGTCGTGATTCCAACGTGGTTTCTGTCATGGAGATGATGACCAGCGAAATTACACTGTGCATGCTAACTGCTACAGCAAGTACAACACAGGCATGTGAGTCATGGCAACGTGACACATATGAGGAAGACACACCACCAGGGCTACACAACAAATACACACCTAGGCCATCTGACTCATTGCCTACACTGATGTTGCCAGGAAATACGGTGCAATGCACAGACACAACACCTATTCACAGTCTTAGTCAACTAGCCCACTGGTGCAGTAAGCAAATGTCAGTCAAATGTGTGACCACAGACAACGCACATCACAAAGTGAAGCACAGGTTTATTACACATTTGCAACATGTTGTAACCACTACAGATGCAAGGTAATCCCACCTGGCAGCGGGCACACAGTCAACAAGTGTAGAAGGAAGGAAGTCCATGGGTGTGGCGCACATCACCTGTAGGGACACGACAGCTACCACCCTGGAAGTCGAATCACGGTGTTGGGGATCACAGTTGACCAAACGACTCTGAAAGTACCCTGTGAAGGACAGAAATGACACACAGTCAAAAGCACTGAAGAACAGGACAGAACTGCAATACTCATGCCCAATACATGTCACAAGATACCCACCCAGAACCAAGTTAGCATGTCAACACTGTTGGGGAGTACAGACTACCTGTAAGGACACATCGCTACACGCATACAGTCATGTAGCCCATGGACACACTCAAACAGCACCAGAGCACCACCAACACATATCATGCAAACTCACATCATTGACATGACATCTCTGGATACTCACATTCAGCTGAAGAAGTTGGTGATGAGCTGTGTGCGGACATCACCATCATCATCATCATCACTGGCATCGTGGTCCAGGCCAGGATCCTCCACAGGTGGCGGACGTTGGTCATCGTCATCCAGGATGAGAGGCAACTCCTTCCGCACTGCCAGGTTGTGTAGCATGCAGCAGACAATGACAATCTTGCACACCTTTGCTGGGGCATATGGGAGGGACCCTCCTGTCTTGTCCAGGCAGCGGAAGTGGCTCTTCAGGAGACCAAATGTCCGCTCAATCACTCTCCTGGTCCGACCATGTGCCTCATTGTAGCGCATCTGGGCTGGTGTCACAGGGTTCCTGAGGGGCGTCAGCAACCACGGCATGTTGGGGTATCCGGAGTCACCTACATACAGACAATTGCACATTAGCTGAGTTGGAAAAGAGGGTGGAACACTACATTGCAGAACACACACAATGGTACAAAGTCAGTACACACCAACAAGCCAGGCACGCTGGTTCCGCATCTGTGACATCATCCTCGGGATGCGACTACTCCTCATCACGTAGGCATTGTGTGCAGAACCGGGGAAACGGGCACACACGTGTGAGATGCTCATATCTGCAAGACAGACCACCAGTGCATTGACCGAGTGGTAGTGTTTGCGGTTCCTGTATGCCTGCTCTTGGGCCTGTGGTGGTACCAAAGCCACATGTGTCCCATCAATGGAGCCAATGACATGCGGCATCCTCCCCAGGGCATAGAAGTCACTCTTCACGTCAGTGAGTTGTTGGAGTCTAGGGAAATAGATGTACTGGTTCAGGTATATCAACATAGCCTCCAAAACATCGCGGAGCACACGGCTGAACATGGTCTGTGACATCCCACCAGCAGTCGCCACAGTGTGTTGAAAGGTACCGGTGGCAAAGAAGTGTAGGGCTGCCATCACCTTCACCTTGGAGGTCAGCGCTGTAGGGTACGGCCGGCCAGGTTGCAAATGTGGTGCCAAGCGCACTGCCAAATCCTCAATCAGCTGCCTGGTGAAGCGGTACCGTCGGATGCTGTCACGTTCCACCATCGTTGCCAGGTCAGGGAATGGTCTATGGACAGCTGGTGCCCTGCAGTGCATAGGTGAAGAAAGAAAGATTGTCAGTCACCCCACATATGTGGCATTGAACACACTCAATATCACATGATACATCATTATGAGGCACAAGTACATGATGTGTGCAGTTCCGTAAGGACATGTATGGCACATACATGGCCAACATCTAACATCACAGTTCAACAAGTGGCATCAATAAGTCCCAGGTTGTGCCATTGGATATCATGAGGCCGTGTCACAGTTCCCATCTCCTGCTGCCACGTTACAAACACACCCCACAGTGTCATGTGAGGACAGATGTGCCCCAGGCATCACAGCTCAACGACAGGTAGATTCCCAGGGACCCTGTATTGCCACATGGACACTGGCATGACATGGTGTATCATGTATACACAACAGCAAAACAACCATGACCCCCACAGGTAGTGGTCCCTGTTGCCTCGGCAGGACAGACATGGACGTCTGTGACACACACATGCACAACATCAAAGTCCATGCACAAACAACGTGGATGTGGAGACTGTCTCCCATTGTGCACATGAAATCAGAGACATTGTAAACACAACATGCACACAGACTGTGGAGGACCATCACTATTGTGCCAATGGGTCACCCTGGGTTAAACATACCGTCCCACATGGGACTCAGGGGGTATGTGACATGACATACACATACACCACCGTGAAATGTGACCATGCCACATGCTCAGATATGAACAGTTGCACATCACAGTGGTCATGTACACGAAACACCAAGGATCCTGTCCCCATGAACACGTGCACAGCCTGGGGGTGGCTGCCCCCAAGTGACACCCACAGAACAACATGTTCACCCCCATACACGGAATAGGTAATGCAGCCTTACATGCCTTAGGATACAGTTTGGACAGGCTGTGGTGTTGTAGGTGTGCCCCTCACTCCCTGGGAAGTATATGTGGCTGGCATATGTTCACCTGTGACAGGCATGGTGACATATGCCAGTGACTTGTACAGGGACGCGTTGGACAGCAATGGACCGATCGGTGCGCACACATTGGCCATTGCAGTCAATGTGTGCTGGTACGCGTTGTAACCTGGGTACGCGTTGAACAGCAATGGACCGATCGGTGTGCCCGGCCGGCCCATTGCATTCAATGTGTGCGGGTACGCGTTGTAACCTGGGTACGCGTTGAACAGCAATGGACCGATCGGTGTGCCCGGCCGGCCCATTGCATTCAATGTGTGCGGGTACGCGTTGTATCCTGGCTACGCGTTGAACAGCAATGGACCGATCGGTGTGCCCGGCCGGCCCATTGCATTCAATGTGTGCGGGTACGCGTTGTATCCTAGGTACGCGTTGAACAGCAATGGACCGATCGGTGCGCACCCATTGGCTATGGCCTGGCCTGGCAACGTACGCATTTTCAAATTTTGAACGAGTCTGATGCTGTAAATTCAGTTGGTCACCCACAACAATGTTGCAAATTCATGGGTGTCATGAAGTTGAACTTTTGAAGGATGCTGTGGGCGTGTGTAAGTGGTGCAATTCCATGGATTGGCCAGATTCATAAGATGCAAACGACTTGGACCTATCACTTTGGACACATGGGACAGTATCTGCCTCTGCAGCACACATATAATGCTGGCTGTTCCCCTGAGAGCTCACTTGCCTGCACTACATGCTCCAGGACGACATCTGCCACCACCACTGCTGCTGTATCTGCACCCTCTGGACCCTGCAATGGCACGTACTGTGGAGAGAGCCCCAGCCTTCAGCACTGAGGAGAACCAGGCCCTGCTGGACAGCCTCCTTAAACAGTACAGCAAGCTGTATGGGAAAGCAGGGAAGCAGGTGAGTGTTCTGTCCACTGCCTTCCTGAATGTGCATGTTGTCTGACTAGCAAGGCTAACAGTCTGCACGCCACTGGCTAGCAGGCTCACTGAGTAGTTGTCACCCCCATAGTGTGTAGTTACATGCACTGGACAGGTATAGTGCAGTGACAGTGCATTTAAACAAGGTTTTACTTCCCAGGCAATGATACCATGTAGTAACTGCTGGCATACTGTCCATGGCCATCGTTGCACTGCCTGTGTACATCATGTGCCCCTGTGATTGAGACATGTATATCCAACTGTGTAATGCATGGATATGTTGCATGTGTAGTAATGGCATTCTCACTTTGTCATCCTCACAGGTTGATGCCCACCAGAAGCAGCAGATATGGCTGACCATCGTCCGGGCAGTGAGATCCGTGGGGGTCTACAAGCGCCGGATCCGCAACTGCCAGAAGAGGTGGCAGGACCTTAGGGGCTGGACCCGGAGGATCGCACGGGTCCAGCTGAAGCTGTCGCCTCCTCGCAGGAGGGGCGGACACCGGACCCTGACCCCCCACATGCTCAGGATCCTGGCGGTGGTCTTCCCTGATCTGGATGGGCAGCTGAAGGCCAGAGAGCAGCAAGGAGGGGTGAGTCCATGACTGCATTGTGAACTATGTCTGCCATGCTATGTGCCCTCCTCTGGCCTGGTTAAACTTCCACAGTACATCAGTCATGTGTTCCAGGACCCATGTCCCTCTATTGTGCACTGCCCACTCCTCATCTGATACCCAGGTGTGGCCCTTACAGTCAGGGAATTGTGTCACTTGGGTACTGTGTCCTTGCAGTTTGCTTGACTCAAGGTGGGGGACAGCATCTGTTTCCCTAACTCTGTGGTGGGCATCATGGGTGGGTCCATTGCTTACACAATGCCTGTGTTCTGACATGTAATCTGCGTGTTACTTTGATATGTGGTCCAATTGCTGAGCTGATCCACCACATGTGCCTGGGGTATCTGGCACACACCCATGCTGCGGGTGGGAACAATGTTTGGGCCCCAGGAGTGTGTATATTACGTGTGTCACACATACTTAGCCAGCTGCCTACTGTGCAGGGCTCATCCCTCATTCATGTGGGGCAGGACAGTCATGCCTACTCCAGGCCATACAATACACTCTGTACTCCCACTCCCGTGTATCAGCTGACACGTTGTGCTCAGTGAATTGTCCCCTCAGGTGTCTGCCTCTGTGTCAGTGTGCTGTGGCTTCGTTGTCAGGACTGCTAGGGTGTTTCTCGGTTGGGGCTCAGCATGCCACCGGAGATGTGACCATAGGAGACGATACTTGTGTGACACATAGGTGTGTGATCACCTGACCGTGCAGACTGGGGTATGCGAATGTGAAGTTCAGGCAGCTGTCTCCCATTCACAGCAGATTGTGAGGTGCTCAGGTTCAGAGGGTTGTGTTACAGGTCTCCCATATGTCCAATTGGTATGACCTGGACAGATAAGGGTTCAGATGATGTGGTGTGTGGGGGATGTACATGTGCACTTGTTCAGCTCCAGGACTTGCATTCCCCATGACCTACTATTGTGACACAGTGCAGAGTGTTGTTGTCTGGCTGCCCTGCCCATGTGACTGGAGACAGTGATGTATGACTTAGCAGGCATGCCTGTGCCATGGCATGTGACTTCCTATTAGTGATCCTGCAGGGGAGTGACATGTGCTACATGCACACCATTGTGGCAATGGCTATCAGGACATGGGTGCATCATGGTGTCTGTCGCTGGTATGCATCACATGCATTTCCTATTTGACTCTGGGCATCCCTTTCATCCAGACACCTGTACTGACTCAGTGGCAAGAGTTGTGATGTGTGCATGTTCACATGCTTACCGGGTTCTCTGCACTGTCCAACTACTGTGTAGGTGGTGCATGTGTCCACACTGGGGTATTGCCATCCAACAGACACCAGACAGATGGGTGCAAGGCCAGGTGGGATGTGAGTGCCATGGTTGACCATCAGACTGACAATTGGCTTCTCCTGTTCTGTTTGGGCACTTTTAGCAATGTTCAACTAAGGATGCCAGGGCTTGCTCTGTAATGTGCTGTACTAACTGTGGTGTGTGCGTTCGGTGCAGGTGACTGATGTCTGTCTGTTTCCCTATTGAATGCAGATACATCCACGGGCACAGGAGGGGACAGCTCCACGGACCAGGAGGAGCCGCAGAGCCAGACTGGGTCAGCAGCCGAGGAGTGGTCGGAGGGACCCAGTGGCACGGAGGGCGAGGGGAGCCACACAGAGGAGTCCTCAGCACCATCCACCTCAGCTGAGGACCACAGCAGCTCGGAGGATGACTCCCTTATGGAGGCGGGTGTCAGCAGCCACCACACCCCAGCTAGTGTTGCTGTCCCCGCCACCACCACCACCACCACAGCCCTCCCATCGGCTCCCATTCCCGAGGTCCGTGGAGGCTCTCATGTTCGGGAGCGTGTCTCCTTCGGGCCAGGCACCGCACCCCTGCCCCTGTGTCCCCTGCTGCCCTGAGTGAGGAGTCTGTGTACCTCCTTCGCCAGCTCCATGTAGGGCAGACAGCGATGCTGAGTGTCCTCCATGCCCACACCACTCTGTTGACTCAGCTGGTGTCGTTCATGGAGGGCATCTCATCGGGCATGTCTGCCCTACAGAGGGGCAATAGGTCCATGGACTCCTCCCTGATGGCAGCAGTGTCCCTCCTCCGACAGTCCCTCACCCCTCCTGCCTCTGCCCCATCCACACTCCCCAGCACCTTACCTGTCCCAAGCACACACACACCGGCACAGGCACACACCAGTACAGACACGAGCAGCACACAGACACACACGCCACAAACAAGACGCACACGCACGCACAGTCAGGGGACTGAAACCACACTCACAGGGGATGGGGCCCAGGCACACACACACGCATCCACGAGCACTGCGCAGTCCTCAGTTGCCTCTCCCTCCAAAGCCCCCTCCCTTGCCTCACCTGCAACCCCAAAGACACAGCGGCTCTTCCTCAGTGACCTCGGCCTCTTCCCCTCCGATCCAGCTGATACAGCATTCAGGGGGAAGAGGAAGCCCACCCACACGGAGCGGAGTGCCCCTCGCCCCCGGACACCCTCCCCCAGGCGCAGACCGACTGACGCCCCCACCCGCAAGTCCCCCAGGACCCGGAAGAGCAAGACCCCGCCGCCGCCCTGCAGCTCAGGCACCAAGTCTCCTTCCTCCATCCCTCAGGCCCCCACTCCACAGGTGCCCCCACCACACCCTGCCCCAGGTTCCCCCACCCACAGATACACCATCCCCAAAAGGATCAGGCCTTCTCCCCCTGCCACTTGCTCTTCCGGCCCCACACCCCCCGCTGCGCTTGTCTGTGCCACTGGTGTGGAGAGGGTGTCCTCCCCCTCTGTCCTGCCCACCTTACCTGATCCCCATTCTCCACCCCTGGAGGTAGGCACTGCAGTGGAGGCCACTACCACCCTGTCTGACTTGGGCACTGCAGTGGCGAACCTGTCCACTCCATTTGCACGGTCCCCTGCAGTCGTGCCGGCGCCCACACCATCTGAGTCATGCCCCCCAGTTGTGCCGGCACACACCATGTCAGACACCTCCACTGCAGTTGTCAGTGGCTCTCCAGCACCCACCACCCCTTCCCTGCCTCCTTCTGGTGAGCCCTGATCCTGTCCCTGCGGTGCCTGGCCTGCCCCCCGTATGCCCCTCCGAGGGGATTGTCCCTGGTTTTCATCAGTGCAGGCATGCGTAGGGTGACATCTGCCACTGTCACCCTGTTTTGACTTTCATGATGGACTGGCCATTGGCCTTTGTTTATTTTTACATGACTTCAAGTTTTGAACCCACATATGCTGAATAAAGCAACTTTCTGTTCTCTAGTGCTTTTGCTTCTGATGTACATGATGTTGATGATGCTAACCATGCCCTTGCTGCAGTGATGGTGATATTTGGTCTCATGAATATGTAGTGTTACTGTGCAGGAACCCATGTGGTCCAGGGGGACTGTGTCCTATCCTGTGGTGTATATCCATGTCATCCTTAGCAGCATCTGAGGGTGTCATGTTTTCAATATTTGGCAATGGGATTTCCTACTTACATTAACAATGTCACATCTGTGGCTTCCACCCCTGCACATCTGTTGTGCTTGCCATTGTTCAATTAGTCTACTTCCCTGACCGTGTGGCCATCTCCACTGGACATGCAGGTTTGGGCATCAATGGGGAAGGACTCATCTGTGTTGTCAGTGCAACTTGCTATACATGTGTGTTGGATCTGTGCTGATGATTTCGTTGACACTCCCATGACCAGGCTGATGTGACAGGAGCCTTCATTTGGTGCTAATTGTTGACTGTGTGACCAAGTGTTCTGCTGACATGATGGAGCCCTACTGAGGCGACATATGGCACAGCTTTCCTCACACAGGAGTGGAGTCCCCTCATGGCAGTGTGTGCTCCTGTGACATCGCCTGCGCCCAAGGTGTGTGTTGTATGAGCATGTCTGTGTGTTCACTTCCATTTTGCTGTGCATGCTGGGATCCCTAATGATGTTCCTGTTTGTGATGCTTGCTGAGTTGACCTATGTTCCCCCAAAGTCTTCTCCCTGGGTTCTCTGTGAAGTGGGTGCATGGCACATTACTGGTCATCAGGGTGTCACCCATAGGTGTGTTTGCTGTCAGGGCTGAGTTTGTGGGCAGACGCTGATGGGCCACAGTCAGGATTCCCCTTGGCACTTGTTGTTTACACCGGTCATGTGATTTCCGGTTTGTGTTAGCTTTCATTGGTTGTGACACGTTGTGTGTGTGACTGCTGACACTCCTCAGGGTCAGGGCTGCAATGTTGGTAGTTGTCTATGTGTGTTCTTTGTGGGTGACCTTGGCTTCTTCATTGGTGTGTGTCTGTGGCTGGGATCCCATTGGTTGGTGTGGTATTGCCGTCATGTCCATGTACAGCGTAGTGTGCAGTGTGTCAGACATTCAGTAGTCTTGTTGAGTGGCCATGTGTGATGTGTTTCTGCACCTTGGTTCCCGCCACCCCCTGGGATTGTCATGGGTGCATGTGCAATGTCACCAGTGCATGTGAGCTTCACTGCTGCACATTGTTGGAGGTCGAGGTGTGTGGTGTTGAGTGTGTGCAGATGAGAGTTGTTGCCCGGCTAGACCCCTGCCTCCATGTTGGCCTTGGCTTACTGGCCGTGCTGATTGATTTGTGCTTGTGTAGGTGTGATGGTAGTTTGTTGCTCAGGACACATGACTGTGGTTCACAGTGTGAACGACATCTAGCTTTGTCATCACAGTGGGATTGTAATGCAGCCCAGGGTCACCACATTGTGGGGGCCCTGGGGGTAGTGCTGTGGTGTCTCTGTGTCTTGCTGTGTCAGTTGCTGTTCCTACATGCTTGTGTGACATGTGTGATTTGTGCTCCCTCTCATCTGACAATGCCTGATTGCCCACATAGGGGATTTGGATCCATGAGTTACCTTTGTGTGGCACTGTATGCACATCTGTGTAATTGGTATTCAGGCCTCCTCATGTGTTGTGTGGTTGCCTGGGGACACTGGCATCCCCCTCACCTGTTGTGTTTGATGTGCAGTGTGGGTCTGCCTGTTTTGTGCATCTGCACCACTGCATTGGCATATCTTTAGTGTGCCATTGGCTGTATGTTGTTTGGTGTGTTTCCCCTGCTGTCCCTGGGACTCCTAGGTCATCAGTCAGCACAATGATCATTGTTTGTGTGTCCCATTGCTGCCATGGTATGGTATCTGTTCACCTCACATCTACAGTCTCCACAGGGTATCTGCATTTGTGTGCCCATTGGTGCAAATATGTGGGTCTGCATTCTGATGGTCACCTCTGTCATTGTGTCATTGATGAATGTTGACAGTGTCAGCCCCCATGGGTGATGTTTGTCTGCACATGGCCAAAGGTATGTCTTATTTGCACTGCACTGTTTGCCTCCCCCAATATATGTTGCTATGGGACACAAGCACTACTTTGCCACTGATGTGTTTGTTGTTCTGTGACCAGGAATCATCCATGCAGTTTGGCAGTTGCAGCTTTTTCTTTGTCAACACTTACATTTTGGTCACTGTGATGATGGGGGTTTGGACCCCATTGCCACAATGTTCAAAATGTGCTTCAGCTATGGACCCCACACTTACATTTTGCTCACTGTGATGATGGGGGTTTGGACCCCATTGCCACAATGTTCAAAATGTGCTTCAGCTATGGACCCCACACTTACATTTTGGTCACTGTGATGATGGGGGTCTGGACCCCATTGCCACAATGTTCAAAATGTGCTTCAGCTATGGACCCCACACTTACATTTTGGTCACTGTGATGATGGGGGTTTGGACCCCATTGCCACAATGGTCATGGCCTGCTTGCATTGTGGGGGCCACACACATTTATGTGTGGCACATGTGATAGGGGGTCACATTGTATGTTCAAAGTCATGTTCAGTGTTGTAGGCATTTGACACAGTCTACACACGCTTGTCATGGTGTTGGGGGGATGTATTTATGTTGCATTCTTTATGTTGGTGTGTGCTTGTTGTGTCATGTATTAGCCATCCTGTGAGTGGGGGTGTTGTTGGTGGTAGGCATCCAGCCCCCCATGGGTAGAGGTGGTAGTAGTGGTAGGCATCTGTCACCCCTGGGTAAGGGTGGTAGTAGTGACAGGCATCCAGCCCCCATGGGTAGAGGTGGTAGTAGTGGTAGGCATCTGGCACCCCCTGGGTAGGGGTGGTAGTAGTGGTAGGCATCTGGCACCCCTGGGTAAGGGTGGTAGTAGTGGTAGGCATCCAGCGCCCCATGGGTAAGGGTGGTAGTAGTGACAGGCATCCAGCCCCCATGGGTAGAGGTGGTAGTAGTGGTAGGCATCTGGCACCCCCTGGGTAGGGGTGGTAGTAGTGGTAGGCATCTGGCACCCCTGGGTAAGGGTGGTAGTAGTGGTAGGCATCTGACACCCCTGGGTAGGGGTGGTAGTAGTGACAGGCATCCAGCCCCCATGGGTAGAGGTGGTAGTAGTGGTAGGCATCTGTCACCCCCTGTGTAAGGGTGGTAGTAGTGACAGGCATCCAGCCGCCCATGGGTAGAGGTGGTAGTAGTGGTAGGCATCTGGCACCCCCTGGGTAGGGGTGGTAGTAGTGGTAGGCATCTGGCACCCCCTGGGTAAGGGTGGTAGTAGTGGTAGGCATCCAGCCCCCCATGGGTAAGGGTGGTAGTAGTGACAGGCATCCAGCCCCCCATGGGTAGAGGTGGTAGTAGTGGTAGGCATCTGGCACCCCCTGGGTAGGGGTGGTAGTAGTGGTAGGCATCTGGCACCCCCTGGGTAAGGGTGGTAGTAGTGGTAGGCATCTGACACCCCTGGGTAAGGGTGGTAGTAGTGGTAGGCATCTGACACCCCCTGGGTAAGGGTGGTAGTAGTGGTAGGCATCTGACACCCCTGGGTAGGGGTGGTAGTAGTGACAGGCATCCAGCCCCCATGGGTAGAGGTGGTAGTAGTGGTAGGCATCTGGCACCCCCTGGGTAGAGGTGGTAGTAGTGGTAGGCATCTGGCACCCCTGGGTAAGGGTGGTAGTAGTGGTAGGCATCTGACACCCCCTGGGTAAGGGTGGTAGTAGTGGTAGGCATCTGACACCCCTGGGTAGGGGTGGTAGTAGTGACAGGCATCCAGCCCCCATGGGTAGAGGTGGTAGTAGTGGTAGGCATCTGACACCCCCTGGGTAGGGGTGGTAGTAGTGACAGGCATCCAGCCCCCATGGGTAGAGGTGGTAGTAGCGGTAGGCATCTGGCACCCCCTGGGTAGGGGTGGTAGTAGTGGTAGGCATCTGGCACCCCCTGGGTAAGGGTGGTAGTAGTGGTAGGCATCTGGCACCCCCTGGGTAAGGGTGGTAGTAGTGGTAGGCATCTGGCACCCCCTGGGTAGGGGTGGTAGTAGTGACAGGCATCCAGCCCCCCATGGGTAGAGGTGGTAGTAGCGGTAGGCATCTGGCACCCCCTGGGTAGGGGTGGTAGTAGTGGTAGGCATCTGGCACCCCCTGGGTAAGGGTGGTAGTAGTGGTAGGCATCTGATACCCCCTGGGTAAGGGTGGTAGTAGTGGTAGGCATCTGGCACCCCCTGGGTAGGGGTGGTAGTAGTGGTAGGCATCTGGCACCCCCTGGGTAAGGGTGGTAGTAGTGGTAGGCATCTGGCACCCCCTGGGTGAGGGTGGTAGTAGTGGTCGGCATCTGGCACCCCCTGGGTAAGGGTGGTAGTAGTGACAGGCATCCAGCCCCCCATGGGTAGAGGTGGTAGTAGTGGTATGCATCTGGCACCCCCTGGGTAGAGGTGGTAGTAGTGGTAGGCATCCGGGCCCCTATGTGTATATGTGGCATTGGTGATGGCCATCCCGCCCCTATGGTGCTGCTGTTGCTGGTGTAAGTAATTTCTGCATCCCTCTGTGTGTGTGTGTGATATGTCGGGTACGTGTAGTTTGTTTTTGTGGTTGGTGTCTGACTTACCTTCTGCGCCGTACGCATCCGTGCCTGTTCCGGTAGTAGATGTAGAATATTGGTAGGATCGGCACGATGGGATTCATGGTTGGTTCGTCTCGTTCGTCTTTCTCGTTGCTTCGCTTCGTCCTCGTCGCTGGCGTGTTCGTCTCGTAGCCGTGGATCGTGTTGTGGCGCGAATCGGGGCTTATGTGCGCCTCTCCCAGATGCTTTGACGTGCCGTGCGTAGCGACGGGTTCGGCGCATACGGGAAGCGCATCGTACTTGTCCGGCCGGACGGGGCTGCATTTTGGCTTCCGTGCGACTCGATTCTGCGTTTACGGATCCGGCTCGGTCGGGGAACAGGACCTGGATTGGGTGAGTACGACTGGGTCGGAATCTATGCTGTTGTGCGCATCGTACTTGCTCGTTCGGAATAATGTGCGGTTCGGTCGGGAAACAGGCATTCGCATGGCTTTTTTCCCGACCGAATGATGTTAGGTGCGCCTCCGACCGAGATCGGAATCGGCCCCATTGTGTTAATAACATTAATAATTTATCGTTTTAAAGTACTATTACTCTAATAAATAATTGTCAAATACTCTATTAATTTTTTCACTTATTTAAAAAAAATAATACTACCATCCCATAAACTTTACAAGTCAAAATAAAAAATAAATAAATATTTAAACACATAATACTTACCAAAACACTTATCTTATATATTCTAAAATCATGCGTTGTAAGGGTAATTGCATTGTAAAGGCATGCTTTGTAATAGCATTCGTTGTATTGGTGGTTTTGTTGTAATTGCATTCGTTGTAATTGCATGCGTTGTGATGCATGCTTTGTAATGGATGTTTCCAGTCTGTGGGCCATCTGAGAGTGTTTCTGGTAGTGTGGGACTGCTGCTCTGATGGATGTGGAAAAAGTATTGGAAGCACAACAGTAGGGATATGTGAGGATTATACAAATGCTTCCATTAGAGTGCGACTGGTACTCTAGAAAGGGTGTGAGAATGCTTCTAGCACTGTCACTTCTAGTTTAAGAGAGGTTCGAGAGTGCTGTTGGCATTTAAGGTGTTTTGCTTTCCACAATTATGGATTTAACAGTTACCTTTGTGTTTTTATTGAAGCCATGACTGAAGACACACCTTGTACTTATGTAGTGATGGATGAGTTTTACTCATCCTAAAAATATTGCTGCTGTAGTTGTTCCTAACCAGAGGGTCTTTACTCCCTACTGAGGCTGCTTAAATATTGGGTGGGGCACTAATGATCTAGGGTGTTCATTTATTTGCTTTCAAGACCCTTGCCATATGACCACTGGTAGGCCACCCTCTCTCACCAATCCCCCACACAAATCACAACCTGCTGCATTTAATGTTCTCAACCAGCACCATCTACAGTTGTATGTCGACTACAACAATGACAACCTGCAACAAAATAGCAAGTCCACAATATTGACTACTACTATTTCAAGGTAAAGTAAAATAGGGAAAGTAGTTTTATAAGGGGGTTAATAAGTTGTGTATTCCGTGACATAATCTCGGGCTTCTGCTGAATTATTTGATAGCCAGAAACTTCCCCAAAATCACTTAAAATTTGCGATAGCGCTGGGAGAGTGCCTTCATAATCCCGTGTATATACCATCAAGTCATCAGCATATAGTGTCACTTTTTTCTCCCACCCATTACACTCAAATGGCAATATTTCCTGACTTTTCCTTATCTTGCTTGCTAATGGTTCAATATATAGAGCAGAGGGGATAGAGGACACCCCTGTCTTGTCCCTCTTTCTATCTTAATCGATTTAGTCAGAAACCCATTCACTATTATCCTAGCTGTTGGCTTCCTATATATTGCGCTAATTGCTTTGGCGAAATTCTCACACAGACCACATTTATGAATAATTTGAAGTAGAAATGGCCAGCTTACTCTATCAAAGGACCTTGCGGCATCAAACGTGAGGACAGATAATGATAATTTATTCTCAATAGCCAAATCTATAGTGCCAATCAGATCATGTGTTAAGTCGTGTAACTTTCGACCTTTGATGATACCCTCCTGGTCTTCCTGAACCACTACTACTATTACTCGCTCTAACCTCTTTGCCAAAACTTGCGTGTAGATGTTAAAGTCGCAGTTTAATAATGAAATCGGTTGTTAAGACTTACAACTCTTGAGGTCTTTTTTTGGTTTCAAGATTAAACTAATAGCAGCCTCATCCCACGACTGCGGGATCTGCTGGTCTTTGGAGAATATTCCACCTATCAGATCGGCCAGGACAGGAGTTAGCTCATAGGATAGCATTTTATACGACTCATTTGGCATGCCGTCCAAACCGGCAGCGCTGCCTCTCTTTAACTTATTAATTGCCGCCTTGACTTCCTCCAGACTAATTTTCTGATTAAGAATCTGCTTTTGGTCGTCATTAAGCGAGGGCAGGGCTATACCATTAAAATATTCCTTTAACTGGGTTTCAGAGACTAAAATATCTTCTGTATAGAACTATTGGAAGAAGTCCGTAAATGCTAATTCCATATCCGAATTCTCTATACAACGCCTCCCAGACTCTTCTTATACTATCTCTCTAATAGTATTTTTCATATATTCAGTTCTTGACTTTCAAGCAAGGAGCTTCCCGCTTCCTTCCCCATATTCATAATGCGCTTATTTACTGGCCTCCCATTTATTCCGCAATAGGCCGCTTCGATAATCTACTAATTTCTGTCTTGCACGTTTAATTTCCTTCTCTTTTGTGGCCTGATCTTGATCATTTTGTTGCAAGGCTCTATCTCTCAAGGACCTCGAGATATTATCTTCCAGATATTTTATCTTATGTTTTGCCTCCTTAAGGTTTTTGCTGATAAGCTAATTACCCTACCCCTAATGAAGGCCTTATATGTGCCCCATATTATAGTTGAAGTATTATTTAGCTCGAAAAATTCCACTGTGTTTTTTTTCAACTGAGTTATTACTGTTGCATCTAATAATAAGATTCTATCATATGTCCACCTACTATGGGATGACATTTTTTCAAGTAGTAAAACTAAGTGGGCCGCAGAGTGATCAGAGAGATGCTCAGGGACATGTTGCACCTTCCCGACTCTTCTAACCAACCTAGAGTCGACCAAAAAGAAATCTATTCTAGAGGCATGCCCGTGTTTTTTGTTATGAAAAGTGAAGCTTTGTTTTCCTCTAGCCCCTTTAAATTCTTCTCTCCATGTATCTATCAAGCCCAAGTCATCCATCATTGTATTAATGAGTCTTCTCATTTTTTGTGAGTTTGTTGATTTCCCTTTGAAAGATTTATCTAGCCTTTGATTCAATAGCATGTTAAAATCATCTCCGAGTATTATTGGCACTTTGACCTCCAAAAGCTGGCAAAATAGGGCCTGGAGGGGTGCGGTGTCATCCATATTTGGCCCATAGTACCCCACCAAAGCATACCAAGCACTGTATTTTTATGTTAGCTAATATCCAGCGTCCCCTGGCATTTACCTTACACTCACCCATAGTGGCTTTTATAGATTTCTTTACAAACAAGGCCACTTCCTTTGTAAAGCATGATTCATTAGTGTATATTGATTCCTCAATTCACTTCTCTTTTAACAAAATATCTTTCCCCTCATCCTGCATTAAATGAGTCTCTTGTAATATTATAATGTCGTAGTTGTCCTGTTTCAGGTATTGGAAGATTCTGTTCCTTTTTCTGGCTACTCTGAGACCGTTTCTCAGGACCTGGTATCTGTTGTTGATCTCGATAACAGCTGGAAGAGCCTCCGCTCCTTGTCTATCGGTCTCCATTCTAGTTAAATTATTTTTTCCTGGATGGCCTTATCTAGGTCACCAGGCGCGGGGGAGGTAGGATTTAAATTGGACCCTTTAGCCTGCACCTCAAAAAAGGTTCTTAAAGAGGGGGTTATTTTAACTTTTTTTATTTACAGAAGTTAGCGGGCTTTTCCGTTAAGCGTAATTGGGATTGATGGGGGAGTAAAATCAGAGTTTCTATTCAGTGTACTCAAAACCCCTAATTTTCTACTTCCCTGCCTACACTCTGATTTCTCCCATATACCTTGAACCAAACCCTGTGTCTGCAAACAACCTTCAAATAAGCCAATGTTTTTATTTCCTAAGGCATATCTATCTAGTAGGGACACTTTCAGTGTTCAACTTATGAGACCGCCCCCTTCCCCAGCTTGCACTGACCTCTTTTTATTCCTTCCACTAGCCGCCGCGCCTTTAGGAGAAGCGCGGGGTTCCTTGCCGGCCCGGCTGACTCACCCCAGGCTAATATGGTTTCCAGAAGCTTCCTCGCAATCTAATCCCATGCACTAGTCATTAGAAGCAGGGCTTAGAGGGTATTGCATGAGCTGGTTTGCAGGTAGATCATGGGGCACCCAGCAGGAGCTGACCCTGGTCAGTGTGCCCTAGAAAGAAATCTGCGCAGAGGCCTGCCGGTCACAGAGTAGCCTCAGGGCCACCTGCAGCCACCGCCCCCCTGCACCACGGTTCGGCAGCGTGGGATGCGTGCTGTCCGGCATCAGCCAGAGCACAGAACACAGCAGACCTCCCCCCCACCCCACACCACTGCAGTCAGCCGAAAAGCAGAGGAAGATGAAGCAGAACAAACGCACACGCACCAGAACACCGCCGGGTGCCAAAAAATAGGACCGTCGAGCGAAATGACGGAGAGAAGTGTCAGAGCTTGCGGAAGGTAAGCTTAACCGGCTGCCATGTTCCCCTCCCTGAATAACACCCTTATAAACCAAGAAATAAGATAGCTTGGGATACAGGTGATGCATGACCTTTCTAAAATGGCCCAGATCAATTTGGGTAAAATAACAAGTGAGACCAGAACTCTATTAAGATCGTGGGGCTGTCTTCACTCTCAATTCTAGGTAGATCTAATTTGGTGAAAATGTCCATTCTGCCAAAATGTATCTTTATTTTTTACGCGATCCCCCTTCTATTCAATTTAAAATCCATTAAAAAATTGCAAGGAGAAATTACAAGTTTCGTCTGGTCCTGTAAGGGAGCGAGGATCGCCTGGAAGAAACTTCCAAGGTCAAAAACGGAGGGAGGTATTGCAGGGCCTGACCTTTGTCTTTACTGTTGTGCTTTTCAGTTAAAAAATGTGAGATCTCTCTTGCTCAACTTTGCTGCTCACTCTCCCAGGCTCCAAGCAATGACAAAAAAACCTACCCTTCGGTGGCAACTCTTTTCATTTTAAATTCGGTCATCCAAAATTTTTCAAAAAAAGTCAAATTAAAGATCTTAAAAGCAGCATGTGAGCTTTGGTATCAGGTCAGACGAATAGTGGGGATACCCTACTATAGCACTTTTGCATCTATATGGAACTCACCAGGGACCCCCAACTGCCTACAGGATAAGCTGGCCGTTCCACTAATAGAGGCAGGAATAAACATGTGGGGTCAATTATCACAGGAAAACAAAATAGTCTCCTGGGAGTCTCTGACTATTTCCATGAATCAAAGATTTAACACATCTATGGCAAGTATTGATGCTCACTTTGTGGTCGATAATTAAGGCTGCACCTCTCAGAAGAAACCATCTATTTACAGTTCACAGGGTGTATTGGATCCCAAAAAGGCCATCAAAGATGGGAGGCGGAGAAAACAAAGCTTGTTTAAAGTGTGCCATGGAAAAAGCAGATGATGCGCATATGTTTCGGCAGTGCCCTCTGATCCAAGTTTTCTGGCAAGAAGTCGGGATGGCTATCTCTGAAATTTTGGGAAAAGATATGCAGGTAAGCCTAGCTTTGGTGATTTTTGGGGTTCTGGCAGGGGACGGGCCACAGATAAAAAATTTTAAAAAGGCATGCACATCTGCTGTTTGTTTTAATATTATTGGCGAGAAGGGAAATTTGTCTTAATTGGGTGTCCTGTGTGCCACCAGAATATAAGGACTGGGTGAAGTCTGTAAATAAAGTAAATAGTTTGGATCGCTGCTGCTTATCTAAAGAGCGAGCCAGAATCTGGGAGGAATGGGAGGACTGGGTAAAGAACACTTTCCAGATAACATCCTCATAAGGTCCAGTGATTATGAAACAGGTGAACACCATGGCAAGGACGAGGAAGGAGTATCCAGGTCCCCGAAAATCCTCAGTCTGTCTGGTTTCTCTGAGGCACGTACTCAGGAACTCAGGAGAGAATGGCCTGTACCCTTTGAACCAAATTATAATTTCTTCTCCTTTGGAGTTTCTCCTGAGCTCATACCTCTTAAAAAAGCTTTTTCATGAATGAGGACAAAAATATATATATTTATATAGGGAAAGTAGAGTTTTTTCTAAACTCCACATCTAAACGTGACAATATAGTGGTAGTCAATATTATCAATGCGATAGTGGTTCAGGGCGATATTTCTGGCACATTATTGTGAACAACCCTCTCCCCCATTTACGTGAGTAAAAAGAGTCTGAGACCCATCGACCCAGATGTTTAATGCTCATAAACACTCACTCACTGCTGCGAGACTCTGTTTAGTAGTAGTTTGTTGCAGCTGTAGACCCTGTTTGTCCCTGTGCTCCAATCCTGTAGTCACTTCAGCTTGGAAGTTGCTCCAGCTCCCCTGATTGTATGCATATAATAGAGCACATGTGGCTTTCAACACAGGGTGCATGTGCAATACACTGAGCTTGAGGGGAGCTTTTGGTTCACCACCAGACATGATCAATGAACTGAGCTTGCTCTGAAGTGCACTTACTCATGAATGCACTGGAAAGCAGTGATATTTGTACATTAGATAAAACAGCATAGTGCAGCATAGAGACCACCCACCACTGCAATTACCTACTGGGATGTAATGATGGTGAATCTGGGTGAAGTTCTGCAATTGTCAAAACAATGTATCATACAATTATTGCTGTGGGAGAGGCATGGAGCACAGTACTGTGGCCATTTGTTTACAGCAAAATGCACCATCCACCAGCCCTCTCCATATGCTGCTGCCACATTACGTTTGGATATGGTATCCATCTTAGGAAAAGGAACTCCATAGCATGTCTTGAAACATGTACCAATCCTGCTCCTGGAGGGACATGTGCCATGATGCACTATTGCATTTTTACAGCGCCGCCTGGCACTTCAACTATTAGAGCCTGCGGTATAGAAGCTTACATGAGGCACTGGAGAGATAGAAAGCAGCAAGGCTGAATTCTTCTGGGACAGTGGGCGATAGCAATGAACTTACATTGCAGTACATATGGGAAGTGGTTCAGGTGGTCCCCAGGGCAATCAAGGGTTTCTGGGATCCAATTGTGACATTTGGGGTCTGATTCACAAAGAGGGTCTGCACTCGAGGCGGAGGCCCCGCAGCCGTGGGGGAGTCTCTGCACTCAAGACAGAATCCCTGCAATAAGAATTCTCATTGCAGACATTCCCTCCGGAGTGCGGAGACTGCCCCATGACTGCGGGGCCTCCGCCACGAGTGCGGATGCTCTTTGTGGATCAGGCCCATGGAGTTCTTTTTACCTTGGTCTCCTGGAGGTGTCTTACTACGCGAACCAAACTGAGACCAGGTATACTAATTTAGCATTTGGCCCTCAGGGTAGTGAGGCAGCATAGTGCAAGGCTTACTCAGAGAGGTGGTGTGGGTTAGAAACTCAAAACGAAACAAAACACACATTGCACTTTATAAATTAATATCCATTCAGTGCTTTTACGTGTAAAAAAGGACAAGTACTTAATTCAAACACAACTAAATACTAAACCAAAGTTACAAATCTGGACAATGAACACTGAACCGCTTTAGTCTATTCTGAACAAGGTGTATAAGGTCTTTAGGTGTTAATGTAACATCCCTTCCTATAGTGTTTGTCACTGACTTTACAGTATAACACCATTTCCTAAGGTAGTTGTCAGACAACGTAATACACCTTCCTAGTGTGCTTGCCACAGAAAATACAACGGAAAACCAATTTTTCACTGTTTGTTGTGAAGTTACACAATGGAAAGCCCCTTCCTACTTACACCTTGCAAAGCTCCTTCCTATATTTGGCTCAGCCTCTGCATTAACAATGTCTTTGTCAATTATGAGCAATGGAACTACCTCACACACGGGTTAAGACAACTGCTGCCCAATCAATGTAAAGAAGATCAACAAAGCCCCTCTCTCTATACTCCTTTTTATTATTTATCATTTTGTTTATTACATGACCTCAGGCTGACAATTAAACCTGTTTATATCCAGACCTAAAAGGTTGCTGAAGAGCAGTTGTAATAAATTACAAATATGGGTCAATAGAGACACATTGCTTTCGCACAGTTTTATTCACTGCTCCATGATGAAGGTTAGGACATCATTTGGTAAAAAGGAGCCTGTTGCATTACTACTGGTGGGGATTATGTTATTTTCCTTATGTGGCCTTGGCAGCATTTTATGTTCTATTGCTCAAATAAATCAAATAGATCATTGGGTGATTCATTTTCATGAGACAAAAATATGTATCCCTAAATAGGCAAATACATAAAAATTGCCAGTAATAGTCATTCCATTTAAAATAGAATAGCAACTCCAGAAAAAACATGGAGAGTATAAATCTTGTATCTGGTATCTTTTATCTGCTTTGCAGTTCACTATACCCAAGTCATGGCTTTTTGGCATTCTGTTATGTTATGTATATTTGTATCAACAACAAGGTGATGGATGGAATGCTTTAATTGACCTCAGCCACTGGCAATCGCTTGGGGCCACATCCCAATTCATCGTGTTTCGCCCACCATGCCACCTCAGTTTGGACCCAGCCTTATGCAAATCAGTCTTGACCTTGCCCCAATAGGAACAGCCCAGTCCAAACTGCCAGGCTTGGTCCTCCCTGAACCAGACAACGAGCAACTCATTTCCGGTTTTGCCCTGATTATGGTCTCATCAGCCAGGTACAGCTTGATTCCAGTGGCAGAGTGAGCACAGGACCCACATCTGGGCATACCTGTCGCACTTAGGGAGGCAACTATAACAACAGGGTCATGGGTGGACTGCTTGAATCAATCTCAGTCACTGACAATCGGTTGGGCCTGCATCCCAATCCATCGTTTTTCAGCCACCATGCCACCTCAGTTTGGACCCAGCCATATGCAAATCAGCCTCGACCCCGCTCCAATCGGAACAGCCCAGTCCAAACTGCCAGGCCTGGTGCTCCCTGAAGTGGAAATCAAGCAACCCAGGACCAGTTTCACCCTTATTATGAGCTCATCTGCCAGATATAGCTTGATTGCAGTGGCACAGTAAGCACAGAACCCACATCTGGACATACCCATCGTAACTGCAACAAGATGATGGATGGAATGTTGATGAGCCCTTTACTAGGGCAAAACCGGTCCTGGGTTGCTTGTGTTCCGGTCAGCGAGCACCTGGCTTGGCAGTTAAGACTGGACTGTTCATCGTCAAGACTGATTTGCATCTAGCAGGGTCTAAACTGATAGTCCATGTTGGTACTCTGAAATGCTTAACACATGTTCCTCTAGTAAAGCCTGACTGCTCTTTGCCACACTACCGGGACTGAGCTAAGGAATTATTAGTGTGAATCCAAAGACCATCTTTGGGGTATTGTGATAGTATTGCATGGTGAGGTCTAGCCCCCACACCACATAATACTCCACTTTCCTACATTGGTGTTACAGCGGTGGGGATCCTGAACCTGTGTTTCACAGGACCACGTGGTCATAAGTGATTTTGCACAAGAAATCCACTTAATTGACTTTAGCATCAAAAATTATTTTTTCATAATTCTTTTGATATTTCTAATTGGATTGTAAGGGCCCTGTGCAGATCCCCATTCCCAATAGTACATTTAAAAGGCTACGGTGAAATAGGAAAAGGATTTTAAAAATCTACATTTTTAAATGGCCCCAACTGCCAAGTAAAAAGTTAGGCGCAATGGAGACTGGTCAGAATCTTGACCTGACAGTCATCCCAGCCCTGAGGAACATGGATCTGAGGTTGATGTGCAAAGCAAGGGGCATTGACTATGCTTTAAAGTGACAGCTAAAAAGGAGGAACTTGAAGACCTAGGTCAGTTTGTTGAGCTCTTTTCCTTGACTCCTGGTGTTGCAGGGTGAAAGTATTATGTGGTATGGCAGGGGTGCCTTACCTTGAAATACTAGCACAATTCACAAAGATGGACCCCAGGTACTCTCTTATAAACCTTCTCTTAGTCCTGGTAGAGTGGCAAAGAGCAGACAGGCTACTTAGAGAAACATGTTAAGCATTTCACATCACCAACATGGACAATAAGTAATTGACACGACTTGAGAGGAATCTGACACCACTTTATAAAAATAGCTCAGATTTTTATATATTTTTAGGTACCAAAACAAAATCGATACATACAGGATAACTGGAGTTATCAATTTTAAAACATTAAAAAAGTCAGTACTTTGAAGTGTGGAAAAACATGAATGTTGCGATCAATGGGAAAAACACATATATGCAATCGGTTACTTAGAAAGTGAGTTCAACTGAACCCACGTGAGGTTAAGGTCTAGTGAGTCCCTAAACCAGTTCACAACAGCTAGCACAATTTTACCTGGCTCAGGGGAGGGGATGCAGAGGTGCACTTTAGCTGTCAAACGGAGCTGTCAATCAGGCTCACGGTTTTTAAATGGTTCCCTTAGCAAGAACATACTGGCGGGTCATGTTGAGCAAAAACCTTTGGAACTTAACCAAGAAGCTGGCCCTGGTGCAGGAGTCTCCAGGCAGATCGACTCTACCTGGCTCGGCAGACTCGGGTGAAGAGGTGCTCTTGGCTATCCGTGGTGCTGGACGGATCTGCGGCCAGGGGTGCTGACAGGCGTGCCTAGATAGGGTGAAAACAAATGCAGGATCTTTACAATGAAGCCAACGGGGTGGTTGGTCGTTTGTGCAGGTGGATCTCTCCTCTTGAAGTGTCTACCAAAGCTGGTAGTATACATACAGGCCACCAGCAAGCCTTGGTACCTGCAAGCACTGCCGTTGAGGAAATCATCTTCCAGGGGAACAGTGTAGAAAGCTTAGCCTTACTGAGTGTTGGGACTACAGTTCCCAGAAGCCACCTGCTCAGTGACTTTGAGTGACCACGCTGGACGGCTCGGTGGACAGTACTTCAAGGTCATGGATTTATCCGTTTGTGCCTGGGACTAGTTCCTCTAGCCCCAAATAGTTATTGTGAAGTATGGAGTTTGCAAAGGGGTTTACCTTCCTTTTGGAACCGGTTTCTTGCCTTGATTGAGTTGCAGTCCATCAGATACAGGGTGGTTGCCACAGGTGCAGAGCTTAGCACCTCTCTTCGTGGAGTCCTGCTTTATTATGGAAATGGGCCTCTTCTTGTTATCACGTCAAATATAAGGTTCTGGTGTCTGGGGTGCCCCTTAAATCCTGGATTTAGGCGTTGTTAGTGGGTGTGAAGACTAGTAGCCAATTGGCATGTAGTCCTGCCACTAATCCGCCCCAGTAGTGACCATATCCAGTTGGGGTATGTCACTAATACTAGTTAGAACTTGCTTTTTAGTATAAATTCAAGATGGCCAAAACCATCCTTGACTGTACACCTCAGCTGCAACACCCTAGAGGTGTGGTCAGTCTTGTGGGGGTGCACGCCTCCTGAATAGCTAATTTCCCTCCTGCCCGTGAAAAACAATGCCTAGGAAAGGGAGAGGCTTTGTCCTCAAGTGGGGGACACGTTCCTTTGTCCTATGGCGCCGGTGAAGCCTTTGAGGTTCACCACTGTGATGGTCCATTCACTAGTCATCCTATGTGGGCGGAGGTGTCACCTCCTGCACACACAGGTCTTTGTCTCTGGCCTCTGGGAGTGGCACACACTTCCCAGCATGAGGTCAGACTTCTGTCTTGGCAGCAAACCCTTGGAAAAGCCCGCCAAGGCACGAGAACACTGGATTAACTTGGTGGGCACTGTCTAAAGTGCCACCTCGGTACATTCTGGTTAAACCTCAACACCACCATCGTGTCAGGGGTTAGAAATCACAGTGTTTGATAGCAAACATGATGAAAACGACTGTTCCATAATGGAGCTGGATATCTGGGGTTTGTCCAGTGTCCAGCACATGTTATCCTATGTAGGGTTGGTCACTTGTGGTAGAATTGTGTTTAGAACTCTACCACAGGGCAATATATGCTTGCACATATGTTTCCACAGATATAATATAATGCACCCTGCCTCCTGGGCCAAAGGAGGCCTACCTTAGGGATGACTGACATATATGAAATGCAGTGAGGAGACCATGTCACACATAGTGTGTGCAGGGTCGAACTCGAGCTGGCAAGCTGCTCATGCTCACACAGGTCTGACATGTCAAACCTGAAGCTTTGGTTTCACTCGGGTCACTCAGGGCAGTGCTGCAGCCCTGGTGCCCCTTTTACATCCCTGCCCTGGGTACCACTGGTACCATGTACTAGGGCATTACATGGGTGTAAAAATACTTGCCAATTGGGTGTACCAATTCACATTTACATTTTAAGGGAAAGAGCACTGGTGCTGGGGCCTGGTTAGCAGGACTCAGCACACTTTAAGATCAATTACCACAGCATCTAGCAGCAAAAAGTGGGGGGACATCTGCAAAAAGTCCAGTTTACTACACCTGGTCAGACAACATGGTGTACCCATGATGTAGACACTAGTGACAGCCTCCCTGACAAAAAATAGATTTACAGGTTGTCAGGCCAAGTTATGGCTTGCATTAACACGAAGGTCAGAAAGATGTTAGAGCTTGGGGTAATTGAACCCTTTGACAGTCCCTGGGCCAGCCCAGTGGCACTGGTCCCCAAACCTCATTCCAATGGTGGGAAACCTGAAAGGAAGTTTTGTGGCAATTTTGGGGTCTAAATGCAGTTACCAAAATTGATGCTCACCCCATCCCAAGAGTGGATGAATTAATAGACAGGCTGGGTGCAGCCACGTTTTTGAGTACCTTTGACTTGACATCAGGGTACTGGCAGATTGGATTCACCCAGGGACCAAAGGAGAGGTCAGCATTTTTGACCCCAGAAGGCCACTATCAATTCGGAGTGGTGCTTTTTGAAATAGTAAATGCACCTGCTACCTTCCAGAAGTTAGTGAATTGAGTCCTCTCAGGCCTGGATGATTTTAGTGCAGCATATCTTGATATCGCTGTCTTTAGCTCCACCTGGAAGGATCGCTTGGTCCACCTCAAGGAAGTGTTGCAGGTCCTGCATCAGGCAAGCCTAACTATCAAGGCCAGTAAGTGTCAGATAAGGCAGAGTTCTGTTGTGTACTTGGGCCATCTTGTGGGTGGAGGCCAAGTCCAACCTCTTTAGCCCAAGATTCAGACTATTCTGGAGTGGGAGGCTCCTAAAACCCTTCTCAAGTCAGGGCCTTCCGTGGCTTGACTGGGTACTTTAGGAGGTTTGTGAAGAGTTATGGGACTATTGTAGCCCCACTCACTGAACTTACCTCCAAAAACAGCCTAAGAAGATCATCTGTACTGGAGGCACCTGACTATGGAAAGGAGTTCATTGTCCAAACAGGAGCTTCTGAACATGGGATTGGGGCAGTGTTGGCACAAACAAATGATGAGGGCCAGGATCAACCAATTGTCTATATCAGCAGGTGAGTCCTCCCTAGAGAGCAGTGTTGGAGTGCCATAGAGAGGGAAGTCTTTGCTGTGGTTTGGTCCCTGAAGAAGCTGAGACCCTACTTGTTAGGGACTCACTTCAAGGTTCAAACCGACCACAGGCCACTCAGAAGGCTGATGCAGATGAGAGGGGAGAACCCATACTGTTGAGGTGGTCCATTTCCCTACAGGATATGGACTTTAAAGTGGAACACAGACCAGTGACTGACCATGCTAATGCAGATGGCCTTTCTAGATTTGTCCACTTAGATGATGAGAACTAATAAGGGATAGGTTAGTTGCACAGCACCTTTTGTCTGGGTGGGTCATGTAGAAAAGTACCCTTTTTGTTTGGTCATCCCCCCCAATTTTTGCTCCATATGCTGATGGTTATGACTCTGATAGAGCACTAGAGTCTGCTACACAGACCCCAGTGCCTGTGCTCTTTCCCAAAACTGTTATGTTCAACATGGTAATCATAAATTGGCAAAGACTTTACCTCCTTATAAGTCCTTAGTATATGGTACCAGGAGTACCCAGGGCATAGTTGGTAAAGGGGTCCCCCAGGGCTTAAGCATGGTTTTGCACCACCCTGAGTGACCCAAGTAAACTACTGACAGCAGGCCTGCCATTGCAGACTGCAGGAGCAGTGAAAACTGCTCGAACTCGACTGTGCCCTCACCATGTGTGGCTCAGTCAATACACTATTTTTAATGTATGTCAAGCACCCCTAAGGAAGGACTGAGCCCAGGAGGCAGGGTGCATTATATTAAAGGTGAGGACATATAAGTGCAAGCCTATATGTCTGCGTTCACCATTGGAAACTACTATAAGTGTCAGCTTTCCATAGGATAAAAGAGGCTGCCACCCGGCGTTCTTGAGGTTGGCAGCTTCATTATGGTACCACCGAAATATGTCACATTTGCTATTAAACAAAGTGCCTAATCACTCCTGGCACAAATCTCATGTCTTGGGTGATGTGGCATGCATCCGGGTGGCTACCTAAGAGCTTGCCGACCTGGTGACCCCAGCTTCTCTGTGCTCTGGCTGGCAAGCATGTGCTTCTCACGTATGCTGCAGCCATGACAGGATCTGGACCTCCTGCCGAGCAGTGTGCTCACTCCCAGGATTCAGGAACAAATGCTTGGGCAGGAAGGAGGTCACATCTCCCTCCTTCCAAGCAGGCTAGTTAAGTGACACATCAAGACTGTGAGCTTCAAAGGCAGTACCACCTCTGATATGCATCAGGGCCGACTCCCAGTGGAAGAAACAGCCCTCCCCCAAGCACATTTGCACACGGACTACAGAAAATTAGTTAGTCGAGGAGGTGTACACCCCCGGAAGGCTAGCCACACCGCCAGTGTGTGCAGCCAGGTCTGTACACTAAAATTAGCTTCCTGCCATCTTTAGAAGTGGCAGAATAGAAGGTCTAGGTAGGAAAGGTGCCCACACCCCCAGATGTGTTCACCTCAGGGGCGGAGTAGCTGTAGGGACTAGTTCCCCATTGGCTACTAGCTCCCACTCCCCTAACTCCCCATAATCTAGGATTTAAGGGACCCCCACCCCGACACCAGAACCTCAGTTCTGAACAGCCTGCATCAAAGAGGACAGAAGAAGTGACCAATGTCAGCAACAAGGCCTGCACAAAGCAAAAGAGAACCCTGCATCTGTGGCAACACTGTTGGAGCTGCCTGATAGAGACTTGCCTTATGCTATCTCTAGGTTCCCCTAGACAGAGGGACCGCTGTGGAAGCCTGAAGCACCCTCAGACTCCCATGGACCAGTGCCACTAGTCCCCTGCAAACTGCAGGTAAAACAATGCTGCGGATCCAAAGAATCGCTGGCCATTGGGCCCTCCAAGGGACCACCAATTACAGATGGTCTCGTTAATTGTGGGAACTGTAGTCTTGCCTTCCACGAAGTTACAGGCAACTACTGCATTCCCCTGGACCACTAGAATTCGAAGTTACTTTCTGTTCTATTTACCACTGCCAAGGCTTGTTGGTTGCTAGTCCGGCAACTGACCCCTTTACTAGACGCTGCATTAAGAAGGACATCCATCCGACCTTCAACTGACATCAGCAACCATTCCGTTGCTGTTTTTTTGCATCTTTTTCCCCTGAGGCATCGTTTCAGTGGTAAAAGAAGCTCTATCATGGTTCCCATTCAGCACCAGGGACAGCCAGCACAACTCTGCACCCGGGCTTCATGGGCCAGCTAAAATTGAACTGACTGTCGTGGCGTGGTCCTGGGACCCACATCACCTTTACCCTGCAAGGATACCACACAACATGTTCGTTTCTGTTTACCTTGGCAACAAATAAATACAGAACATTGCATTGAAAATGTACATCTGACTTTGGGATACTTTAACCCAGGAATTTACGGACATACATTCGGAACAGACCTATCATATACCCATATCTATTTACCACACAACCTGACATGCAATTGTCACTAGCAGTTTTTCCCATTGACCGCAATGATAAAGTTTCACCTTATTATTCTGCACTGATTTCATATTGCTTCAAAAATCTATATCTCAGGTTATTTGTATCCAATTATGTTTGTTTTGGTATCAAAATTAAGATAAAAATACATTCTATTTTTAAAAATTGGTGTCGGATTTCTCTCGAGTCATGTCAATCACTTATTGTCCATGTTGGTACTCTGGAATACTTAACATATGTTCCTCTAGTAAAGCCTGACTACGTTTTGCCACACTACCAGGACTGAGCTAAAGATTTATTAATGTGAATCCAAGGACCACCTTTGGGGTATTGTGATAGTGTTTCATGGTGAGGTCTAACCCCCACACCACATAGTACTCACTTTCCTACACTCTCATTGTTGTTTTTACTGTGGAGAGGATAGTAGTCCTATTGGTTAATATGGAGTTACACGTTTACTCAGTTGTGCTAACTGCCAAGTGGGACTTCTAAAGTTGGTTCTCCCATGTATCAAAAGAATAGTTACATGGTAACCAACTGTGAGAAGGTGGGTTGGTACATGCTGTCCACTAGTTAAAGTGGGCACCTTGTACCAGGCCACACGACCCTTATGATGTATGAGGTCAAAGATAACCTTTATGAAAGCTATCCTAGTGGTGGCTATGGAGAGCAGCCTTCAGGCTTAATCTTGAAGGAATGTAAAGCAGCTTGTTTTACCAGAATCTCACTCTTGAATGACCAAATGAAAGGAGAACCACACAAGTGTTATGTAAAAATATGTATTTATTACTAAAACACTCTCTACTAATCTCGACACGAGATTAGAACATAAAGCACATAATACTTAATCAATAGAACGTACGTAAGTAGCAAAATATACAACTGGCTCCAGGGAACCGACCGAACCATATACTAAAAAAATGGTATAACCACAACGACTTCAATAGACACAGCACCTAGAGCACGTAGAATCGCTGGGACCCCAAGGAACCACCCAGAGGAGTGACACAGGGAGCCCACGGAGGACGGGTGCAGTGTGGGAACACGACCGCATGTTCCGTGCAACTCTATGGGAAAGTCGCGGTCAGAAAATTACAATTTAAGGACACTTCCAGGAGGACTTCAAGCAAACTCTTTGGAACTTAAGAGGTTCTAAGGCCAGCACCCTTGTGAGTACCGAAGTACCCGAGTTACCTATCCCAGAGGAGCCGGGTGCATAGGGGTCAAGTGGTGTCGGAAACCTCCGTTGTTTTCAATGGCGACCTGCAAGAAAGTACTGCTCCCAGGAAGGCGAAGAGTGTCTGGCGGAATCCAAGCCTGGATTCGTGATGTGACGAACCTGAAAGCAGAGGGGACAAAGTCTGGGTCACTTCAGGTGACCAGGGGCTCGATAGTCGAATGCCCACCGATGTCGGGTGCTTCAGGTGAAGAGAAAGGGTGTTTGTCTCTGCAGCCACGGGACCAGGAGATGTCGACGATGACCAGGGTCCGGAGGTGAGCTGTCCCGCGAAGGATGTCGAGAGCTGAGGGGTCAGTGTCCGGCTGGAGCACCAACAAGCCTTGGCAACGGCAACCCATGTAGACAGAGGAAACAGGTTACGGTGTGGACCAGCAGGGTCCAGGGGACTCTCCAAGCAATGGAGAGTCAGGGTACATCTGGAGCAACCAGGGAAGCCCAAGAACAATCAAGGTGACCCTCGCCAGGACCCACCAGTCAACGGACCAGGGATCGCGAGGTGACCTCGAGCGAATGTACAAAGTGCCAGCCCACAGAGCACTCGTGGAGTGGAGGCCGGATATCTTTGCTGCAAATGATGCTCGGGGCTACACGTAGTCCAAAGCACAGCCTCAGGGATTGCCAAAAAGCATATGCTGCTGCAAATGTACACGGTGCACAGGGGTTCGGGTTGCACGGTCCCCACGAGGGATACTGGCCTCAGAGTGGCTGAGAGGTCAGATCAACCTCAGGGACGTTAGGGAACCCACCTCCTGTGTTGCAGAACTCTTCGGAGTCCGCAGGAGCTCGGGGGATGCAAACCGGTCAGGTGCGCTTAGGTGCCTGCTGCTGCAGGGGAGTAACTCCTTTACTCCAAGGGAGATTCTTCTGTCGTCCAGCGAAGTGTAGACCGTCGAAGTACTTGGTTTCTTTGCAGAGTCTTGTCCAGGTATAATCTAAAGCCCTGGTATCAGGTTTCCCACTTTATACCCATGGGAAGGGGTTGGACGGACTCTGGGGACCCTCCTAGGGGAGGGGCAGGACAGAGGGGTGGCTACACCCATGTCCTTTGTCTAGTTTTGCGCCAGAGCAGGAGCCAACGGCTCCCAGAACTGGTTCTAGCTGGACTATGCACGGGGACACCAAATGTGCCCCCAGTGCAGACTTTCTGGCACTCTGAGAGTGCACCCACCCAGCCCCAATACACTAAAGCCTGTCTGGGAGGTGGTCACACCTCCCTGTGACAGGAAACCTATTGTCAGGCCTTCCTCTGCTCGAGCTTGGCTCAGCAGCAGGAGGGCAGACTCGTGTCTGTGGCTGGCAGCATCCATTTTGTGCTGCCCAGGTCGAGAAGCTGGTACCGGGTAGACCGGTGACCCATAGTAGTGGTTCTACAAGGGGGAATCATACCTCCCACACCAGTTACTGGTGTGGAGGTATGATTCCAAGGTGTTTGACACCAAACACGACATGTTTCTAAGCAGCCGTTTTAAAGTTAGCATTTACCGCGAGGTTATAATGCACTTAAGTATATATGGTTTGGCTGCATCACAGACAACCCCGGGGAATGGATTCCGAAGGCTGCAGAGGGGCCCTACTCATGCAGGGGCACCCTCTCGCATAAAACCCAGCACCCTGCTTCAGGATTGATAAGGCCTGCCATAGGGGTGACTGATAGGTTTATATGTGTAATGATTTAGAAGGGATATAATGAACCTATATCTCCAGTAAGGGGTGCATGCACCACCTTACACAGGCTGCAGTAGCAGACCTGTGGTGTCATTTTGAATGGCCTCTCAGGGGTGGCATAATACCTGCTTCAGCCCCTGGGAGGCCTCTGGGGTACCTATGCCCTGGGTACATGGTGTACCATATACTAGGGACTTATAAGGGTACCCCAGTATCCAATCTGGAGTGTACCTAAAGTACCTTACACATCCAATTTAGGGAGAAAGCAGATAGACTGGGGTCCTGATTAGCAGGATCCCAGTCAGACTAGTCAAAAACCAGCAAAACACCAGGAAAAAAGTGGGGGTAACCATGTAGTCAGATCGTACCTTCCTACACCAACAGTCAAATATAATGTAACTATTTTACAAATGGCAACTTTCGAAAGTTGTCACTTTGTGGCCCAAGCTTTTCCATAGCTCTTTGCTGTTGAAAACAGCCTTCAACCCTCCTAGGGAGATGTGTGAACAATTCCCAGGAAGGGTAACTGCCAAGGAGAGACGTGACCTCCTCCTGGCAGGATGGCCAGAGGAGGTGTTGGCCCAAAAGGAGAGCTTCAAAGGAAAAGCCACCTTTGAAGGGTAAATGGAGGGGTTGCTCTTTTTTTCTTGCAGACAGGCTAGCATCTCTGGCAGAGAGGGAAAAGCCATTGCCAAACCATTTTTTCAAGGGGAGTTAAGCCCCACAATTAGCCACACCTCTGGTGTGGGCTAGGGAGCTCCACACCCCAGGAGAAGGATTCTGTCATATTGAGAGGGGAAAGAATAGTGCATCCTGGGACAGCTAGATGCCACACTTACCAGGAAGTTGTCTTCAGCCTGGGAGAACCTGGTAGCCAGTTGGCTAGTTGGCCACCTTATCGACCTGGGCTCCCAATCCGCATAATCGTGGCACCCCTAGAACCCAGACCTCAGTTCTAACTCTGTTGTGGAAGAAGGACCGAAGGAGGACTGCCCTGCTGTACCTTTGGATCCAGCAAAAAGAGGCTGCACCAAAGGCTGGACTGCACCTGCTGCACCTTGGGTTAGCAAAGAGAAGACTGTGCCTGTGTTGCCCTGCCCAAGGAAAAGTTGACTCCGAGCTCCAGACAGAGGGAGTGACTCCAAGACTCAGTTGGCTAATTCCCTGTTACAGCCACTGACCCATAAAGTCTAAAGAAACCTGCTTTTGGAAGTTGGAAGCCAGCAACGCCTGAAGGCAGCTGAATGTCAAAGTGTAGCCTGGGAGACTGAGTCACAACCCTCAAAAGCTGCACTTGAGTCTGTTGGACAAAGGAGAGTCATCAGAGTGCAGTTTGGTCACCGAGCACGGAAGTTGCTACAAGTTAAAGAGAACAAATACCAGTAGACCAGTGGTGACTAGTTTTGTGCTCAACTTCACCCAGACTTCGTGGGACATTGACCTCTAAGGCGTAAGTTGCCCCCCATGTTCGTGAACCAAGGGGTGGCCATAGGAAGACCCTTGACCCTGGCTCAGCATCCTCGCCAAGCTTGAGCCTCCTCAATATCCTGCATCCCTTGCATCAGGACCACTTCATTGACTTCTATGGAGGTTCGCCCATGGGACCTAGAAATGGACTGGAGACTGCTTTCCACGCAAGGTAAATGTTCAGCTGGACCTTTAAGGTTGCTGTGACCTGCTCCCTGCCATTGCTGACACCCACAAGAGTGCCTATATAGTAGTTCTCAACTTACTAGACTGGGATAACTTTTTCAGTTTTTGCAGTACATTACAATGCTTTATTGTACCTGAGTGAAAAGCAGTGATTTATTGTTTCTTTAAAAATACATATCTCCAAAACCCTCTGGTAAACTTTGTTCATTCAAGTGTCTATTTAAACATAAATATAACCTATTTTTATAAATTGGTGCTTTGCGCTTGTTCTTTTGATAAAGCCTGACTGCTCTGTGCCACAGCTGCCCAGGGCTGGGCTAAGGTTTACAATGAACCTAACTTGGACATGATAAAGAAATGTGTCACTATTGCGGTGGTACACTGGCATCATATAATAATGCACATTCTCACGTCTAGTATTAGAGATACCATAAAGTCAATAAAACTGTAACCCTAAACCAAGCATTTTTATGCTTGGTGCCTAGATGGTGGACAATTATAACAGGCAATGTTAGACTCAACCATGGCTTCATTGCATTCAGAAGAAACCTAAAAGCCCACCACTAATTTCTATTATTGCTAACCCTGTCCACTCCAATGTAACTGTGGTTTAATTGCTATTGCCCAATTTAGCAACTGTGGCAACGAAAAGTGACAGCACTCTCTAGGTCACGTCTTTAGTGTCCAGTGGTGTATCTCCAGTCTGCCTGGATTACTCACATGCGCATTGTCAAGTCCCCAAGCGACGATGCCTAATAGCGAACCTTCCTAGATTATTTACAATCTAGATGCAGCTTTTTCTCCGTTGAAATCTCCCCTTTTATTTTCTATTACACTTTTCATCACTTTCTGCTTTCCTCTAATCTTATTGTGGGCTGAGGTTCTATGAGATAGGTGTTTTATGAAATGTTGAATATATTGATGTTATTTATTTGTTTTTATCTAGTTACTTGTTGTACTGTGTTTTATGGATCTTTGCATCCGAAATAAAAATGTTATACGGTATCTCCCGTCAATTCCCAGCTGCACCAAGTACTGCTGCCATACAATGCAGAAAAATAAATTGATCAAAAGTGAGGAGTGCAGGGGGCGTGGCCAAGACGCGGAACGAAATGGCCGCTTGAGCGCTCGGCTCCGTGAACCCTATCCCTCCTCCGTCAATCCTGAATAAAGATCCGGCTTCCCGAGGTGGGGATCGTGCCTGCATACCAGCGGAGGCTCCGGGGCCAGCACCCGCCGCTCTAAATCATCCAGGGCCGGAGTTCTGGGTCCCGGAAGACGAGGGCCTATCCGCAACGTGAAGCCGGGGCTAGATTTGAAGGTCCGGCCGCCGGGAGAAGGCGGGGCGCGGCCTGTGGCCCCAGTGAATCCTGCGCAAAAGTTACCCTGCGAGCGGTGGCTGCAATACATCGAGCTGGCAATACGGCCCTCCCGGTCGCGGACCAGAAGCACTCGACGCCGCTCCAGACACCGAGGCGCCGACGTGTGGCGGCTGACCGGTGGGGCTGTGTGACGGTCCGGAGACCCTAAGTCAGGGGGGAAGACCGAGAGGGGCCCCAGCAGTCTGAAACCGGAGCCCCGATCCATGCAGGGATCCGGCTGGGGGGTAAAGCGGAGGCGCCTTCCGCTATTCCATACGGAGGCCAGGTGATGAGCGACGGGGAGGAGAGGCACCAAGCGTCCACAAGCTTGCCTACACGGTGGCCGGGGCCGACGCGGGGATAAAGCGGTGTAGCGGAGGATGCCTGGCCGCACCCCAATGATCTAAACCCCACGAGCCGCAGGGCCAGCCGGGAACGGGGTAGCAGTGCCTTGCAGCCCCGCTGACTATCGCCTAAGGATTGGCAGACGACGGACTGGGGCCGCACACCATAGCACCGGACATAGAACCAAGCGGTGCAGCGGAGGGTTGACCACGAGCCACAATGGCAGCGGAGAAGAGCAAAGTCACAGGTACAAGGGGTTCGAAACTGGTGCAAACTAACAAGCTGGACCGCTATACCCTCCCAAAAGATATGCTACAGAGCCGACAGTCTGGCGGTGGCGCTACCGGAGAACTCGGAGATGGGGACCGGGAACTGTCCCTAAAAGACGTCATGAAAGCAATCACTACGGGCCAGGCTGCACTGGAACACAAAATGGACACCATCGCCATCGAGGTCAACCTGATCCGGGCTGATCTCACTAAACTTAACGAAAAGGTTAAACAGGTTGAGCTCACCACATCCAGTCTGGTAGACGATGTGGCCCTGCTCCAGGGTGAGATGCAAGACATGCAAGAATTCCGGAAAACCACAGAACTTAAGCTTGATGACTATGAAGGGCGCCTACGCCGCAATAACCTGCGCATTTTGGGAGTACCTGAAAAAGCGGAGGGACAGACTCCGGACCTTTTCGTGGAAGACCTTGTGTTGCAACACCTAAAACCTAAGGGCCTGAGTAAGTTTTTTGTCATTGAGAGGGCACATAGAATCCCAGGGGTCGTCCCAGGCCGGGAGCCCCCCACGCCCAATGCTGGCTAGAGTGCTAAACTTCCGGGACAGAGACGTGATCCTTCAAAATGCCAGAACGGGGACGGGCCTCCGCTTTGAGAACGCCAACATTTCCTTTTTCCCGGACTTCACGCAACGAGTGCAGCGTCAACGAAAGTCCTTCACCATAGTGAAGCAGAAACTTAGGGAAAGGGGACTGAGATACTCTATGCTATTCCCGGCGCGCCTTCGAGTAGAAGCCGGAGGGAAAATCTGGTTCTTCGAACAGCCCGAGGAAGCGGCGGACTGGCTGGAACATCAGACGGAGCGGGCCTTGCGAGATCGAACGGCTGGGGGAGAAGATGCCTCTCAGGCACACATCTGACAATGACGTCATGAACAGGAATCCCCTCTAGCGAGGTCTGGCCATCGAGTGTGGCCGGGACAGGTAACAGGCGGTGCGGCGGCTGGATCCCGGGGAGAAGCCTCCCCTCTAGTTGACAATTCTTCGGAACCTTTGGGGTGTATCCCATGTAGGGAACTTGTCAACGTATAATAGTCCCGGGGGGATGGGAAAGCGGGCTGTCACGCCTCACATTATCTTCTATTAGTTCTTTATTGGGGCGACAGGCACTCTGCAAGTTTCTTATGGGCAGTTCTGAGCCCAGAGTGCAGGGCAGCGGGGTGGGGGGATGTTGGGGGAAGGGGGGTTGGAGGGTTGGGGGTTATGTTTATGTAGTAGTATTGTTTTTACATCGGTATCACATGCCACAAAGATGACGGAGCCATCTGCCAATAGTAACCTAAACCACGAGCATCATGGGGGATAAAAATGTTAAAATATTGAGCTGGAATGTTAACGGACTTGGGGACAAGATTAAACGCAGCGTGGTACTCCAATACATAAAACGTCAGTGTCCAGACATCGTACTCCTACAAGAGACTCACCTGGTCGGGAATCTCTGTAGAGCTATGCACAGGGGAGGGTACACAATGGTCGCACACGCGGGATTCACCTCGGGCTCCAGAGGGGTGGGCATCATGGTTAAAAAACACTTCCCCTGACGGTGGAATCCGTGTGGACGGATGGGAGGGGTAGATATGCTGGGATCTCTGGAACATGGGAGGGCCGCTCCATTACATTAATGTCGGTCTATGTGCCCCCGGGGTGCAGGGCTCCACCTTCGCCGACCTGGGCTCCGTCCTACTTACGGTGCCAGATGGCCTCCTGGTCCTCGGAGGAGATTTTAATGCAGTAGTTTCAGGCACACTGGACAGATACCCCCCAGGGAGATAGGACCAGCTGCACGCTGGCTGCCCGAATTTCTCGACACTATGGGGTTGGTAGACGGTTGGCGCACACACCACCCAGACCAGATACAGCACACCTTTCACTCGGGCGCCCATCATAGCCTATCTCGTTTGGATTACTGCCTGGTCCCCGCAGCACAAGTCACGCACATACACGAAATCAGACACTTAGCGAGGGGCATCTCGGATCACTCTCCGATATGGGTACACATAGTACTCAATCAAGTAGCAGTGGGTAGACTGGCTCCAATTAATCCCTGGTACCTTCGAGACCCGAAACTCCGTGGAGACCTCCACAAGGCCATGGACGACTACTTCTCCGAGAATGTAGGGTCAGTATCTTCATCCCAGTCCCTGTGGGAAGCGTTCAAGGCTGTGATTCGGGGACAGGCTCTGTCCTTGATCGCCGGGGTGAAGAAAGATAAACAAAAAGAAGTCCTCGCTATAGAGGCAGACATCTACAGGCTGGAAGGCGACCTAGAATCGGGCGTGACACCGGAGAAACTCCATTCCCTCAGCCTGAAACAACACGAATACAAAGCCCTAGTTACAGACACGGCCAAACTACTAGGTAGGGAGCGACAAGGTAGGATCTACGAACAGGGTGACAAAGCAGGGAAGCTAATAGCATGGCTAGACAAAAAGAATGGGCGAGTAGATTGGTCCCGGAGCTTAGGGGCGAGAGAGACGTCTCCATTACTGAACCTCAAGAAATAGTGGACAGATTCGCCGCCCACCTACACAATATATATACGACAGTGACCCCACACACAGAGGAAGACTCACAGGACTTCCTTCGCGATATCAGGCTCCCCTGCCTCTCCTCAGCAGAGCGCGACTTTATGGATAGTGACTTAACCACAGATGAAATCGCGCAAGCAATTCGTGCATTGAAACCAGGCAAGGCCCTGGGACCCAATGGTATCCCCATCGAACTATATAAAATGCGGCCCGACAAACTTGCACCATACCTAAAAGCGATGTTTGAGGAATCTAGAGATTGTGGGGTGCTGCCACGGGAGCAGAGAATAGCCACTATCGTTACGATACATAAGGAGGGAGGCCCAGGACGGACTGCTCCTCCTATAGGCCGATCTCCCTCCTCAACGCCGAACCCAAAATCCTGGCAAAGCTCCTGGCGATTCGCCTGCTAAAAGTAATAAGCACCCTGGTGCACCCAGACCAATCAGGCTTCATGCCCCACAGAAACACGGCCCTAAATATTCGCAGGATTAACGGAGTGCTAGGGAGGGCATCCACCATTCGGGAGGCGGCGGTGATAGTGTCATTGGACGCAACCATGGCGTTTGACACGATCGAATGGTCCTACCTCTGGGCAGTTCTGGCAAAACTGGGCTTTGGCCCAAAATACATAAAGTGGGCTCGTCTCCTGTATCAGGATCCACTGGCACAGGTAGTAGTCAACAATAAACTGTCGGCCACGTTCCCGCTCAGTCGTGGTACCCGTCAGGGATGCCCACTCCGCCGCTGCTCTTTGCCCTCGCTCTGGAACCACTGGCTGCATGGATCCGATGGGACCCCAGGATACGAGGGCTGGGGTGGGCCCCGAGCGGGAGGACCGGATTTCACTCTATGCAGACGACATTTTACTCTATCTGGCCTCCCGAGGAAATCCCTAATAGTAGTGTTAGATATCCTGGCAGTATTCGGGAGATTTTCCGGATTCACCATTAATTGGGGCAAATCCGTACTACTCATCATTCAGGGGAGCCCCCATCCTCCCGAGAGACTGCCCGCTTCGAATTACAACTGAGGGCTTTACATACCTGGGTGTTTTCATCTCTCTGGATCCCGTGGCCCGATATGCCCACAATCTTCTTCCACCTCTGCGTAAACTCAAAAAGACATCGCCAATTGGAAAGCACTCCCCCTCTCCCTACTGGGCAGAGCGACCCTGTTTAAGATGATGTCCCTGCCCAGATTCCTATATGTATTACAAAATGCCCTGGACCCGGTACCGGCGCACTTCTTCAGGGAAGTAGAGGGTCTTCAGAGAGAGCTGCTCTGGGACGGCAGATCGCGCATCGCCCTAAATAAGTTGACCCTAAACTGGTACGATGGTGGCATAGGCCTCCCGGACATTAAAAAATACTATTGGGCAGCACACCTTGCTGCCATCAATCATGGTACATATGGGAGGGGCGACGACCCGGGCTATGGCATGGACAAATGGCTCCTCTCCGGAGGCAACTACAACAGGGCACTATACGCGCGGCCCCAGAGATACCATCTAACAGGCCCAACAAACCACTCGGTCCGCATCTGGCATGAAGCAACCAACTCCCTGGGGTGGGGACGAAAACTGACGTTGGCAACCCCACTGTGGGATTCTGAATTATTGGGTAACTTATGGAGGTCGAAGGGCTTCGACAAATGGGACCTCATTGGCATAACACAAGTCAAAGACGTTTGGGAAGAGGGGAGAGTTAAGTCCTTCACCACACTGCAGACTGAATATAACCTAGCCGACACTGAATATTTCAGATATGCTCAAATCCAACATGCGATCCAATCGCATCTGCCCAAAGGGGTACCCCCCGGGAAGCCTCGCCCCTAGAGGACAGAATCCTGGACGGACACCTACCAGACAAGACGATCTCCTTAATATATAAAAAGCTGATAAATAACACGACAGACCCACTCCAGACATTAAGGGAACGATGGATGGGGGACGGGATCGAGATGGATGATGAGGACTGGCGGGAGGCGGTGGCCTCCCCTAGGGTGGTCGCCATACCGGCACGCCTGAGACTAGTTCAGCTAAAGATACTCCATCGGGTATACATCACCGGGCCACGCTTGATCCGGATGGAGGGAACAGATAGCGGGGAGTGCAGGAGAAGGTGTGGACACCTGGGAACCTTCCTGCACATCATATGGGAATGTGAACACGTTAGTTCCTTCTGGCGCGGGGTACATAAGGTAATGTGGGAAGTGTTACACGTCCGCCTCTCGCTGGAGGCGAGACGCTGCCTTCTAAACATATGGGAGCCCACAGACCTGAGCACGCATCAGATACAATGGGCCAGCCTGGGGTTCATGATAGCCAAGAGAAACATTGCACAACTATGGGGCGCTGCCAAACCACCGACTCTGGAAGCCTGGGAGAGGGACCTAGATTGGTGTATGTTTAGGGAGAAGACAGTGTATACCACCAGGGGATGCCCCAAAAAGTGGGTCCGAATCTGGAATCCATGGAACGACTTTCGTGGAGGAATATGTATGCCACCTGTTATAGCTGACTCAGATGTCCCCTCCTGATCCGGGCCACTCCCCTCTGATGTAGATATGTAATCCTTTTCTTCTGTACAAAAGTACTATCTATTAATTGGCAGTGATTTCTGTATTGTATATATGAACCGATGTATGTTGTAATAAAAAGATTTATAAAAAAAAAAAAAGTGAGGAGAGCACACACTCCACAACTAAATAATGGCATTAACTCCTCTATCCAATTAAATATTTTATTCTTCATTTCATGAAAAAACAGCCAATGCATTTCTGGATCGTCTTCAGAGCTAATCCTATTTATCACAAGACAGAGTATTTTCACTGGTGTGTTTTGTAGTTCATCCTATCTGGTGCATCCTTTCAGGAGCATTATCAGTAAGCGAGACCAGCAACTTAAGACCTGGTTTAACTCTGCATACGCCATGAGCATCTTGGCATTTAAGGAGTAGAACCAGGCCTTTGCTGGTTTAACTGTCACCTGTTGTTAACATGGTAACGATAAAGTGCTCCATTACTCTTGTGGATAGGTCTGCACAATATAAATACATGTAAAGAAATCAAGACTTATGAGGAAAGAAATGGCTTTGTTTTGGCCCTATAGAAATTATAAAAAATCAACTCAAGGATAACCCAGAGACTTAGGTGACCAAAGCTAGGTTGTCCAACAGGAGAGATGTCTATGTTGTAAATGCAGCCTAGAGCTCTAGCTGAATAAGGAGAAATCATCTTCGCTCATCATCATTGTTTGAATTTCATTTAATATTGATACAAAAATGTCTCTATTCCTTTTTCAAATTTTTGTTTTCTATACACCTGTTTAAGTGGAGGGTATTGTTATAAACACAGTGACTTATAACTTGAAGGTTGTTTTAAATTAAAGTTAGTCGGGCTTAAACGAATTGGGACAATACCTGGAATTGAAAGAATTGTTGTTGGTGGGATATAAGAAAAAAATAAAAAAAATTCCCATTACCTCTCGGAAGGTTCTTGAGAGTTAATGCCCGCGCTGATCAGGTCTTGTTGTCTTAGGTGTACGAATTGAGTGGAGGGTGACCTGATCAAATTTTTCCCTCTATAGCTCCCTAATGTGAGAGATTTGTGAACGGCGGATCAGCCGTGAGAGCTTTTAATAGAAGTTTTTGGGACAGACCAACCATTTTTGAATTCTCCTGTCTCTTTTTCTATGATTTGTAGTACACACATTGTTCGTTTTGATTTTGTTTATTTGCACAAGGGGCAATACATAAGAGTTGGATAGGTTAGAATGGATAAAAACTGTCTAGCCTTTTCAAGCGATCAGATAGCTGCCATTCTTTCTGGTCCTTCTCTTTTTCCTGACTCACCATTGATAAGTTCCACTTCAGCACGGGAAGAGTGGGAGAAATTGAGTAATTTAAAAAAGAGGCAAGTGAGGATAGCCCTTCATGGGGCGTTGATGACCGAGTATTTGAGAGCAGGTGCAGCCCCAGCTAGCCGGTTAGTTAGAATCGAACCGAGAATTTTTCTTGAGGACAAACAGTTCCGGGTCGATTGGAGTTTCATTGCCAATAAATGTACCCGGGACTGGTTGATTCTAATTATTAATACTGCTAAACGGCTCAGTGAAGAACTTCTAAAAGAGATCGTTGATCTGGAAGAAAGTATTAAAAGAGACACCACTCTCATTGACACGAAAGAACAGTTGTCTAGGATCCAAGAAGAGCTTGCTGACTACAAAAATGATTTGGTGAATCAAAAAATAAAAAGTCTAAAACGAAATTTGGACCGGTTCACCCATGAATGGGCCTTCCCGTACGTAGAGGACAAGTATTATCAACAGGGGACTGAGCAGAGACAATACGGAGGTCAGGCACGGGGAGGCAGACAACAGACTAGACGGACACCACTAAATTGGACATTTGATAACACTTCTAGTGAGGAAGACGAAGTGGGGGCTCAACCAGATAAATCTAACAGAGTCAGATTTAATCATCAGGATAAAACCAATGAGGATTTAGGTGCACTGCTTCGTTCTTTTTTAGGACAAAATCAGAGGGGCAACAGAGGGGGAGGGCAGAGGACGCGCACGACAGAATCAGGACCAATCATGGCAGACATATTCACCACGAATAACCCGCAGTCGAGGGAGGAATCAAGTGTGAACGACATAGTGGTCAACCTCTCTGATTACAGGCTCACACCTTGTGAGTTACGGGTTTTGAATAAGGGGTTAGGATATGTCCCTACCCCCACGCATGATTCTTTTAAGTGCAGAACTGAATTTCAAGAGATCATGAGAAAAATTAAGCTTAAAAAATTCTTTGCCAATAAGAGCCAGGATCCCTCTTCACTATTCAGCACGAATTTACATCGCCCCTCACAATTTTGCCCCCCTTACTCTGCAGTAGGCCCTGAGGTTCAAGTTTTTGAACAAAAAGTATTAGAAGAGATCAACACATTAGAACAATCAATGCAGCGTCAGTCTTTTAACAACATGAATCGTGATGACTGGCAAGCAGTCAAGAGTCTACCAGGTAATCAATTGATCACTATAAAATCGGCGGATAAAGGAGGGGCAGTGGTTGTCATGAACACGTTGGACTATGAGGCTGAAGTAATGAGACTTCTGAGTGTTCGTGAGAATTACTGTCCACTGCCCCGCGATCCAGTGGGAGAACTGCAGGAGATCATCAAGGGGCTTGTTAGTGTGGCGAAAGAAAAAAAGTGGATCACTGTGAAAGATACAGAGTTTCTAGTGAATCCCAAACCCAGAACCCCGGCATTCTACATACTGCCCAAAATACACAAGGCCCAACGGCCACCGCCGGGCCACCCAATAGTTTCTGGTGTACAATCGGTCCTTGAACCACTCTCACAATTTGCCGACTTCTTTCTCAGGGAATCGGTAATAAAACAACCATCATATGTCCAGGACACCATGGACATTCTCAATATTGTGGAAGACATCCAGTTGGACCCTGCATGTGAGTTCCTTGTTACGATTGACATCGAGTCACTGTATACTTGCATACCCCAAGATGCCACACTGGTGGAAGCAGCGCGGGCACTTGGGGAACAAGAGTGGTTTTATGACACTCGGCAGTCGTTTGTGTTGCAGTGTATTGAAATAGCTTTAACCAGGAACTATTTTTGTTACAAAAACGATCTATTTCTGCAAGTATCGGGGACTTCAATGGGCGCAACTTTTGCGCCCAGTCTGGCCTGCATCTATGTGGGCCAGTTTGAGAACAATTGCATTTATCACACGTCTAACCCCTTCCAGAGGAATATCCGCCTCTGGAAGCGGTATATAGACGATGTGTTATGGATCTGGTCTGGAACTGAGAATGTGTTGCTTGAATTTTTGAATTGGCTGAATAGCTTAGATACTATCCTGAGATTTACCTGGTCGTTCAGTAACCAGAAAGCTGTGCATCTAGATCTGGACATAGTGGTAAATGATGACAAGCTGTGTACCACTGTACATCAAAAAGCCACAGACAGGAATTCTCTCCTGCACTATCAATCATTTCACCCCAGAGCGTTACGGGATAATTTACCCGTAGGGCAGTTCCTGCGTTATCGCAGAAATTGTTCCTCTACTAATGCCTATATACAACAGTCGGAGGTGTTATGTGAGAAATTGGTGCAAAGGATGTACCCAAGGAAGACTGTGAACCATGCGAGGAAAAGAGCTTTGAACACTCCACGGAGTGCCTTTTGGAAAAAAACTCGAGAACTAAAGGTGATTGCCTGCCGATTGTTATGACGTTTGATCCTTTAGCAACGAAAATCCATCAGGCTATCCGCAAGCATTGGTCTCTACTGTCAACAACAGACTTTAAGATGCCTCAATCCAGGTTTGCGTTCAGACTGGCATGTAATCTAAAAGACAAACTGGTGCATACCCGTCCCAGAATTCATTCAAGGAGTCATCAATTCCCACTGGACATTACCCCTGCGGGTCGTGCTCAGTATGTGATCTGACGGGGAAAACAACCAGCATTCGGTTGGTGAACGGGAAAACCTGGTACTTGACAAAATTCAGTAACTGCAATACGGTAAATGTGATCTACCGGCTGACATGTGCATGCGGGCTGCACTATATAGGGCTCACATTGAGAAAAATAAAAATCAGTATTCAGGAGCACCTGAGCACGATTCGTGCAGGTAAACTTACCACCCGGTTAGTGCAACACTTTAAAGAAATGAACCATGATGTTAGAACACTGAAATGGGTCGTTCTAGAAAAAGTGTTAGGTGACGCACACAATATTGAGAGAATACTAATCAATAGGGAGGCATGATGGATTTTTTCGGAGAAGTCAGACCAAACTGGATTGAATGATTACATTGAGTGGAATAAAGTCAGTTTGTGAATTTTTGTTTCAGGGCTCTGTCATTGGCTACACAACTGAACTTTGGAATCTGAGATGGTGTTCTCTATCCCTTCGTAATTTGTTTTAATTACTTCCCATTCAAGGACCTGTTGTTGTCCCTTGAGTTTAGCTGTGATGCTCAGGAGGGAGGAGTGTTTATGATACAAAATCAGGAATACGAACTGATTTGTGCAGTTCGGATACATTTTTGCAACCCTATGAATAAAATCGCACTTTAGGATTGATTTAATGATTTCTGTTTCTTTTTAAAAAAAATGTAATCCCGAATATTGAAAATAATGGGATCTTTTTATGAAAATGAAGGGCAGCTATGGTGTTTTGTTCAATTCCCGATAGTACTACAATATATGAGCTCCCCATTCCAAGATGGCACCGTCATAACTCGGTCGGTCACGTGACACGGAAACAGGCTGGTTTTCTGGTACGTGCACCGCGGAGTTAAATGGGCTTCTCGACCGCAATGAACAGAGGAACGAGAGAACGCTCGTCCGTCTGCACATGCGGTAAGGGGTTTTGGGTCATGCTAATTACGAAGATGGGTGAGTGACCATTGATATCACGAGTATGTTGAGAGCTTAGCAATAACCTCGTTTGGCCTGCGAGTTGTTATACACGGCAAGCATGGTGCCTTTTAATTTCCGTACTTCAAGGGGTTGTGTGACGGTTTTCAGCAACATTAAGTAATATGGCCATAGAGCGAGTGCTGCTAGATAGATTTGGATAGACCAGCTGGCCACCCTTGAATTGTAGTAACATGGTAAATGCTATATAGATGAGCACTAAGGAGTTCGGGATGTACAGGATGAATACATAATCGGGTTGGAATGTATATAGAACGCTCACTGGAAAGCAGAGATTAACGCTTGATTATGTTTTTATGCAGAATCAGGACAACATAAGTGTCACTTGAGAAAGGGCTCACTATAGAATTGAGTCCCTTTGACGAGGTGGATAGCTGGTACGAGGGGCCTTGGCTACTACCCGGTAAATATTGATCATTGTAAATACAGGCGAACACAATATTCGTGTAGAAAGAGACATGATGGAGATCCAATTGGTTGGTTGTCCTTTTAATGAACCTTCTTTTTGTTGTTTTACAGTCACTGTGCATATAAAATTAAGGGTCCAGAGAGGTGGATTAAGACCCCTCGCCCTGACGAAATTGCCACCAAGCTGAACAGGCAATGAAACATGTCGGCCCATCATTAATTGGTCTGCTAGCATGCAGTTTGTTTTTACTTTGAATAGGCCCATGAGTTTTGAATAAAGTTGGCATCTGGTGCACAGGCCTATCTCAATTTTAAACTCCACGGGGTTGGTTGGTGTTTGTGGTAAACACGAAACACAATCTTTCACTGTTTTTCTGGACACTTATAATTTTTTCACACGAGATAGCTACCAATGATGAGAAACTTGGGCACAACTGGTGAGAACCAACCAGCAAGCTCCTGTGGTGTAGCGCACGTGAGGTGCTATCTCGTTTTTTCACAAATTTTGTTTTCTATACACCTGTTTAAGTGGAGGGTATTGTTATAAACACAGTGACTTATAACTTGAAGGTTGTTTTAAATTAAAGTTAGTCGGGCTTAAACGAATTGGGACAATACCTGGAATTGAAAGAAGGGTTGTCGGTGGGATATAATAAAAAAATTTAAAAAATCCCATTACCTCTCGGAAGGTTCTTGAGAGTTAATGCCCGCGCTGATTAGGTCTTGTTGTCTTAGGTGTATATAAGGAGTAGAACCAGGCCTTTGCTGGTTTAACTGTTACCTGTTGTTAACATGGTAACGATAAAGTGCTCCATTACTCTTGTGGATAGGTCTGCACAATATAAATACATATAAAGAAATCAAGACTTATGAGGAAAGAAATGGCTTTGTTTTGGCCCTATAGAAATTATTAAAAATCAACTCAAGGATAACCCAGAGACTTAGGTGACCAAAGCTAGGTTGTCCAACAGGAGAGATGTCTATGTTGTAAATGCAGCCTAGAGCTCTAGCTGAATAAGGAGAAATCATCTTCGCTCATCATCATTGTTTGAATTTCATTTAATATTGATACAAAAATGTCTCTATTCCTTTTTCAGAGAAATATTGAGAGAGATCAAAGAGATTTTAATCCTCAACAAAACTCTGTTACTGGTGCATCAACATCTACTCAAGAACCTGGCACGTCCTAGCCAAACCTTTTAAAGGGCAATAATTACTAAAGTCTCTGGGATAAGCCTACCAGTTGCAGTTTCAATACAGAGCAAGTAAAGGATTGTGGTAGCATTTCACATTTCAAGGACAGATTTACCAACTTTGGGAAGGCAGTGGCCTGCAAATCTGTCAATTCTTTGGTTGCTGTTGCTGAAGACACATCAGAATTGGTGCATGTGATGGACGTGACCCTTAAGTATGGAAAGAATAAAGAAGTCTGAAACCTCCTTAAAGAAAGTCTCATCTATACTGATCATATCTGCCCAGACTCTTCCCATAAATTAACATCTTTCATCAGAAGCTGCTGTTTCAATGCTTTTAACTTTGTGTATGGAACATTGGTTGAAAGATATGACACTGCTGTGAGGGAAGGGCATGGTGACAGACAAGGATACCAGAGTCAGTGAAAATTGATTAGAAAGATTACCTGGGTTACTTAATGATTGGCTCATTTCTCACCAGGAAATTTGCTTTTGTCTCAAAAACAGCATTTTTAGCTAGCAATAGAATCCTTCAATTCACCCCCACACCCACTCCACGTGCGTCTGTCACTTGGGATTTTCTAATTTACACCGCAAGAAGAGAATATGTATAAGGAATGGTTAAACTCTGATCCATTTATTATAGAAACAATTAATTATTTGTTTAAAAACAAAGATAGTGTTATTGGGTCTGATAATTGAATACCTGGGTAGCTTAATCAAAAATAGACCCGAGAAACAATCATAGTCATAGTTGTGACGCGACTTAAACAAATTAAAACAATGATTCTTATTTATACTATTTATACTAGTCCTACGTAATTGGTCTTTCAGGCAGCATAGAGGATTCAGAGATGATCGGGTACTCGGGCATAGGCCAGGAAATCTTCAAAAATAGGAACTTTCTGTTGCACACTCCTTGAGTTTTTGAAAATCAAGACAACATAATAAACCCCCAACCCTCCCCCTTTGCTGTTTGTAATTTTATGCATCAGAGATCTTTTGTTTTGCTGTCAATCGGGCCTATGCAGTCTGTGCTGAACAGACATTATTGTTTCCTATTTTCCATACGTTTTAAATTTCACAGATGGTAAGACACCCCAGCCTTACCACCAATAGTCTCAGTTAGAAAGGTAAAGGCATGCTCCTCACCAGGAATAAGTTCATAAAGATAGAGGGAATTGAATACTACAGCCCTGATATTAATCAAACCACAATGTGAACTTGCTTAAGAATTAGTTGCACTGTCATTACAAGCATCTCTAGAGGAATCAGTTCCAGACTCGGGCACTCCTATCTTGTAAACAATTTATGATAGAACTAGGGGTCTACAAAACAGTGAAGGCGAGCAACTCCCTAATTCACAAATATTTCTTAAAAACATAGCGGCTTTTGGGAAGTTCACAGGAGTGGGAAACAATTTGACTTGCTGGGAAGGAGCACATACTTCTGTCTGTTGGTGCATTAATGCTGTTGGCAGTTACCCCTTGCGAGAGCCCCAAACCTCCTACCCTACCCCGTCCCTTGTACTACCCCTTGATGTCTTACCCCAACCCTCCCCAACAAGGACCCTTCTCTAAACGTCTCCATGCATCAAATCAGGGCTCCACCTCTTGCAAACCCCAACCCTTCCCCCTCTCCTGCCTTACCGTGCTTCTTGTTCTAGTTGCTTCCCAGATGCAGAATGTCCCACCTTTCACAGGTAGGACATCTTGTGGTAAGAAAACAGCCTAGGTGTGCTGGTTTGTGGACTTCACCTAAGTGATATTAGGAAATGTCAGATATATTTGCCTGGCTTCACTGATGCAAATTGTCCAATTTCATCCTACTACACAGACGAAGGTTTCACTTTCATTTAGCTATTTAAAACCACTGTTACTGTCATATAAGAGTATCACTGGCATACTAGCATGCACTCTCCCTAACGGAACCTTCTGCATCAATTTGATTGAAATGCAAATTGAAACATCTTATATAAAGAATATAAATCATTTAGACATGGGATTGGAGCAAATAATTGAAGCAAGAGTGAGCAGTGTGGTGGGGTCCAGGGGTCTATGTAGCCTTCTGCACCCCAATTATGACTGTATTTTACTAACCACTGATGCCGAGAGGGCATTTCCTTGCTTGCCTTAGGACCCAAGTCACTCTCTCTATGCCACTTAAAGAGAACACTAATATTAGGTGTTAATTTTGTTACGGTGCTTATAATGTTTAGGAGGGGAGCTAGGGTTATTTCTTCAAGCAGTATTAATATACAGGATTTATTAAACAATTGTGATCTATATGCAATACATTCAAATTTTACATGGCATGAACAGAAGGCCTAATGGCAAAGTCAAGGAAATAACACAATATTAAGTGAACATAATCGGAAGAAGAATCGCTACAGCTCTGGGTGTGACAATTGTATTACTCATTTCCCCCATCCCTTTTACAGGTGGGGGGAAAGCAGGCTTCTGATGGCAGAACCTCACCTGGCTATACTGTCAGAAACCTTTGACCTGATGGCCCATCTGCCACAGGGCTGTCTTGTCCCATTGACCGTCGCTTAACACAATTTAGGGCTGGCTACTGACATTACATTTCCCTGCCCTAGATCACCATGCAAGGCACAGCAGTTGCCAAAAGGCAACTTAATTAACACAGGGAGAAAACTGCCTGAGCATAGCCAAGATTTATTTCCCTGTTTTCAATTTTTCGCTTTGGGAGTAACACACAAACAAGGCACCAACCTGCCAAAATGTTCTGCCTTCAGTCTAAGTTCTGCATGGGTGGCTGCCTTGAAGTTTTTAGAGATCCTTTGATAATAAATAAGTTGGTTCTCTAAATTGAACTGATGATCCTCCACCCGGGGATGTGACCCACTGGCTCGAAATCTGAATTTAGCGGAATGGTGCATACGCTAGCATCCACCATTAAATGGAAAATGCACCAAATTTGCAGTTCCCCCACCCCATTATGAAGTGGGGAAACCATTTGATTGTCAGCGGTAAAGCTTCTGTTGGCTTCACCAATGGAAGCCCTTGACTAAGCGGTCCAACCATTACAGGACCTCTGGAATGTTGTGGCTGCCGACTTGGTCTGTTTAGGACTGGGTGACCATAATTTGTTTTCCCTGATCAAGGCTGACATGCAAGACATGGAGGCCCTGGGTAGGAAAATCACACAATGAACCACACGCCACATTGGCAGCTGTACTGAAAGCACAAAGATTCCCACCAGGCAGGGGGGATGTCTAAATCTGGCAAGCGGTCCTCCACCAGGCAGTGGAGACCTAGCTTCAGCTGACTTGAAGAGCCAGTGGATTGCCTGCTGTACTTAAATGAGGCCCTAAAACTGAAAGGTAGATCCATGGGAGTCTAGGGCCATACTCTGGAATGTCGTCCCCAATTACCAATAAGGGGAGCAGCCAAATTATGCAATCTTCAGAAAATGGCCTGAAACTGAGCTGTTTACATAATAACATGGCTGAGGTCTGACACTCCCAGACTCAGCAAAAATGAATGCTTGATTGGCAGACACCACTGTGTAATATCAAAGCACACTCTACTCCACTAGTTCTCAAATGTTACCCACTCACCACTACTAAATACTTCCTACTCAGAACTTTGACACATATAACCTGAAATAGACTGCTAATCATGGCCATGCAGTCCAACATCTTCATAACCAACTGACTCCAAATGTTTCCCTTTAACAGCCCCCCAGATGTACTCAAATATATATGTGCTCTAAAGTGGTAGAAAGGAGGTATGTCAACAATTTGCCAAACACCAAAATATCTAAATGAACATGAAGTGTAGGTTGCTGTCGCACAGCTATGTTAAAAAGTAAACTCAGCATCATGCAAGCTCTGGTGGGGTAAACTATAAAGTACTAAGTGAGTACGGCCGAAAATGTGCAAAATAGAAAGTAACATACACTCCCATGCTGATAAGCTGCCAGAAGGTGCCAGATTTGTGAGCCGGTTTTTATTTAGAATGCTCATAACAGTCCTTGAGTTAAAAAAATAAATAACAGACCACAAACTCTGAATGATTTATCTGTAGAAGTGGAATGTCCCACATGTTTAGCCTGTGGGTTGAGTGGTAAGGGAGGAGTCAAATGTGGGTGGCATTGGAAAATTCTCTGAATGGTTGAGGAAGTGCTGATCCCACCGCTGGGCCGTTCTCTAGGCACCAGAGAATATAAAGTTGCCCTAAGGATACTTCGTACTAATCTTAGTAAGACACTCATTTTGCACTAACTTATTTACTGTGGAAAGTTTTGGCAAAGCTCTGCGTGTTACCTGTGAATCTACCCACGGTAGATGTAGTGGTGTGATACACTGTATTTCCTATGTTTAGGCCTGGATCTTAATACTTGATTTTCCTGCTATCTTCCCTCATCCTCTGCTATATTGCGCCTATTAACTAACTGCCTCTTAATTATTCAAAATCTGCTGTATTTAGAACTCTTAGGACTATTGTCAGAACTGTAATGAACTGGATTTTAATTATATTTATGCTTTTAATTATTTATGTTTTATATTGAACAATGTGTTTTATGTGCTTTTATGGCCTCTGAGATTAAATAAAGCTGAATTGAATTGAAATGCTGATCCCAGAAAAGAATCTGTTGGAGTAATTTTTCTCCCTATGGTAGAGGGAATCCTACCAACAGATTCTTCTCCAGATTTAACATATCCTCTACGAATGAACTGATTTTCCATTATCACCCAACTCTAAATCAGGCCCTAGTCTTGAGGAAATGGACGTAAAAAATGAGGATGGTGAATTTGACAGTCGAATTGAGCAAACTAGCAACAGTGGAACAGATCGCTCATATTTCTCTCAGTAGAAAAGAAGACTTCATGGGTTGAGCTATGGATACTGAACACTGTCCCACTCTGCGCATTGGCACACACTTAAATCTCTGCACGGGGGCAGTGCGGGACAGTGAACCATATCACAATAAGTGCACTGTTCCCAGTGAAGGCGGGAGCCTGTGTATGCACTGGAAACGGCGCACTAGTGAAAGACAACAGTTGTTTGAAGTCACCAGATCACCTTTCACTGTGCAGGCAGCAACCGGTCTGCCGTTCAAAGGGGGCTGAGGCCTCCGTGCAGGCAGGTGCAATGAGTAACTTCAACAGCCTGCAGGGGTGCCTGAAGGATCACTGAGATCCCTTTTCCTCCCTTTCAAATGGTGCCATTGGGGGCACACTTAGGGCCTCATTTATGAGGAATTGGCATAGGGCAGCACCACAAGTCTTCATGCCAATGTGAAAGGGCAGGAATGCACTGTATTTATGAAATACGGTGCATTCCTGTCCTTTTCCCCCTGCGCTGGCGAACAATTGCTGCCTAGCACCAATGTAGGCACTGTTGCACCACAGTGCAAGGGTTCCTCCGTTGTAGGCAGGATTGTTTTTGTGCAGGAAGGAGCACCTTCCTGCACAAAAACAATCCCGAGAGGTGTTTTCCTCTTTCTATGTGTGCTGCAGAGTGCAAGGAGGAAAAAACGAGGCGAAAAACAAATATTTCTCCTCGTCATGCCTGCTCTGGGGCGGCGTAAGGTTTTGGCGTTGCTACAGGTTTACGTGATTAAGTAAATCTGGGGGAGCCTCAAAATCCATGGGTGTTGCGTGGGAAAACGCACTGCAACACCCATGGAGCACTTCCTTGACACAGAGTAAGGCTAGGCAGCGACTTGCTCTGCTTTCCTATGAGGCCATGCAAAGCAACGTAGAGTGGCTTTGCGCCGCCTCATAAATATGATTGAGAAGCTTGCTCCGCAGGAGCGTCAAAAAAAGTGAGGCTCCAGCGGCGCAAGCCTCTCATAAATAAGCCCCTTACTGTGCACCATCTCTACGTGGCGCAAAGACAGTGCACCTTCGGATCTCCTTACCAGTCTTTCTATTTTAAGAATTTTGAGAACGTATATTTCTTTAAAGAGGTAACTGCGTATTCACCAGTTAATGACTCAGGAGTGTGAAAGCAAACCATCACTAAATTTGAACCATCAGTCAGGGGAAGACCTGCAAAGTCAAGGGCCTAGTTACAGGTTGGCTCCAAGTCCTGTGTGACAATTTCAGCCAGTCCTGACTTTTTAGGCAACAGCACTTTTCATGCTGTGAACTGTAAACCCGTTCTTACCATGTTAAAAACAAAACTACAAGTTCCAGAATGCAATGGAGACAGTTTCAAATATACAGTTTTTGTATGAAATCATTATATATTTAAATGTGAGTTTTACAAAAATGTGTAAAGGCTAGACAGACCTAGTCCACCAAATGCATGAGTGAAACCAACAATGCTTTCCATAAATTGAATTAGAAACAGGACACAACGTGACAGAAGCAGAGTTGTATCTCAAGGAAGAAATTCTCGTTCTAAAGCGAAATGTTTGAAAACTAGATCGAACTGCTTCTCAAGCCCAGCAGAAAGCATTTATAATAAAAGAAGGTATTTACACTAGAAGTGCTTTACGGGTTATGCGGTTCTTCGAGTCGAGCTGAAGGCTTTTTTGACGTGTCTGAAGTGTGTCAAAGGGAGAGTCCCTTCAGGCACAGGAGGGGAGACAAGAATGCGCTGCAAAGCGTCTCACCTGCTTTTCGTGTTTATGTGCTTAACCGGCGGCCTAACACTTGGCAAGACTCGTTCAGCACTCAAGATGGCGGGGCCTAGTGCACGTGAGGAGAAGAATTTCAGTTCCAGACAGGCTGTGGCGTTCAAAGGCTGCCGTGGACACAAATGTAAGCAAGGAAAAAGGCCCCTGTCCACCTATTCAGTAGAGAAAGACAGCCTCAATAGGTGTGCAATTGGCCTCTCAGACTGTGGGGTCCCGGTGCCACTGCACCTGCTGCACGTTGATAGCTGCGCCCCTGCAAAAAAAATTACTGATGCTCATTCCTTCTGGCATCGGGCACAGTGTGGGTGCATTTATTTCATGCTAACAGAACAAAGTAAATATATTTGGGGAGAAAATACCAAACAGGACGAACAAAAGCAGTCGTGGGTTAATATTCGCAGTTATCTGCAAACATGATTTGGAGCTCCAGCCATCATCAATATTCTTTAGTAGGCTGAAGTGCAATAAAAGTAATAAAACAGATACGACAAAAAACATTACAAATACAACACAGCAAAAATAATAAAGATACAAATCTACAGAAATAAAAAAATAGGTCATGCTATAAGTTTGCTATATACATGTTAAACAGGGAAATGATTAAGCTAACCAATAACGGGCAATGTACACAATAATTCATATGTCATTTAAAATATGATAAAGTAAAAACAAAGGCAAAAGTGCCTGAACCGTTCAGTGCAGCAGATTAATTAAAATTGGCCAATGAGTCACATCCGTCAATATCAGCTATATTGAAACTCCACATATTTTTCTCACTGTTAAGCAACATCGTATATAATTAATCACTGCTATGCAGACTTCAAGTGAACCTAGCTGCCGTAAAAAGAGCACACCCAGCTTGAATTTCCTGACACTAGCAGCTCGAAAAATGGACGATTAAAAGGGAGTACCCATGATCTGTACAATGTGCAAAACAGCATAAAGTGAACAGTTTTCAGAGGGCAAATCGTCACTGGGGCAAATTGGAAGATTCAGGAACCAAGCACCTTGTTGTGGAAAAGCTAAAATAAAGTGCAGTGTGCCTAAGTGTAAACGGGTTAGGTAAAGTCTGTATTGAAGATTATGAATTAAAATAAGTTAAGGCTCCAAGCTATGTTTAGGAGACAAGGCGGAATAGGCAGCGGCCATTGGCAAACAGTGAACAGAGGCACGGCCTTCCCTATAGCAATGACCAACAACTAGAGATCTGACAGGGTCTTTAGAGTCTCCCTCAATAGACTCCATGGTGGAGAAAAACTCTGGAACACCCAACCTCATAAAGTTATCTTTTGCAAGGGCTAACCAGGTCAAAATACCTAATTCACCTGAATACCCCATACAAAAAGTACAATATTTAGAAGTCTTGTCAAAGGGTATTACGATTTGTGAAAATTCCCAGAAAAGAGTCTAAAAACATTTGCAAAAAACAAGGAAACTTTGCAAATTCTTTCACCAAGGTAAATATTATGCAATCTAATGCTCCTGGTATTTTCTTTTTTACTCCTAGAAACTCTATCCACTGAATTGCAATATCTTAAAAACTCTATATTTGTAACATGGAATTCATATTTGTGCTAATTTAGCATAGAATCTAATCACTTTCAGTTATTTTAACACCATTCTGACTTGCTGAGCATGTTCTGCGTATGAATTTGAACAGATTAAGTTATCTTCCAAATAGCTTACTACAAACACATTCAAGTAATCTCTCGGTACTTCATCATCCATACAATACTGGAATGCTGTTAGGGCATTACATAAACCAATAGCTATCACTTGATATTCATAAAGTCGGAATTTGGCCATAGAAGTGGCTTTCCATTCATTACCTTCTGTTATGAGTACCAACTTAATGGAGGGTTGAAAAAGTGTATAATTTCTCATTTTAGCTCCTACAGGAAATTTTGCCCGCAGATAGAGCAAAAACCACTGAAAGGTATATAACAAACTTGTCAAGAAAGTAGAACTTTACACAGAAAGTGAGTTTTTTATTGATTTGGTGTAAATCTGTCCAGTAGTTTTGAGAAGTTCATCTACCGCTACGCCAGGGCTGAGGAGGGGGCCAAACCCACTGAGAACCGGGAGATCCTTGCGGGTCCGGGAGAGTGTCGGACTACCCTCCCCAGACTCCCTTGCTGTGCCCGTCATCGTTCCAGCGCCAGGAGGCGCCTACATATCCCCAGCGCGAACACCGCAGCGCGGGAAGTTCATCTACCGCGACGCTAGGGCTGAGGAGGGGGCCAAGCCCACTGAGAACCGGGAGATCCTTGCGGGTCCGGGAGAGTGTCGGACTACACTCCCCAGACTCCCTTGCTGTGCCCGTCATCGTTCCAGCGCCAGGAGGCGCCTACATATCCCCAGCGCGAACACCGCAGCGCGGAAGTTCATCTACCGCGACGCCAGGGCTGAGGAGGGGGCCAAGCCCACTGAGAACCGGGAGATCCTTGCGGGTCCGGGAGAGTGTCGGACTACACTCCCCAGACTCCCTTGCTGTGCCTGTCATCGTTCCAGCGCCAGGAGGCACCTACATATCCCCAGCGCGAACACCGCAGCGCGGGACGCGCGCGGGGCGCGCCCGGACGAAGCCCGGACCAAGGGCGGACCCGTCTGTGCCCGTCAGGGGCCGAATGAAGCCGGGCTGGGCCAGCCCTCTAAACCCCTATAGCTGACTTGTATCTGGACTAAGGACTACTTGTTCAAGTAAGCACCCTGAACTGCATGTTTGTAACTAGAGAGTTTTAACAATGTCCAAAAGGAAGTTGAGCCACGCAGGTAACATAGCAAATGCACCAGGCCAAACATCACTGTTGACTTACCTCACCGGGGCTATGGGGGCTATCGAAGACCAAATTAACACAGTAGAGGAAACTATCTAAAGGAAGGCGGGGTTCGGGAAGGGAGGTGGGAGGTCACAGTCTTAATGTTCCAACAACCCTAAGAGAGATTCACATTGCACAGGGCACCCAAAATGATAGTATACTAGAAATTTCAGCCCTCATAGATGGGGGCGATGTGAGCGACTTAGTGGAGGATTTACGACCCCCTCTTAAGCGTATGAAAAACCCAAGCAAGTTAGAGAGCCCCCAAGCACAGAAAACGGGAGGGCAAAACTCGGCGAAGCGGCCCAAAAACACGCAAGGCAAGAAAAGGAAAACCCCTGGTAAACTGTTGCCTTTAAAACTACTCGCCCGTAAAAACTCTGCTAGTACAGGGAAAACTACCATGATTGCCCAAATGGAGGGACAAACACTGGCACTGGAAAACATATCCAAAAGTATAGATGCATTGCATAGCTACATGGTGGGAGCCCTGGAAAAATTGACTGAGAGAGTAGCAAACTTAGAGGGGCACCTAATGGGAAAAAGTAACATTAATAAAAGAGCGGGTATTTCCCCGACTATACAGACAGAATCATGTTCAAATGGGCCCACTAGCACAAATCAAATAGTCATCCCAACCATAGCCGTGAGGGACACTACTACCAGACCCTCACCCCATGGACCCATTCAAGACACGACGGATTTACACAATGATATTGGGCCAAATAGACTGCCTGTAGAAAACATCAGATCCAAAAACAGTATAGGGATAACATCCATGGGACTAAGGTTTAACCCGGACCATCTATTGTGTAATCGCCTTGATTTGCCCCCGGCTGCTACGCCGTATGTTGTAATTCTGGCCAATGTCCCTATTTTGTTGACTCCGGGACATGAATCATGGAGTGAACTTCGCAACAAGTCACTCCATTGGTTGGGAAAACACTTTGGCTCCTGTGATACGCTATTTAAAAACTTTAAAATGGCAAGACGAGTTGCTTGGCTGGGCAAAGAACGAAAAGAGCTCCAGGGAGATTGCATAGTTTTGACGTTTAGTGATCCCATGCTAGTTCATGCCATCTTAACCAAGATAGGGAACGCTTTCTATAACAATCATGGAATTAACGTACTATCGCTAGGAGCTTTTTATCCACCTCATTCACTCGCTTGCAGGCCTGATGCCAGAAAACTTGTAGGGGACTCCCATATAGAATCCTTACCTCGAGGAAATATCGCACTCTGTAATCGCTTTGAACCCCTAACCTCGTTGGAGGAATTGGACTGACTAGTTCCAAACCAAGGGTGGGAGGTGGCTCAAAGGAAAGCGGATTTGTCACTTCAAAGGGGTGACCCCATGCACTCCAGGGGACACGACATTCGCACTCAGGATGAGAAATCAAGAGGCAAAATACCCAACAAAGATAAAATCATGGGGGGGGGGGGACATATGTGTAGACCCACCCAATATTCAAAGTAGTACTGATAAGGGTTCCAATGAACACACTACATTTGGGTTGCAAAGGATCGCCGAAGGAGAGTTGACTAAGCCAAATATTAGTGGAATATGTAAAATACTAACCTGGAATATCGCAGGGCTGGCAGCTAAAGCTAGAGATCAACAGTGGTTAACGTTCATAGAGGAATATGCTATAATCTGCCTCCAAGAAACGTGGGCATTTAGGGATATACACTTAAAAGGCTTCCAAACTTTCAATATCCCAGCAACTATAACCAAACAGGGGCGAAATAAAGGGGCTTATGCACCTATGTTTCTAATGTGGCAGGGGTTAACAACGTGAAAAGTGTAAATGCCAGTGAGTTTTATCAGATATTGACAATGAACCTGGGTGGGGAAAAGGACGTTGTGCTGATAAATTTTTATAACAATATCCCTAAAACTCTGACAATGAATGTTCTCACCGACCTTTGTCGACTTTTAAAACATATCGAAGGGAAAATGTCACGGGATATGTTTATCATATGGGTTGGTGACTTCAACTGTTATCTGTGCAAACATAGTGAACAGGGCATTTGTGGCCTAGGCAAGGATAGGGAAGATACACCCCCACATTTTGCCCATACAAATATCGGGGATTTGTTAAATGAAATGGTTTTCCAATTTGATTTAGGATATGCAAATGATTTGTGCTCACCCCCGATACCCTTTCAAACGACCTTTAATGGTAGGGGTTGTAATTCAGTTATTGATTTTGTTTTATTGTCTAAGAGGTATTCTAGTAACGTACTTACCTGTAATACCCTTGATATTGTAATGAGCGACCACTACCCAATCTGTTTAAATCTCTCATTGAGAGGCCTGGTGAGAGGAATTAATAGGAACACACGATATAATTTTGACATTCACCTTGCAAGTACTAACGGGTATACCTTAAATTGGGCAAAAGTGGATCCCGGGGTATTCCTCCAACGACTAATTAAAAAAACGATAGAGGAAATAGATATATGCCTTTCACAGGCCAGGGATGATGAAGAAATATTTCATGCCTTCCTTAAGATTACAGACGAGGCTCGGAAACTATTAACCAGGGAAAAGCGAGACGTATTGCGCAGCCCTTCGGGCTGGTTTGATAAAGAATGTACAAAGACGCACACTCTCCTGAAAAATACCCTGCATAGTGCACCTAGATGCAAGGAAAAAGTAAGGCAGGCCAGAATATTATATCGATCAGCCCTAAAGAAACGGAATTACAATTAAAAAGGGAAGCCTGGGGGTCCTTACATCAGGCCTGCTTAAGGAAAGATAATACTGGATTCTGGAAAGCGGTTAACGCTCCCTTTTTTATTAATAGAGAGACCGATATTATAGATATGGCCATCACAGGAGAAAAGTGGGTAGAATTTTTTATGGGACTATATAACGATGAGACCGTTAGTGAAACCATTACAGCAAGAGCAGCATTGGGCACCGAATATAACACCAAATATGGACCCTTTCCCCTAGATATCGATGTCTCTCTTGAGGAGGTCACTAGAGCGTTAAAGGAAAGTACCTCAGGAAAGCACCGGGCCCAGACGGTGTCCCGGTGGATGTTTATAATCGAACGTGGGGCTGTGGGCCCCAATTTTAACGAATGTTCTAAACAGCTGTAATCATTATAGGTTCATTCCCACGTGGATGGATGCCATTGTGATCCCGATATTTAAAAAGGGGATAGAAATGAACCAAGCTGTTACCGCCCCATTTCCTTACTGGATGCTCTCATGAAAGTTGCAGGGAGGGTCATCTTAAATAAACTACAGACATGGGTTGAAGACATGGGAGTCCTATCAAATTTTCAATATGGATTCCGCTCAGGTCTAGGCACAACTGAGCAGGGACTTAACCTGTCATTAATCATAGATAAATATACAAGAGCAAAGAAGGGTAAACTCTTTCTTACGTTTGTGGACCTAAGTTCCGCATTCGATTGCGTTAAACACGATAAATTGTGGAACATCCTTGAAGAACTAAAGGTCGATCCACCACTGCTAACGTTCATTAAGGAATTGTACAGGGAGCCGGGGCGAGGGTCCGTTTTGGGAGACAGGGGGAGTGCTCACCTAAGTTTCCTATAAAAAAGGGAGTTAGGCAGGGGTGCATACTTGCCCCTCTGCTTTTCTCACTTTATATTAACAGCTTGGGACAACATTTGAGTACATATCAATGTGATTACCCAATCATAAAGGATACCCCGTCCCCATCCTTTTATATGCGGACGACGCAGTGATAATGGCGCGGACGCAATTAGGACTACAAAGGTCTGTTAGTAACTTTGTTGCCTATATGAACGATAGGGACTTAAGGGTAAATATCACTAAAACGTACACTATGAGTTGTGGAACAAACAGGAAAAAGATATGTGACATTTTTATTGATAGTAAAAAAATCGAAAGTACAGATACTTTTTCATACTTAGGTATAACCTTTGATAGGAAGGGAACTTGGAAAGCGGCCATGAAGGCTAGAAAACTGAATTTCTCAAGAGCTATAGGAGCGGTTACTAACTTCTCTAAGAAATTAGGCGGTAGACCAGTCCCAGAGTTGCTGGCCATTTATAAATCCAAATGCATCCCAACAGGGACATATGGAGCTGGCATCTGGGGCATTGAAGAAGTAGAACAAATTCAATGCTGCGAAAATATTTTTATCCGTTACTTGTTGGCTGTTCCTAGCTCTACCGCCACTTTCAGTTGCCATAGGGAACTTGGCCTTTCTTACATTTCTGATATCATTAAAATGAACCCCCTATTATTATGGCATAAGGTCTGGGTATCGGTGGAGACCGGCTTTAACAGAGATGTAATTTCTGATTGTCTTAAATCAGATAGAGTGGCTAATATGACATGGATTAATTATATAAAAAGATTCACACATGAAATCGGCCATCCAGAATATTTTGACTCCCCGAGTACCCTGGAAATGGTATCTAGAAAAACGTTAAAAGACAACTGTCTGAACCATCTAGAGAATAAGCGTTGGCTAGCGGAGAGGGGGAAAAAATCAGTCAGGGACAATCATTTGATGACCACATGCATAGGCTTACAACCTTATTTGGTATTGGTACAGAGTAGCTTTTGTCGTATGCTTTTGGCTCGCTTGCGCTGTGGGTCTTTTTTTAGGCTGGTCACATTTCCTGAAAAAAATGACTGGTCAAAAAGGTTGCCCATATGCCCATGCGACGATATTTCAATACAAACAACCTTGCACTGCACTTTGTTCTGTAAATATTATGTTGTACCAAGGAAAAAGTTTTTAATGCCCACCCTTAGAAGCTGGGGCCTAAAACAATGCAGAACAGCTTTATTAAGGTTACAACTGTTGGAAAATGAACAGATTATTATGATCATTTCCTCGTTTTTAAAGGCCGTTGTTAGGTATCGGAACACAATGTGAATTTTTTGTTAAAACTAGTTCCTTACCTTACCTATTTTATCCACTCGTGTACATATATGGATTGCCCTCCTGGCCTTAGCAGCATGCAACATAATCATGAAAATAAGAATTGCCCTGTTTTATGATTCTGAAATATGTAATATAATTGTGATAAGTTTTGTATATTCGTCTTAATCATTTGTGTTTTTATGACTTTGGCTTATTTGATCACTTTTCATTTTTAAAGGCCGCTGTTAGGTATTGGTACTCATGTACATATATGGATTGTTTCACTGGCCTTAGCAGTATGTAATATATTTAAGAAAATAAGAATTGTCCTTTTTTACGTCCTTGAACAATGTAACATAATTGTGATAAGTTCTGTATATTTGTTTTAACTACGTGTGTTTTTATGACTTTTTTATTGTATCAAAATAGATTAAGGCTTTCTCGACCGGATTTGATCGTAACGATCTTACATTCAATATTAAATAATTGATTGCTCATGGTGCCCAATTTTAGATATTTTTAGCAAAGCCTCAGGATATTGTATCTTTTTTATATAACGCTTAAACAATTGTTTCATGGAGATCCTTGCAGTTTTGCACATTTTCAAATCAACATTGCACATGTGATATTTTTTATGTACAATAGTTTTAACTCACTTTTCCTGTATTGACAATAATGGAAACATGAAAATTGTGGTCATTTTCATTATGTGAGCATAATATCCAAGTATCCTTGTAGGGTTTTTACGATGTTCTAAAAATAATCATGAAATCTTGGAACTTTATGTAAAACTTTACTATTTCCTTTTGTGAATGCTGAACTTATTGTGCTACAGCATGCTTTTATGGATGTAAATATTACTCCGAATAAAGTTGTTTTTGATTTGATTTGATTTGAGATATTTGCATTTAAAAATGATGCCTGGGACGACATTTAAAGCCTTAAATTTGTTTTATATATTCTTTAAAACTCACTATCAATCACATCATTTCAGACAATATGAATGGCTGGAAGCACTTAGGGCCACAATCAGAGGAGGGCTCTGAAATGGTAGCAAAAGTAGAGTGACCGGCAAAGAAAGTGTCCAACGCAGGTCCAGGTTTACACACACACTCCACACACCCATATCTGAAATCAGGTCCTCAACCAGAGGTCTTGTGGGTTGCACCAATGGCAGCAACGGTAGAGTGAGGCAGAGGGTGTCTAGCACAGTTCCAGCTTTATACACACACCCCACACACCAATATTGGAACTCAGAGCCACAACCAGTGATTTGTGGGAGCACTCCAATGGCAGACAAAGTAGAGTGAGGCAGAGGGTGTTCAATGCAGGTCCAGCTTCACTCGAACACCCCACTCATCTATATCGGCACTCAGGGCCATAACTGCGGATTTGGGGGAGAGCTCCAACAGCAGCAAAAGTACATTGAGGGATTGAACTAATGACAAAGATTTGAGAACAATGAAGGAGGTAAAGGATCAATGAGCATAGTACATGTGCAACACATGTCCAAGAGCACAAACTCTTGCGCTCAGTCAGATACACACTCAGGACTACTGTCTCGAAAATTATCAATCTGAAGCAAGCAATGGCACTTTAAATTATTGGTTGTCCAGCAACGAACCAAGAACGCAAACAGCTCTGCTCAATCAGGACCATACTCAGGAGTAATCACAGAGAATTTAAAACTCAAATAGCTGAGGCAGTGGTTGTCCAACACAGATCCAAGATCATAAATACCGGCACTCACCGAGATGCTCAGTTATAGCAAAATCCAGTTAACATGTTTCTATTTCCAACTAGCAGGTACAGTTGAATTTTGGTTGAAGTTTACTGAAAGAAGAAAGGTAAATTTATTATCAACCTGGTAAGAAATGTTTGTTGTCACAAGTGAAAAAATGACATGTTAATCCTTATTTTGAAGCCAAATCTCTTGAAAAACATAATTGAAATTCACTGAAAAAACACAGTTAAACTGAGTTATGGTCCTCTCTCAAATTTGTTAAACCGGGGCAAACCATACCTATCATCTCTCCCTCACATCACTTATGACATCACCATTGACATGACTGCTTGAACTATAACTTGTACCACACCGTTCAGCTGGATATGACATCACACTTCACATCACTGATGACATCAGAAGTGGCATCATTGATGGCATCACTCACTACTTTGCTGTTAACCTCATCAGAGATATCACTGCTTCTTGTTCCAATGTTTTTGCTATAATTGTTCGAAGTGTTATTGTAAAGTATTAGTTATAATGGCCTGTCTAAATTTTAAAGGAGATGAAATAAATGGTATACAACGTGTTGTGGTTACTGTGCCAATTGTGGTAAAGGCTGGCATTGTTTTGTTTAATAAAATATTTGAACTATAAAATGAAGATTTTGTTTACAATGTGAGGCACATTTTGAACAGTGTACGTTGTTAGCTTATAAATTTATTTCACAAGCGTGACGGATATCTCTTCTGACTTATTAAAAGTGCATAGAATATAATGCACATGTAATAAGGCGGACATGATATCCGTTAAATTTGTGACCGAGTAACCAGTCTAAATCAGACCTTTAGAGTTTGGAAAGACATGAGGAGAATATTAGGATTAGCTTTTGGGAGCATAAGTTACAAGATGAAATATTTTGACAGCAATGAGGCTAAGGACCTATAAAGTGTGTTAGATTTAGTCGTGAGGTGTGTGTCAGAATCTTACAGAATTGGTCATAATAGTGCGTTTTTGTAAAGATAAATACTTTGTCCCACTGGCCTATACTGTAGCCAGCATCTTTAATGTCCATGGTGACTAAACTATTAGCTCATTTTGTCAGCCTCTGATGAACTAAACAACCATCACTATAGTCACTAATGTTTTTTGGAGCCCATTTGCAACAATAAGAGATGCCTCAAGTCAATGAGTGATGGAGGATTTCCAAGTATTCCTCTGCAATAAGTGGGCAGAGCTACCACAAGTCCTCATGAGCTGCGGCAATGCACCAGACAAGGCAACTTCATGATTCTTGCAAGGCATGAGGCATGAACCCCAGAATATTGACAAGTAAAATGACAATCAAGAAGATCCGGTCACGAGTATGCTCACATTGCCACTAAATTAGGTGACCCGGATCCAGTTGAGAGCTGAACCTTGGAAACTGGAGGAGCTGCAGGTGGCTCTGGGTTTTCTGTGAGAGACATTTTGGCATAGGAAACCTCATCCTCCTGCAGAGATGCAGTAGTGTTCCCTCACAGCCTCTCGTCACCCTGAACAGGATTAATCAGCTTGTGTAGAGATGGATTTCACTCTCCTAATTACTGGCAGGTTCAAGTGTCTCTTCCTATGACAAAGCACTCTTATATAGGCAAAAGTGGGAAGGGGACTGTTGCAATTCCTAAGCCCCTAACAGCATGAAACTACAATTCAACTTCACATGTGAAAATGTACTGAGCATGACAGAGAGGGAATGAAAACTTTAGCGGTTCCCACTCGGATTCCCAAATGGCAATTTCTTAACTTGCGTTGGCACAAATAGAGTGGCATGTGGGGCAGGAGGGTGTATGTCTACCAAGGTCATAAAGAAACAGACTTGAACAAGTGAACTTAAGGATGCCAGGTCTCTCACCATAGTGCAGCTTAGAAAAAAGGGGAAAAGTTGAGGATGATAAAGAGTATGAAGGAAAGTTATCGGTCTACTTAACTGGCGACTCTAGCTACTATATTGTGGCTGGTGCTTGTGCATACACACACACACATGCGCGTGCGTGCACACACACGCGCACACGCACTGTGATTTGAGGAAGGACATTCTCAGCAATTACTGTGAGCTTTAAAAAGGCACTAATCAATTTATTAACCCTCTTAAAAGTATTCACATTGCGGAAATTGCTACAAATAAATGAAATTATTTGCTGGAGTGAACCACCTTGCTGGCTATAAGCACAACTGTGAAATATCATACAAAGCCTGAGAGGTCAACACAGCACAAAAAGGGTGCTTTGTGGCTGTGTGCTTCTGAGTTGGAGAGATGGCGTATTGAGGCGAGGCAGTCATCGGTGCTGGAGCTCGTTCGGGGCTTGAGCCTGCTCGCATGCCACACGCCGCAGCGCGGGGAGCTCAGGGGAGTTTCTGGCAAGCAGGCGCTGGTGTTGGAACAGGGCCGTGGGGAAGTTACTGTAAGTCAACAACTTTGTCTAGCCCGAGACTTGGCCGGTCAGCTTGAGACTCCTCTAAGAGGTGCAGGGAGATGCCGCAGATGCATGCCTGTACCATACGGCTGTACCACAATTGCGAGGGTGAGTGTCCAGCGCACCGTGCTCACCCAAATAAGCAGACCGACCTCCTGTTGCCCTAGCATCCCGGCACCCCACTGATTATTTCGTGCTGCTCTGCAGCCTTGCCTGTTATTACTCCCAACACCCAAGTACGGTGGAAAAACATAGCAGGAGCCCAACGAGGGCAGTGAGAGTGCTCCAGCTAGCTGGTTGGACCCTTCAGAGGGAGGAGCAAAAATCCAAAAGAAGTAATTGGGGCACTAGACCATTGGAGCAAGGCCAGGAGCAGGGACATTAAAGGCTCAGGTGGAGGAGAAGAGAGTGCATGAGCTTAAGGCCTGTACTCAGTCCTTGTAATTATGAGCCTGGTAGCCCGCGTAGGTCTGGGTGTGGTTTGGGGGTACCCGTTGTGCTCCTGCTCAATTCCTCTCCGCCCTGCCTTGAATAGAACACAGTATTCAAGAGCCATTAGCGGCATTTCTGGGAAGACACCTCTCCATTGCCCTACAATGGGATCACATGACAGGATCATCAACCACTGCATAAGATGCCTTATACATCGAGAGCACCTTCACAATAGTGAACACAGACTAGAGGGCAGATTTACCATTTAATCGCACAGTACAGTGCAGTAGCCGCAAATGCTGTGCTGCGTGAAAAGGAGAAAGGAGGAGAGCGCAATATTTACAGAAATATGGCACTCTCCTCCCCTTTCCCTAGTGCTGGCGCTAAAATCAGCTGCCGTGTGCCACGGAGACACCTTTGTGCCATGGTGCAAGGGTGTCTCCATGAGGATAGCATAGGTTTTGTCCTGGAAGGATACCCTTCCAGTACAAAATACTATGCATAGACTGACTTTAACTCTTTTCCCTCTTTGCATGTGTACTGTAAAGTGCAGCACACGTCCTAAGTCAGAAAAGGAAGGAGAAATTAAAGCATTTCTCCTTCCTTGTGCCTACTTCAAAGGGCGCAGTTTTCTGGTTCTAAACCCTGTCTACTTTATTTAGTAAATAAGGTTTAGTGTCAGAAACTTTGGGTGGTTGCATGGGAACGCCCATGCTCCACCCATGGTACTCCCCCATGGCGCTAAGTAATGCAAAGCAGCGCTATGCGCTGCCTTGCGTTACTTTCACATTATTTACAGAGCCAAACAAGTTTAGCTCTTGGAAGTTAATTGGAAAAAAAAGATTTTGCGCAGATTTGTTTCACTTAAAATCTTAGTAAATCTCCCCCTAGAAGACTAAAGACTAAAAGCTAACCGGTTCAAGATGGATAAAGATCTTCAAGGGCAAAAGCCTATAAAAATGGTAGAGGGAAAGTCAGAGGCAACTTCTACAAAGTTTGCACCAACGATACCAACGGCAGCGGCTAGGTTGGCACTGTGGCTCTGGGAGCAGGTAAACACCCATTACAACGAATCTTTTACCACGACTACCATCACCCCGCATACCATCACAACGCAACTACCATTACTCCGCAATGCCATTACATTTTATATGCTTTTACCACGCATGCTTTTACAACGAAATTCGTTGTAAATGCATGAGTGGTAAAAGCATATGTTTTTTATATGTAAGTATAAGGTAAGTATAGGGTTTGGGTTTTGGAGTGTAGGGGTATATGTTTTGGGGTTCTGGGGTAATTTTATGGTTAAGGGAATGTTTGGGTTATGGGGTGCTGGGGTAATTATAGGGTTCAGGGTGGGTTTGGGTTTTGGGGAGCCCGGGGTATTTTTAGGGTTCAGGGTGGGTTTAGGTTTTGGGGTGCTGGGGTATTTTTAGGGTACAGGGTGGGTTAGGGTTTTGGGGTGCCAGGGGAATTTTTAGGGGTCAGGGGTAATTTTAGGGTTAAGGGCATGTTTGGGTTTTGGGGTGCTGGGGTATTTTTAGGGTTCAGGGTGGGTTTGGGTTTTGGGGTGCCAGGGGTATTTTTAGAGTTCAGGGTGGGTTTAGGTTTGGGTGTGCACAGGGTATTTTTAGGGTTCAGGGTGGGTTTAGTTTTTGGGGTGCATGGGTATTTTTAGGGGTCAGGGGTAATTTTAGGGTTAAGGGCATGTTTGGGTTTTGGGGTGCTGGTGTATTTTTAGGGTTCAAGGTGGGTTAGGGTTTTGGGGTGCCAGGGGAATTTTTAGGGTTCAGGGTGGGTTTGGGTTTTGGGGTGCTGGGGTATTTTTAGGGTTCAGGGTGGGTTTTGGGGTGCTGGGGTATTTTTAGGGGTCAGGGTTTTGAGGTGTAGGGTAATTTTAGTGTACATGGTGGGTTTAGGTTTTGGGGTGCTAGGGTGTTTTAAGGGTTCAGGGTGGGTTTGGGATTTGGGGTGTAGGGGTATTTTTAGGGGTCAGGGTAGGTTTTAGGGTTCAGGCTGGTTTTGGGGTGCCAAGGGTAATTTAAGGGGGTATGGATATTGGGGTGGTATGGGTAATTTAACATTGTTAGGGGTGTTTAGTTATTGGGTTAAAAAAAGGACTTATATGGGTTTTAGGTTTTTAAAAAAAAATTATTAAATTTATATATATAAGAAGAAAATAAAATTGAATGCAAATGCCGGTTTTTCTTGAAATAAACCTTTGGTTTCCTCTGTCAAGTCGAGTGCGCTTTTGATGCTTTGGGCACCTTTGGATAAAAAAAAAAAAATATATATATATATATATATATATATATATATATAAAATTTTAAATAAATAAAAAAAAAAATATATATATATAACATTTTAAATAAATAAAAAAAAAATATATATATATATATATATATATATATATATATATCCAACAACAACTTTGCCCAGAAGATCACGCCACACACTGAGAGGTAAGTTCCTTCTTTTTATTGCAGGTTGCAGCATAACATGGCTCCTTCATTTCAACTCAATAATCTGCCATACGCGTTTCGGACGTACACGAGTCCTTGGTCACTGGCAAAGTCTTAAATACCGCAGCATTCAGGGAACTTAAATGTCTGACAGGGTCCCGCCCCTGTGGGCGTGTGCCATTGCATCTTGGATCTTGAAGTTCCCCAGTTTTCCCCAGTGGGTGCCGACATGTGGTTAAGAAAATAAAAGTTTCTTGCCCCAGTGGGTAGTGAAACTCGGAACACCATGTGTGCTGCCAATACATCATCCTGCAATACGGGAAACTCTCAATCCTCTCGGCACCAGAACTCCAGCACCGCAGGGCCGCCTTCAAGCAGCGGGGCGTGATCGCGGTTAAGGCGTCCCGCTAAATATCCAACAACAACTTTGCCCAGAAGATCACGCCACACACTGAGAGGTAAGTTCCTTCTTTTTATTGCAGGTTGCAGCATAACATGGCTCCTTCATTTCAACTCAATAATCTGCCATACGCGTTTCGGACGTACACGAGTCCTTGGTCACTGGCAAAGTCTTAAATACCGCAGCATTCAGGGAACTTAAATGTCTGACAAGGTCCCGCCCCTGTGGGCGTGTGCCATTGCATCTTGGATCTTGAAGTTCCCCAGTTTTCCCCAGTGGGTGCCGACATGTGGTTAAGAAAATAAAAAGTCTCTTGCCCCAGTGGGTAGTGAAACTCGGAACACCATGTGTGCTGCCAATACATCATCCTGCAATACGGGAAACTCTCAATCCTCTCGGCACCAGAACTCCAGCACCGCAGGGCCGCCTTCAAGCAGCGGGGCGTGATCGCGGTTAAGGCGTCCCGCTAAATATCCAACAACAACTTTGCCCAGAAGATCACGCCACACACTGAGAGGTAAGTTCCTTCTTTTTATTGCAGGTTGCAGCATAACATGGCTCCTTCATTTCAACTCAATAATCTGCCATACGCGTTTCGGACGTACACGAGTCCTTGGTCACTGGCAAAGTCTTAAATACCGCAGCATTCAGGGAACTTAAATGTCTGACAAGGTCCCGCCCCTGTGGGCGTGTGCCATTGCATCTTGGATCTTGAAGTTCCCCAGTTTTCCCCAGTGGGTGCCGACATGTGGTTAAGAAAATAAAAGTCTCTTGCCCCAGTGGGTAGTGAAACTCGGAACACCATGTGTGCTGCCAATACATCATCCTGCAATACGGGAAACTCTCAATCCTCTCGGCACCAGAACTCCAGCACCGCAGGGCCGCCTTCAAGCAGCGGGGCGTGATCGCGGTTAAGGCGTCCCGCTAAATATCCAACAACAACTTTGCCCAGAAGATCACGCCACACACTGAGAGGTAAGTTCCTTCTTTTTATTGCAGGTTGCAGCATAACATGGCTCCTTCATTTCAACTCAATAATCTGCCATACGCGTTTCGGACGTACACGAGTCCTTGGTCACTGGCAAAGTCTTAAATACCGCAGCATTCAGGGAACTTAAATGTCTGACAGGGTCCCGCCCCTGTGGGCGTGTGCCATTGCATCTTGGATCTTGAAGTTCCCCAGTTTTCCCCAGTGGGTGCCGACATGTGGTTAAGAAAATAAAAAGTTTCTTGCCCCAGTGGGTAGTGAAACTCGGAACACCATGTGTGCTGCCAATACATCATCCTGCAATACGGGAAACTCTCAATCCTCTCGGCACCAGAACTCCAGCACCGCAGGGCCGCCTTCAAGCAGCGGGGCGTGATCGCGGTTAAGGCGTCCCGCTAAATATCCAACAACAACTTTGCCCAGAAGATCACGCCACACACTGAGAGGTAAGTTCCTTCTTTTTATTGCAGGTTGCAGCATAACATGGCTCCTTCATTTCAACTCAATAATCTGCCATACGCGTTTCGGACGTACACGAGTCCTTGGTCACTGGCAAAGTCTTAAATACCGCAGCATTCAGGGAACTTAAATGTCTGACAGGGTCCCGCCCCTGTGGGCGTGTGCCATTGCATCTTGGATCTTGAAGTTCCCCAGTTTTCCCCAGTGGGTGCCGACATGTGGTTAAGAAAATAAAAAGTTTCTTGCCCCAGTGGGTAGTGAAACTCGGAACACCATGTGTGCTGCCAATACATCATCCTGCAATACGGGAAACTCTCAATCCTCTCGGCACCAGAACTCCAGCACCGCAGGGCCGCCTTCAAGCAGCGGGGCGTGATCGCGGTTAAGGCGTCCCGCTAAATATCCAACAACAACTTTGCCCAGAAGATCACGCCACACACTGAGAGGTAAGTTCCTTCTTTTTATTGCAGGTTGCAGCATAACATGGCTCCTTCATTTCAACTCAATAATCTGCCATACGCGTTTCGGACGTACACGAGTCCTTGGTCACTGGCAAAGTCTTAAATACCGCAGCATTCAGGGAACTTAAAAGTCTGACAGGGTCCCGCCCCTGTGGGCGTGTGCCATTGCATCTTGGATCTTGAAGTTCCCCAGTTTTCCCCAGTGGGTGCCGACATGTGGTTAAGAAAATAAAGTTGTTGTTGGATATATATATATATATATATATATATATATATATATATATATATATATATATATATATTTACCTTAACCACTTTTACACAGTTTATGCCTTCACCACACATGCCTTTGCGTTGTAATGGCATGCGTGGTAAAGGCATATGCGGAGTGAAAGTTTGCGGGGTGATTGTATGGCGTTGTAACTGCTCTTGCGTTGTAAAAAATGCGGGGAAATGGTATGCGGGGTAATGACTTGCGGGAAAACGTCATATATTCCTGGGAGCAGCATCAAAAAGATCAGGCATCAGCATTCGCCCTGAGCTAAACGCTTTCCCATAAAGGTTTTGAGTCCCGCAGATTCAACAACAAGCTAAAAAAGCTGGCTCAGAGCAGAGCTGGACTCATGAGAGAGAGAGAGAGTAAGCAAACAGATCCAGTCCCCACTGGACCTAGACAAAGAAATTACCCCCATGGTGGACCCACCCCAGGCACACCTAGGATGAAAAACTCATGAGGTAAAAGGGCTGATGCAACAGGCGCCAAGGAAAGCTGATCAGGTTCCATTGTAAGAAGACATAACACTATTCACAAATACCTTACTAAGACTAGGACTCGGATAGACCCCCTACATTTAACAATAAGTAGTTAAGTTCAAGCTATGCGAAGAGATGCAAAAATCCAAAAGGTCTACCCCCTTATCCAGCCACAAGCAGGCCCCAGATGAACGAACACCGAAGGTGAATAGTTTAACTGCAGCAAGTAATCAAAGAACTTCAAGATCCTGCCCAAAATTAGGGGGTGAACATGAGGAAATGGAGATCATAGATCTCTCCTCAACTCTCATGGGATACATTAAGCCTAAGGTACGTAATTGGATTTTTCCCACTACGATGAGATGAATGAATCAAATAGGTGTGGCCCGAAGAGCTAGCCAAGGGACTGAACACAATGAACCCTATCCATCAATCATGTAAATATCAACTCCATCCAGAGATACAATGGCCCAATGCCCCAGACAGGGATAGGCAGTCAAGCTCTAGTACATTAAACAGCTGCAAAAAAAACCAATGGCTGCTGCTATACTTCGCTGTTCAGACTTTCATCGGAGCTTCACCTTTAATAAGCCCTGCACCCTGCAAACCCTTCACACAGGAAATACTTGAGCCTGACAATGCCGCAGGACTAGAGGGTGAAGCAAACATCTCAGAAAGGGGTAGATGGGGGCCAGGCCTATGCAAATCAACGAACAAACACGCCCCCAGAAGGAATATGATCACACCCCCGCATGATCCTTAACACCATAAACTCCTCTTTGTTGGCACCTGTCCAAGCCCTGACATGGCAGTCACATAAATTAGAGGTTCATATGGACCTCATACAACTGCTGGCACAAAGCATCTGAACGCTGGACAAAAAGATAGTTACGTTAGAGTAGAAACTGGACACTACCTCCTGTAGCTACAAGCCACGCGGTGAGCTAGATGACGTTGGAAGAAACGCTGCTATAATCGACAAAACCTCTACCTTGCTGGATCTTTTATTCACACTAGTACAACAACTAAGTGCCATAGACTCAAGGGCAGAATTGGACAATGACCCTCTCATAACTGTAATAAATGAGGCGACCCCCGATTACTCAAGAAATGCCATCTTAGCCGGTCCCTTAGGGAGACAAAGCAAACACAAGGGGATGATGGACAGAGCGCTGAAACTTTTCAGGCATTCACCCCCAGTCACAGATCTGGGTTGAATCCATCATCGTTCTTTAGCCCTTGCTCACGTTGCCACTGGATTCAAGCTAGCCTGGCTGATGAGGGGTGTTACCCGAAAACCGGTCCCAGGATGCTTGTTTCTGGTCCAAAAAAGTGTCTGAAAAGTTTCAGCACTCCGTCCATCATCTCCTTGTGTTTGCTTTGTTCGCCCTAAGTTGGCAGGGTATGCCCAGACCTGGGTCCCTTGTTCACTTTGCTACTGGATTCAAGCTAGCCTGGCCGATGAGGGGTGTTACCCCGAAACTGGCCCCAGGATGTTTGTTTCCGGTCCAAGGAAGACCTGGCTTGGCAGTTCGGGCTGGACTGTTCCCATGAGGCACAGGGCCAAGACTGATTTGCATATAGCTGGGTCTGAACTGGGGTGGCGAAGTGAACTAAAGAACGATGATGGATTCAACCCAGATCTGTGACTTGGGTTGAGTGTCTGAAAAGTGCTCCATCCATCATCTCCTTGTGTTCCCTTAGGGAGAGAGCCATCTACAGCTACTGGGGAAGCTGAACAGAATGGAACACCTCAAGCACAGATCTCAAGGAGCACCCACATGTCAATATTAAAGATGAGATACAATATATTTCCCCCTGTCATGACCAAATAGATATCTTAAGTATAGGAGAAAAAGCAAACAAAAACCCAGTAGAAACATCGCACACAGAGACCTCCCAGGAGGTGGAAAAACAAAAACAAAACCCTCTCTTGCAGGGAATAGAAGGAACAGTGAAAATCAATGAAAAGGCTCAAAAGAAATAAAAACTATATAATCAGTACAGGAAAAGCAATCTTCGTACAACTGAGAACCAACTAGCGTTAAATGCCGAAAAGCAGAGCCAAGCCAAAAAACTGGACAAAACTGAATTGTGCCCCATTATCTACCTGAAGACACATTCAAGGCTAAGAGCCTAAGGGAAAATTCAGTCGTAAGCCCAATACACAAGCCAAGTCCACAGGAATCAAAAGAAACCATCACAGGGGAATAGCAGGGGTGCACCTGCGACAGAGCCGCTAGTACAAACCACCAGATAAAGGCCACGGGAGTAGCACCAATGATGGCAATGACAACGGAATCTACACAGGATCACCCGCCGGAGATCGAGCATCAGGCATCCTGCACCAAATGGAAGGTGGGTAGCATCTCAAAAGCAAATAATGTCCACCCTTAGGGGCTACCCACCACGGGGACAGCATTGGAATTGGCACAGGTGCACCCACTGGCCACTGAACCACAGGGGACATGCACTAAGTGGAAGGCGGTAAATATTATCAACGTTTCTCATGCCAAACCCAAGGAGAAACATGTGGCCCGTGAGGCTACATATGAAGATGGCCATCGAGACACCGGCCGCACATCGTCCACCGAAGGGGGACACTTTTGTCCACACCCCACAACAGGAACTCCTGAATATACCATGTGAGGGGACTATGACATACTATACAGAACAAATATTCTACGCCTACTAAAAACCATTCCCACATAGCACACCTCACATCGGAATAACTAATAACAGTGCAATTTAAAACATGCTGCTGGATTAGCTCCAACGAAACAATGATAAACAAATGGAGGGACACCGGTAACACAACAAATATATAAAAGGAAAGCAAGCACTTTGAGGCATGGGGTATACTCAAACAAGCCAGTGGTAGAAAAGTACCCTGACGTGCCATCACAGACACCAAATGACAATCCGGAGCATAGCAGAGGAAGCGGCATCCTGCGAGGCACTTAACAGCCCTTGATCCCCTCATGGGAAAGAAAATTAACAGTCCAGTTGACAAATATACTGGGTAACAACTCTTCTGCCAGTAGTGCAAAAGAAAACCTTCCATCGGACGAGCAATCCAACTGGGGGTGGCTATCAGCAGCCTTAACATCAAAGGATTAGCAGCGCCCCTAGCACCGGGAAATTTAAAAAAACTGGGTCAGAGATAGTATTAGGGTGATTAGTTGGAACATTGCAGGACTAGGAAGCCTCCTAGACCAAAAAACACACCCTTAAATTTCTGAGCACAAGTGACATTCTGTGCTTACAGGAAACCTGGACTACAGTGGTCACCTCAATCCTGGGCTTTTACGCATTCTACAAAACTGTCCAGAAGGAAAATCTCTTCGGAAGGCCAGCTGGTGGGTTATCTATATTCATAAAACGTAATCTTAAAGTAAAAGAGATAAAAATCCCCGGTCACGACTTGCAAGAACTCTAAGTCCGTGACTTAGATTTAAGGGGCCAATCTATTAGCACAATAGTACTGAACATATATATTAACCCATGTAAAGAAAGTAAAATAAAAAAGATTGTCATGGAAACTTCTGATGTAGTACGGGAAATCGCTTTTCAACACCCAGACCATGAGATCATCCTTGCAGGAGATTTCAACACACGAAACATAAGACAAACAGAAGGTGGCCAGAAGGAAGTAAACCGTCACCTCCTAGAGATCTACATTAAGGAACGTGACCTACATACAAGTGACCAACAGGACATCTCTAACAGCAAACAACAACCTATGCATAGAAACACCTCAACATTGGATTACATCTGCGAATGAGATGTGTCGAATACAAGATCCCGTTAAGAACAGAGAGTGACCACCATCCAGTGGCAATAACAATCAGTATGTGTGCCACCACTCACAATGTTGTCATACCAGCCGGACTCCTGCTAACACCAGAGCTCAACCCGCCACAGAAAAGGGTTAAGTGGGGATCTGGGAATAACCTTTTGTACCAGACATGGAAGGCACAACATAATCTCCTCATACTCACTCACAATGAGACCCTGGTAGAGAAAGCCTGGGGGAACCTGATTAAGGGCCCTCATGCCGCCTTAACCACTAACAGCACCAAGACTAAACAAGCACTGGCATAGCCAATAGGTCTCGCCTTTGGGACCTTGTAAGTATTTAGCCATGCAGCACATTATCCTGGGTGCTACAACATCTACTAATACTTCATGTGCCACTGGTGAATGGGGGAGCAGAGCCACCAATCAAGCCAGGCGGGGCTTTTACAGGCCACAAGAGAGTAAAGAAGCTGCGAGGGTGAGGTACTAAACTATAGAAAGGCGTGTATAGAGACAGAGAGAGTGAGACACGAACAGTGAGACAGGGACAGGCATAGATAGATACGGAAGTATAGACAGGGATAGACAGAGACAGAGCGAGATAAGGGCAGTGAGACAGGCTACACAGATAAGTGTACCTGCAAAGTAAAGTTTTTATGTAGCGCTTTCTAAAAACCATTATAGATGGCTGGGCGCTTTACGATAGGAGATCAGCAACGACGAAAACGACGTACGATAGAAAAGCTGAACAAACAGGGTGAAGATAGAGGAATGAAACGGAGGAGGGGGACCACCACCACCACCCAGTAAGGGCTGCTAAAATGGATAAATACAGTTGGAAATGTAAAAAAAGAAATACCATAGAACCGTAAGCCCTAAGTATAATTCAGCGCTATAGGGGGCGGAGCGATGAGCAGCAGCCAAGACTGTAGAGGACTCATTGGGGAATCTACCTCTGCCCTAGCTCCTGGTCACAGTTGTTGATGTTCAAATATGCAGATGTACTGATTTGCATAAAACAGGACCATATTACAATGCGCACTGTCCCATGATGTATTGTGCTGGAAGCGATTTTTTGCAGTTTATGTGGTTTAATTTTCTGCCCTGAACTACAGCCTACCCGAATCCCATGTTTTCTACCTTGTGGCCCACTGCCCCTAAATGCCAGGCATAACCTGCAGTTTGGGGGGTACTCTTGCAATATTCTTGCATATAATAGTAAGTTTCATTAACCACGCCCCCTACAGCTCGAACCTTGTCCATTCTACCAATCCTTACAAGCTTGGCGCTCGCCGATAACTGTCAACAAAAAAACTATGTTGGGCTGAATTCAACAAACAGCCCCAGTACCCCAGAAGTCTTGCCATCTGTGTTAAATTGAGCGCTGCATTTTCCCAGTCATGTGAATAAACCACTCGCGAGCTGGCGAGGCCTGACTGCGAGAAAGGTAAACAGGAACCAGTCTGGAGTCAATAACGGAAGGAGCACCACGAAGCGCCTTCAAGCCCTGGGCCGGACTCGGAGGGGTGCGCCAGAGGTGAGGGGGGCCCACGAGGATTCACCCCAGGCTATTACTGGGCGCCTGGACAGAGGGAGGATAAAGAGGGGTCCGCACACACCCCGATCCAGCCGCAGGAATAAACAGCCTGCGAACAAACGCGCGAGTACATTTATATGCTAAACAGATCGGCAGATTAATGGAAAGCGGAGATGGTGTTACACTCCAAGCAACACTGTTCATATCTCTCACGTGATGGGGAAAATAGGGTATTTAGAGAGCCGAGCTGCAAAGTAGCGCACTAAAGTCGGTGTAAATTAGCCAGTAATGAAAAACCATTGCAAAAATGTCATACCTCCTCTCTGTCACCGCTGGCCTTCAGAGGACTGTCCGTGTGCCCGATCACTGTAAGTACGCTGAAGGCGGCTGTGGCGGAAAGTTAGAGTTAACAAGCTACCCAAAGCACTGTAAACAACAAGCGCGGCCATGCTAATTACAAACAGATGGCCCATGCGCGCCGCTGCTCGCTCCCGCAAGGTGGATGCCGTGGCATGCACAAGTTTCTGAAAACTGCAGACCGATTCCAAAAGGTCATCTCCTAGAGCAGCGCATGCGCGCTGCGCTAGGCTCGACCTAAAAACGGCCATCAATGAGATCTACCCACATGCCACTGCTCAAGGATAATGAACTGAAACATATTTAAAGGCTAAGTTGGCTTGCTGAAAGAAAGTGCAAAAAGAAGAAAGGCGCAGTGTCAATAAGCAAATAAAAGAGGAAAGGAGCAGACACAAAAAAATACTATGGGCCCTAATAAAAAGCATTTTGAGGAAGAGTGGCTGATTTATTCAATCTTCTCACACCAGGTAAATAATGCCAATTCTGTACTCACGTAAATGACCTGCAAAATAATAACATGGGAAGAGACCATGCCGTTTCCGCAGAGAACTGGATACCCCATTTACACAGTATATACGTTGACACCATGACATCAGCAGCTACCCTGCGTGATTTCCTAGATGGTCTGAGTGAGGCACTTATGGATGATCAAATAGAGGTAACAGAGGTGGAAACTGCTAAAATCCTTAAAGCCAAACGTAGGGATGGGGCTCCTGGGCCAAACGGCCTGCCTGTCAGTGTATTTAGGGAAGACGCAGAATATTGGGCACATGCATATTCTTTTTAAGACCTGTCTGACGACATCCAACATTCCAGATTCATGGAGGGGTTCCATCCTATACCCCATCCATAAAAAGAGCGATAACATGGCCCAGCTAACTACAGGATAATCGCCTTGCTGGACGTAGAAGAGAAAGCATTTGCCAAACTGCTTTTCCATGAATTAGAAGCCTGGGTCACCGCCAATAATATAATACCATATTACCAAATGGGCTTCAGCCCAAAGGCCTCTACGACCGACAATCTTATCGCCCTTTCATATCTGATAGATAGAGCCATAAAAAAAGCATGCTGACTATATGCATGCTTTATAGACTATGGCATGGCCTTTGATGCTATTGATCAAAGAACATTATGGGATAAACTTGCTGCATGGGGGATCCCTAAACCACTATTGGGCGCAATAATTTCCCTATATTCACATACCTAGGCCCAGTTCTAATTAACTCAATCCCATTCCACAGCAAAGATCTACACAAACAAAGGTTTGAAGCAGGGATGCATCATTGCTCCCATATTATTCAGTCTGTACACGGCAGACCTGAGTCAGGCACTAATGATGGGGAATCTGTATCCCCCTACGCTTGGATCACTTAAGCTTCCCATCATACTGTACGCCGATTACTGGGTAATTCTAGAAAACACTTGTGTCAGAATGAGGAGGGCACTGAACATCCTGCATAATTATAGCATCATAAACTCATTAATGGTCAATGCTACAAAAACCAAAGTTCTTATCTTTGGCCAACTCATCAAAAAACTGCAGCTAACATGGAACATTCATCACATGAACATTGGCACGATGAATAAATATAATAATTTGGGTCTGGTTGTCAGCCTCGGGCAAAGCCTCTCTTCAAGCAAGGGCAATAGAGGTCAAAACGGCCAAAGCCATATTCTGCATAGCTAAATTACATTATAAGTTTCAGTGACCAACAGCGGATGGAATACGCACAGTAATTCGAGCCAAATTCTTGCCCACAAAAAGCTACGGCCATCTTGCGCATCCTGCAAAACTTACAGACGTCCTGGAATATTGTCCCATAGCAGCCTACAGGAAAATCTTTGGGCTTCCAAAAACCAGAATTCGGCCTGACAAACATGGATACAGAATGTAACAAAGACATTATGAAGTTCTATCACCAAGTAATCAGGGCCTACGTTAGATCAATGAAATACGCACTTAATATTATTTTTAATGATGCATGCAGTCCCTGGGCACATTATTTCCACAGTGCTGTGTAACAACGTTAAATCTTATTGTGGGAAATGTAACTCAGCAAGTCCTTTCCATGCCAATTTTAAAGAGTGTCTTACAGAAGCAAGGAAGGATTCTTTTGAAAGAGCACAACCTTTCCACGATTATGCAGACCCCGGGTACCTTGGGCCCAGTGTTTAATTTGAGCCGGTGGTTTCCGGTGCTCGACACCGGCACTTAATTGTCAGCACCGGCTCTAGTAACAGTCCACCGCATGGTGGCTCTGTCTGAGATGAGCACAACAACTGTGTTTATCAAGTCAAATCCTCATTGAAAATGAATAATACCAGCCTCTCACGCCATTATTATAGCTTTGTGTGGCCTGAAAGAGTCTGAAGTGTCACACTTGTAGGAGTGCAACGGTTAGGTGTTATATTGGTACTGTCATTGGCAGCACTGGCAGGGGCAATGTATGGTACAGGCTGCAGGGGCCTTCGAGAAGGACCCTGGCACTTAGTTTTGTACAAATTAAGCACTGCTTGGGCCTCTATATTATTCACACGTGGATACGGCCTGCCAGCTATACTTGAAAGCCGCCTTGGGAGGCTGGCCTTTAGGAACATCTTGAACACCAGGCACCTGACCATGCCAATTTGTGAGTTTAGAACACACTGGATAATGCATCCACTATTCCAACAGCAGTGCAGACTGTGTACTAAGGTCATGGAGTCAGGGATCCATCTACTGTGTTGTTGCCCCAAATTGTTGCCACAAAGGCGCCTCCTATTAAGGCTAATATTTTTGCAGCAAGGAATTCGCTCATGGAAGAAGGCCGTCTACTACAACTATACATACATGATTCCTATGGACTTAGCAAGAATCTCTAAGTTCTACGCCATAATAAGAGAGACATTGAGGGCTCACTGTTCATAATCTCTAATAAGTCCATCCGAGAGGCCAGGCAAAAGAGGACGCAGTTAAGAACGCCTGCAGCATGTTATAGGACAATAAGAAGACGTACTATAATCTCTCACTAACATGATCAGTTACACTGGGCCTCATTTATGAAAAGTGATGCGCCGCTGGGCAAAACCAGTAATGCGTCACTTTTCATAGCGCCATCCTTACAACACCATGGATGTGCGGTATTTACAATACGGCACTCTATGGCGCAAGGATTTACAGATACGTCAGGAATCGTGACGTATCTGGTGGTGCAAAAATGACGCATTGCTGGAGTGTGTCGGAAAACTGACGCAACTTCAGCAATGTGCCATAACCCATGGGTGAGTCCCATGTGAAAAGACCTGCATCAATCCTTACGCCTGTTTGAAGCAGGCGTAGGGAATTTGATGCAGTCAAGTCGTAGAAGAGGCGTAGTGAAATCTCATAAATTTCACTGCGCCACTTCTACAAGGCTTTTTTTACGGGGAAAGCCCACCCTGCATACATTATACTTGACGCAGGTATTATGTAGCGCAGGCCTTTACAAAGTGACGCATCTGCCTAGATGCATCACTTTGTAAATAGGGCGCAGTGTGGCGCATTAATTACGCCGCCGCAGCGTCACAAAAAAGTGACGCAATGGCGACGGAAGCCCTTCACAAATAAGGGCCACAGTTTTTAGTCCTCTGAACTAATTTTAGTCTGTTTGGTCTCAATGAGTTCAATTAAGTCAAATTGCTCCTGTGATGTCAGGCCTAAGATGATGCAGTTTAAACCGTCATTATTACGATTGTACATACAGCCTTTATCTCTTTGAATGCACTTTAGTCTGTATGGCTTTAATTAGTCAAATAATGTTAAAATATTACCTGTGACACTAGACTTAATACAATGCTGCTAAACCCGTCACTCCTACTAATGCACATTTAGCCTTTATTTTAAATGCTCTTTAGTTTGTATGATTTTAATAAGTTGTAATTATGTCAAATTACACTTGCAAAGTTTGCCCGCAGCAGGATTGCAAACATAGCTCAAAATCCCCATGAATGCATTTCCGCTCGAATGCTTCTTTTATTAAATGTTACTGCATTAATACTACCTGTGAGGTCAGTCCATGGATGATGTAGCTAAAGATCCATTGTAGCATGAGGTTTGACTAAAAGACGATGTTGTTAAAAGCTGTCAGTATCATGTTCGCAAACACAACCTTTAGTCCTGTGAATGTCCTTGTGACGGGGCCTGCCCGGGGGACGGGTCCGTATACCCCAGGGGCACCGGAGGACTCGCTCCTCAGCTGTCTCCAGTGACGTCACAGGGGCGGAGTCCAACTACGTCAGGTGGTCCGGAAGCAGGAAACATAAAGGGGACAGAGAAGACCAAGGAGAGAGACACCGGGAGCAGGGAGGAGGACGGCGTCGACGCGGAGAGCGGCGAAGCAGTGCGGAAGACGGAGGAAACCGAAGTGAGGGACGGAGGACGACGCGGACGGAGGTCGGAAGGAGGACGACGCGGACGGAGGTCGGAAGGAGGACGAAGAGGACAGAGGCCCTGGGAAGGACAACGTGATCGAGGAGAAAACGGGAGAGGCATCCCCGGAGGAAGGTTCCACGGACGAGGCAGCCGCGACCCTGTCAGCGGGTCACGGCTTCAGGCAAGTGCTGAAGGGAACGGGGCACTCACTAGGGAGGTGGTGGAGGTCCCAGAACGTATTCACGGGATACTAGGGAGGGACCAGGGTGGAGAGGGAGGAAGGGTAGGGGTTCACTGTTTCCGTTCCCACACACCCAGAACCAGGTACCCTTTTCACCGCCAGAGCAAGTCACGGGCACTGAGGCACAAATCCCTCATAGCAGATCACTGTGAAAATACGCCCCGGCAGAGAAAGACTATCCAAGGAGTGGTCAAAAGGCCAGGATAGTCCTAAAGGAGGTGGACCCTGAACGGTGTGAGGTAACACCAAGAGCCCTCACTGGGGTAAGAGAGGGCAGAGGTCGCGAGAAGACATAAAAAGGGGTAAACCGGGGCAGGAGGGCTACATGTCAAATCAGAGCACATTACTGACGGCCTCTCCTTCTTCTTTTCCCGAGGGGACGTGCAACGCCCAACCGGGCTCCGAAGCAGACGCAGGAAAAGAAGCGTAACAAAGGACACAGACACTGGACAATCCATACTGTATCAAGTGCTCAGAAAAACACAATAAATCTCCCGTAAAACACCCATCACTGGTCTGTGGTACTTGGGCCGGTGACACGTGGTGTCAGAAGTGGGATTTCCACAACCTGTACCAGCAGAATGACCCAGACCATTAGCCTGGATGATATGATCAAGCAGCTGGCAAAAGGGCAACAACACCTCCAGCTGGTGGTGGAGGGACAAACCACAGAGGCCCAGAAAGACAGGGGACACCTGCAGGAGGCCATGCAGGCCCAGGCCGGACTAATAGCACAAAACCAGGCGGTCCAGGACTCGGCCATTCAACGTCTAACCGATACTATAGCCAGCAGCAAGGTCCACCCAAATGTGCTGAGTTCAGTACTGCAAAAGTACCAGACAGGGGAAGATCCGGACTTCTGTTTTACCAACTTCGAGAGGGTGGCCAGCACAGCACAATGGCCAGTGAAAAGATGGGGGCAGTATGTGGCTCCCCTCTTATCAGGGGAGCTTCAAACCGCGTACCAGGAGGCCAATCCAGGAGGTACCACCCCCTATGGTGTGATCAAGAAGACGATTCTAGAGTGCCTAGGGTATGACCTGGAACATTATCGCATGAAGTTCCGGAGAGAGAAGTGGCTACCGCAAGACAATCCCAGTGCTTTCTTCTATCGCGTTCAGGATCTGGGGTCTCGGTGGCTGCAACCCCACACCTCCACCACAGAGGAGGTCATGGACCGGATCCTTTTGGAACAGTTTCTGGAGGGTCTTCCAACCGCTACCCGGGTCTGGGTTAAACAACACCCGAACGTAACTGTCACCAGTGCCATAGACCTCGCCTGTGCCCATCAGAGGGTCCCTGAACAGCGAGCTATCACCCCTCGTATACCCACCCCACTGGTTCAGAGATGGAGGCACCCCACACCAGGACCCACAACCTCCCCCTCACATCCTCTTATCGACCCTCGGTTTCTCCCTCGACCTTTACCCAGAGAAGGCGGACAAGGGCCCCAGTGCTACCACTGCGCTGACTGTGGTCACATAGCACGGAACTGTCCCCAGAAGACCAACACCTCAGAACCCATGGAAGTGGGGTACACAAGGGGGAGGGTTCTCTGGGCAGGAGCAAGGAAAGAGGCCTACCACCTGTATCTCCCAGTTAATGGTGTTAGGACCAGGGTGCTGGTCGACTCCGGCTGTCGCCATTCCGTCCTCACCGAAGAATGAGTCCTGAGTCATCAATGGCAAAAGGGGGAAAGGGTAATGATCACTTGTGTACATGGGGACCAGAAAACATACGCTGTGGCAGTCGTATCCCTGGGGAGCGAAAACGAGGAAAGACCCATTCATGTAGGGGGCATCCCTCACTTGGTGGAAGAGAAGATCATCGGTACTGACTACGATGAATTCCCTATCCTCCTGTCCCAGGCCATCAAAGAGAGGGAAGGACAAGAGTGGTGGAGGGTGGCCCCCTTTTCCAGCGAAAACATAGTAGGGGGTACGTACAAGAATAAAATGACCCGTAAAGAGAAAAGAGAACACAACAGAATAGTGGTATTAAACAGGTTGACTGATCCCCCTTCTCCTTCTACTGATGCAGATGGAGAGCAGAGAGAACCGCATAGTTTCAGGGCAGCCCAAAGGGAGGACCCGACTTTGGGGAACGCGTGGGCCCACACGGTGACAGAAGACGACGATCAGGTAGGCCCTTGTTTTCTGATATCAAAGGGTCTGTTGTATAGAAGGTTAAGAAAACCCACAGGAGAAGTGAGACAACTCCTTGTTCCCCTTTCCTTTCGTACTCAAGTCCTTGTCCTGGCACACAATCAAGCGGGAGGGGGGCAATACGGACGCGAAAAAACAGAAGAGTATCTCTTGCGCAGGTTTTACTGGCTGGGGGTGTTTTCTGATATCAGGAGGTACTGTGCTGCCTGTCCCCGCTGCCAACTACAAAACCCTTCCCACATACCCAAAGCACCACTGTACCCCCTTCCCATAATAGAGGTCCCTTTCTCCAGGGTGGGGATGGACCTCGTAGGACCTCTGACCACCTCAGCAAGGGGGTATCAGTACATCCTGGTACTGGTGGATTACGCCACCAGATACCCCGAAGCCATACCGCTCTCCAGTATGACCACTAGCAATGTGGCGCAAGCCATGATAGGGTTCTTCAGCAGGGTCGGGTTCCCTCGGGAGTTGTTGACGTACCAAGGGACGCTCTTTATGTCACGGCTCATGTCGCAGATCTGCAAACTCTTGGGTGTGCGCCAGATATGCACATCTGTGTATCACCCCCAGACCAACGGTCTGGTAGAAAGGTACAACCAGACCATCAAGGGTATACTGAAGAAAACAGTGTCGACCACAGGGAGGGACTGGGACCGACAACAAGCTCCTGGCCAAGTGGCAGGGTCCTTTTGTTATACTGGCTCAAATAACACCCGTCACCTATAGGGTAGCTACACCCCACACGGAACAGGGGGCAAGTCTATCATGTTAACCTTCTAAAAAAATGGGTTGACACATCCGATGCACCAGTTACAGCCGATGATGCCGACCTACTGATTTCGGATAGCCAGCCTTTGTCCATCCCTTTTCCAAGGGGAGACACGCTCCGCGGTCTCGACTCCATCCCTAGGGGCCCCCAGTTACCGACCGATCAGAAGAAAGAACTTCTTGCCTTGGTAAACGACTTTCGTGACGTCTTTTCTCCCAAACCCGGAAGAACCCCATTAGTGCAACACGATATCATCGCAGACGGAGCCAAACCGGTCCGGCAAAGACCATACCGGATACCGGAAGCCAGAAGGAGGGTGGTGGAGAAAGAGGTAGAGGACATGCTCGATAGTGACATCATAGAGCCCTCCCAGAGCCCCTGGTGTTCACCAATCGTGCTAGTACCCAAACCAAACGGCACGGTAAGATTCTGTGTGGACTACCGACGACTGAACGAACTCTCCCACTTTGACTCCTACCCTATGCCCAGAGTAGACGAAATGATAGAAAGGCTGGGTACAGCCAGGTACCCAACGACACTCGACTTAACGAAGGGATACTGGCAGATATTGCTTACTACCCAGGCCCGAGAAAAGACGGCATTTGCCACCCCTTCGGGTCTGTATCACTTCAAGGTTCTGCCATTCGGTCTCCACGGTGCCCCGGCCACCTTCCAGCGGCTCATGGATGTAGTCCTAAGACCCCATCAGTCCTCTGCAGCCACATACTTAGATGACATAGTCATATACAGTCGTACTTGGGGCCAACATCTCACACACATACAAGCCACACTAACCAGCCTTCGCCATGCAGGACTGACAGCTAACCCGGACAAATGTATGCTGGCCACCAATGCTATACGCTACCTGGGATACCACATCCAGGAAGGCCTGATAAGAACGCAGGTGGACAAAGTGGACGCCATCAGGTCACTGGCGACCCCCACCACGAAGAAGGGCATCAGAGCCTTCCTGGGCCTAGTCGGCTACTACCGCCGGTTTATTCCCAGGTTCTCGGAGGAGGCCGCCACACTAACTGACATGCTAAAGAAAACTTGCCCTAACGCCATAAGGGAGTGGTCCCCCACTCAACTACAAAGCTTCCAACGGCTCAAGGACCTGTTGTGCTGTGACCCTGTTCTTGTTTGCCCTGACTTTAAGAAAGACTTCACCCTTCAAACCGATGCCTCTGACTGGGGTCTCGGGCCGTATTATCCCAGGATGATGGTTCAGGGGGGCTTCACCCGGTAGTATACCCCAGTCGCAAGCTGCTGCCCCGGGAGCACAGGTACTCCACCATCGAGAAAGAGTGTCTTGCCATTAAATGGGCCATCCAGGCCCTTCAGTACTACTTACTGGGTCGCCCTTTTCTCCTCCTGACGGACCATGCCCCCCTGGTCTGGTTGGCCCGACACAAAAACACTAATGCCCGGGTTCTTCGATGGTTCCTGGCCTTACAGCCCTTTTCGTTTTAGGAATCCCACCGTCCTGGGCCCCTCCAGACCAACGTGGATTTCTTGTCCCGCTCCGCTTCTCCTGCATGGCCCGATCGTCCATGCCTGACGGGGAGGCTCTGTGATGGGGCCTGCCCGGGAGACGGGTCCGCATACCCCAGGGGCACCGGAGGACTTGCTCCTCAGCTGTCTCCAGTGACGTCACAGGGGCGGAGTCCTACTGCATCAGGTGGTCCGGAAGCAGGAAACATAACGGGGACAGAGAAGACCAAGGAGAGAGACACCGGGAGCAGGGAGGAGGACGGCGTCGACGCAGAGAGCGGCGAAGCAGTGCGGAAGACGGAGGAAACCGAAGCGAGGGACGGAGGTCGGAAGGAGGACGACGCGGACGGAGGTCGGAAGGAGGACGACGCGGACGGAGGTCGGAAGGAGGACGAGGAGGACGAAGAGGACAGAGGCCCTGGGAAGGACAACGCGATCGAGGAGAAAACGGGAGAGGCGTCCCCGGAGGAAGGTCCCACGGACGAGGCAGCCGCGACCCTGTCAGCAGGTCACGGCTTCAGGCAAGTGCTGAAGGGAACGGGGCACTCACTAGGGAGGTGGTGGAGGTCCCAGAACGTATTCACGGGATACTAGGGAGGGACCAGGGTGGAGAGGGAGGAAGGGTAGGGGTTCACTGTTTCCGTTCCCACACACCCAGAACCAGGTACCCTTTTCACCGCCAGAGCAAGTTACGGGCACCGAGGCACAAATCCCTCATAGCAGATCACGGTGAAAATACGCCCCGGCAGAGAAAGACTATCCAAGGAGTGGTCAAAAGGCCAGGATAGTCCTAAAGGAGGTGGACCCTGAACGGTGTGAGGTAACACCAAGAGCCCTCACTGGGGTAAGAGAGGGCAGAGGTCACGAGAAGACATAAAAAGGGGTAAACCGGGGCAGGAGGGCTGCATGTCAAATCAGAGCACATTACTGACGGCCTCTCCTTCTTTTCCCGAGGGGACGTGCAACGCCCAACCGGGCTTCGAAGCAGACGCAGGAAAAGAAGCGTAACAAAGGACACAGACACTGGACAATCCATACTGTATCAAGTGCTCAGAAAAACACAATAAATCTCCCATAAAACACCCATCACTGGTCTGTGGTACTTGGGCCGGTGACAGTCCTTTAATCTGTATGGTTTTAATGAGTATAATAATGTCAATTTGCATTGATAATGCCAGGTCTAAGATAAAACTGCATTTTAGTCTGCTTGGTTTTAATGAGTATAATTGTTATTGTCTATGAAACATCTTTTTATCTACATTTCTAGCGCACATATTGTGAAGATTTTAATTAATCAGACAAACTTTACTTACTTGTCACAAAAAGGGTGTGGACCCTAATAAAGGTCATAAACGGACAGAAACATGTGAAAATCAAGGCATGTTAAAGTAGCTGGGGCCTTCCCTAGTTTGTAAACTACTGAAACACAAAAGCACAGATAATATATTTATTAAGAGATATTGTAAAGTGGCACTTGGGGACTCATTCCGAAATACCAATGGGGCCGAACACAGACGTTTCCGGCCCAATGGGATTATGAGATTTGGTTTGGGCTGCTGAACGCATTCAGAGTCTCTGGATGACACATGCAGGAATCGGTGAGGAAACAGTTGCCCTCATGTTATTCCCCAAAATCTCATAATCAGGAGTGTTTCCACTCGCCACAACCAATTTATGTTTGCCCCCCATATTTTGAACTCTTGGCAGAGGGGTGGGAGCAACAGACTGAAATCAGCACAACTTCAAATCGCACCCTTAGTGCCACAGTGCAAGTACTGATTGCAATCCCCAAATGTGTAATTTTATTTTGGTTACGAGACCAATGTTACCAAGTCTTTGGGGACTTTTTAGTATTGCCACCTCAAACGTAAACCCCTATTTCCTTCCTGGGACGGGCTGCATTCTACGTTTACCTGTTTAATGAACAATAATAATGTAGGCAGGTAGGATCCTGTAGATAATCACTAGATCTCAAATGCTTCTCTACAGGACTGTAGCTGATAATGGAGCAGCAGGTGCAGTGGTACCGGGGCCTAGTGGCAGAGAGGCTGACTGAACCCTGGTCATTAGTGTATTTTGCTACCCAAGCAGCAGTCAGCAGGCCCATTTTCCTTACTTGCACTGGGGCCAACGGAATTCCTGCTAGACTATTGCTTGTCTGAACAGGAAAGTGTTCAAGTGTTCCCTAAGCAGCAGATATTTTGATTTGTATTTTAGTCCCATGTTCAAAGATAGTCCAATGTTCATAGATTTTCCGAGTGGTGGACACCACATATGCTGAAGCCCCTGCTAGCAGAGCAGAAAGTCTGATAGACGGAATGTAGTGACTTAATGAGGGAAAAACACCACCTGGCATTTCCGGTTTTCCTTGCATTGCCAATACTGTTGCCACCCCAGATTTTTCCATGGATTTTTTTCACCCATTTCCTCTTCTGTCCATCCACCAATCCTGCTGGGAGATATTTTTTGTATTTACTATCTCTTGTGTGAAACATGCTTGTCAGATAAGACATAATTGCTAAACCGCTGGAAATTCGAAAGCTATAAACAAATCTAACAAAATGCAAGAACACCCACCACCTAATATATCATATATTGAAATGCACGCAAGGAAGGCGAATTAACCGTTGATAGATAGTTGAAGTACATCTCAAAGTTGAAATTTCTAGGAAATTAAATGAGTGGATAAAATCTGACGAGGTAATAAGTGACTCTCCCCCTTGCGATGTGCTGAGTCTGCAAAAAACAATCAATGTCTCTTACCACTGGGTGAGGGCTTGGTGTGATTATCCCTGGAACATGTTGTGTAGAATTTGGCCTATGGCAAGTATTAAAAACTTGGCTGCAGTACAAGAGGAAAGCTTCTGATGGAAGAGGAATAATAAGGACATCAACATCAGGCGAGCAAGAATCTGCAAGTGGAAATAAATGTAATTCACCCATGAAAGTTTAGAGAAGTTTTTTTTATTTTTATAAATCCTGTATCTTCAACTGAGATCCAAGGGCTGCCCTGGTAAGGACAGAATAGACCTCAAAGTAGTAGCTTACAATTAGTAAGAGAATTTCACACAACTAATTTGACAGTAACATTTTAATATATTTTTATTCAGTTCAAGATATGCTTATTATTACTGTGCGGTTAGTGCTCAATCCCTATGGAACCGCAAAATCGAGACGCAAATTACACAACTATTATTTTGCAATAATGAGGGGTATGCTAACTAGCGACTGTGCATTTTGATCTAAATCACCTCGGAATGGGGAATAACACACCATTAGCGCATGTTATTCCAGTCTCAAGATGTGCAAAAAGTGCATGTGCACTGTTTACTCCAATGATTCTCTGCAGGATTACCTGCGTAAATCACCAGAGTAAACACCTGTGATTTGCGCCCAATGTGTTATCCTTATTTTTTGGCCCACACATGAGTTTGGGCCCAAACGGCTTTTGCAGCCTCCTTGTAATCATATCACATTTCTTTTGACACATGCTATGTTGATTCTGCCATGCATCACCCTTGTAGTGATACGTGGTACATTCCTTCTGGCATATGTTATGCACTTTTTGCTACCTGCTGTGCATTTCAGGATGTGCCTGATATTTAAAGCTGTATACTTTGACATGCAGAGCTTCTTACACCATGCTTTCTTGGGGTAATATTTAGCCCTCAATTAAATCAGAGGATCCTATTACTCCTTTTGACTAGATGTATTACTGGTGCAGGCACTGGGTCATGCCTACACAGGCCATGTGTATGGATGACTCCAATCTTTGAGACCTTACCTGAGCTGGTGAAGTTGGGTCCTAGTGATAGGTGCCTATGTCTACTTGCTCCAAGCGCGCTTGACCTATCTCATCTCACATGGGGAAGGAGCTCGGTGGCAGATACGTCAGTTTTCATCTCACACTACATTTTTGTTAATACTAGTCAGATGGAGCTGGTAGCAGAGGATGATGGCCGTTCGGATTAGAAATTTAGCACAGCTTGAAGAAAGCTTGGATAGCAGCCTTGGTCTCCTGAGAACATATCTGGCTGGAGATAGATGGGGTGCTTGGTTCTCATCTTAATGCTTTACCTCTGGATGAACACAATCTTGTGATGTTGTCATGAAAAGCACAAATTATTCTTCTCTCTCCTGTCCCACAACGATGATCACTCTGCTACTTGTGGTTGCAGACGGTGGCAGAATTAATTTCCCAATAATTTAGTATTTTCGCTTTAAGCCTGGTGATTTTCTGTGTTTTTTCATCCTTCTTAACTTCAAGTTCTCCAGCATGCAAGATTTTGATGAAGTATCACAGATGATGTTTTCCGAATTAGGTATGGCTGCAAGGAGCACCAAGATTGTTTCTCCATACATGAGTATGTATACTTTGAGCCTACATTCCCCGACCTCTCCATCTAAAAAATATATCATCCATTTTCAGAAGAAAGTTTGTCTTGACGTTAGGAGGCCATTTTATCCATTCCCTTCTTGATACCCACAGATACCCATCTTAGGTGTAACATTTAGGTAACTGTGAAACTGAATCTAAGGATTTCCCTTTTACCAGGAGGTTAAAGGATTGATTGCGAAACCAGTTCATATACTGTCATGTCAATGGGGGAATCGCCATAGGCGACCTGAAAAGAAATATTTACAGTCAATCAATCAATCAAAACGAGCTTTATTCGATTTTAAACATTAAAATCATAAAAGCAGGCATAAAAGCATTTCATCTAATATCTGGTATATGAGATTTGTTAAAATACATAAGATACAAACCAGTTCCTAAAAAGTTCTTACAAGTTCATTTAAACAATAGATGGTTCCAGAAACAACAAAACAAGACTTATATTACTGTGCATATTGTATCCCAGCTCCCAACACAGTCATTCTAATATGATTAATATCTGACAATTAAATACAAAGAGATTTCCTAGTTCTAAGCACACTTTTTAGGAAACCCACCATGGAACCAGTACAGTAAATATTTCCTAACATCTGTAAATATAAAAAAGCAGGGCGACATTGTCTCCATCCTCCTTGTTTTAGTAAAGGTGTTACCCATCTTCGCCTTTCATTAATATAAAATTTACAGAATAAAATTACATGTATTGTTGTTTGTGGAGAAATATTGTCACAAGGGCAACAACAGAGTTCCCTCGACCAGTTGTTTAAACCAGGAAAACTAATTAAACGATGAAAGATTCCAAATCGGAATCTTGTTAGTAGATATCTATCGTAACCCCCCAGAATACATGTCAGATATGGTTGGATAGCATAAGTTGCAATTATTATTTGATGCTGAACCACCGTAGGTTTACTCATTTCCAAGGTTAACCGGTTTTCTTCCAGGTGGGTCATACAGATTTTTAAAAATCCTTCCGGGTAATAGAATTCATTTTTCAGGTAAAAGTAAAACTCTGGGTGTCCAAAATCCTGCATAAAATTCTTTACATATTTTAGCCATGGGATCTTGGAAGCATTATCTAGTCTCATCGCATCAGTTATTATTTCCCTGTTTAAGCCTGTGCTAACAGAGAGCCATATTCTGTGCCAGAGCAGCACCGGTTGTACCTTGATTAGATCAGAAATATATGATACACCTAGTTCACTGTGACAGTTAAAAACAGGGGCACTGACTGGGACCGCTAAAATGAATTTAAAAAAAGCGTTTTCTATGTATTGAATCGATGTACAATCTTGAAAGCCCCAAATGGGTGCCCCAAAAACAGCTATACTCACACATTTGGCTTGATACATTTTTAGAAGAATTTCTGGAGGCCTTCTCCCCAATTTTTTTGTAAAATTTATTAAGGCTGCGGTGGATTTCATAAACAAAAGGCTCCTAGCCTTAATTGCTTTTGCCCAGGAGCCAGTTCGATTAAAAGGACCCCCAGATAACAAAAAGAGTTAACAGTTTCCACCCTACTCCCCCCGCATTGTAACTTCTATTCTTATTTTTCCCTCTCCCACATGACATGATAAAGCTTTTCTTAACGTTCATTTTTAATCCAAGATTATCCATAAAGCTAGCATAAAAGGTGAGAGGCCTCTGTAAACCGATCTGAGTACGAGCCATAAGTACTGCATCATCGGCATAGAGGAGAGAGCATATAGGGCGGTTATTAACATGTGGTGAATCCCTAACATGTGACACCAACTCCTGCTCCAAAGCATTTGTATATAGTGTGAACAGGAGTGGTGCCAAAACACACCCTTTCCTCACACCCCTCTCCACTTTAAATGGCACAGAACACTCTCCCTTAAGTCCATAACGGACTTTTGCAGTAGCACCACAATATAGCTGCCTTAAAAACTGGATTAAAACAGGATCCACTTTTAAATCACTAAGAACGCCCCACAGCTTATTATGAATTACGCAGTCAAATGCGTCTGTGAGATCAACAAATGCCAAGTAAAATTTTCCTGTTTTTGCCTGCGTATATTTTCCAATTAAAATACTAAGGTTAAGAATTTGCTCGTTGACTCCTAAGCCAGATCTAAAACCATATTGTACGTCACTTAAAATACTTTCATCTTCCGCCCACACCTGCAACCGATCTAAAACAATCCTGCCCGCTACTTTCATAAGCGAATCTAACAAAGATATTGGGCGGTAGCAGGCAGGATTTTCCCGCTCCCCCTTCTTAAAAATAGGGACTATGATTGATTCTGACCATGTGCTTATAAATCCCTTTTCACAACATGCTTTTAGAACCCGAGTAAGAATGAGGCCCCACATCTCCAAGTTTGACTTAAAGAGATCAATTGGTACCCCATCCGGGCCCGCGGCCTTGCCACTCTTACTTGTATTTATGGCCATGATTACGTCATGCAAAGAAATATCAAAATCAATTGGGGTAAAATTCTGGTAGGTCCACTCAGTATCTTGGCTATGGACTGCTTCCTCAGTGGCCCCTGAGTACACACTTGAAAAAAAGTCCACCCACGTTTTTTCCGCTATCGCCACTTCAATTGATGGTACATCTAATCTGTGATTGAGGAAAGGGGCATTCACGGCTAGCCAGAATTTAGAGCTGTCCCTACTTAATGAGGCTTCACTAAGATTCTTCCAGGCCTTTTCTTTTAACTCGATTATCCTGTCTTTCCTAGCTTCATTATAAAGCTTTCTACAGGACCTAATCACCTCTTTATCCCTAGTTAATCTATGTAGGGCGCTCTTTAGGTTAGAATAACTTTTTGTACAATTATTATCAAACCATCCCTGTCTGGAGTTACGTGTACCTTTATTTTCCGCTTATTTTCCACTTGCAACGTAGTCATTCAGATTGGGTCATTAGAGATGTTCCTTTCTCAACTGTGTACCACACAATAATTGATGTGATACAAAGAGCTGTGTGAGAGTAATCCAAGGAAATAGGTTCCTTCATTATTTGTACATTTTGTTGGGCAATTTAAAGCAGCATGCCAGCTGAGAGCAAAGTGCGATCCAATCCGGCCAAGCAATCAGACCATTGAAGGGGAAGAGCGAGAGAGGAAATACGTAAAATAAATCCAAACCTCCACAGGCCAACCTTCCTGAAAGATAAGGATAAATTGGTAGAATTTACAATATTCGACAAACTGCTTTACTACTGTTGTAGCATACGTAATGGGCCCAAACTTTTATCAGTATTTCTAATTTGTATTTATCTAACCTCTGGCTGCATATCACACTCTATTGGTCCTCCAATGGATCTTGTTCTGTGCTGAAAGGGACTGAATATTCGGCGGATCAGCAATTATCAAATGAGGGCCAGGAATAAGATAATTGTTATAATCAAATGTTATTTCATTCACTTAGGAATCCCAATGGACCAGTTAAATCAAATGATTTACTCACAAGAATAATGAGTCAGAATCAGCAGAATTTAGTTTAAGTTTCAAGTTTAGTTATTGATTCAGAAGTAAAGAACATTAAAATAAACAACATACAGCCCTAGAATTAAATTAGTAATGGGTTTAATCAAGTAGTGTTAAATTCTCGGAGATCCAAATGCTGACAGGAATAAATCTTCCTCAGCCGAGGGAGATTTTGGATGTCTATAGCATATGGGTCAATAGGGAAATTAGTTGAGCCTCATACAAACCCTTAGGAAAGTTCAGTAAGTTCCAAGTGACCAGTTCCAGTTTGGAAAGACAGAAATCTGTCTCAGTCTGTCACTGCAACTCCAAAGTCACAGCAGCATGACGTGAACCCTTCAGCCGAAAAGGTTCAACTGCGCTAGCACACCGGTCGGCAGCAGATCGCAGTATTATGTCACAGTTCGCTTTAGTCCTCAGATGTCCAAGTTTTCACTGCTCTGCGCTGCAAAGCTGGTCACACACCTTCAGTTCCAAAATCTGGACAATTACACTCAAAAGATTTCCGAGGTGACACCCCTTGGCATCACCAGAAATGTCAGACCTCTCTGTCCTATTGGTTGTCTTCGATAGGATGAGGATAATGTAGTAAGTAAAAAGAATACAATCCGGAACAATTAAGTATTTCCGTTTATGTAGTTTCCTCAAACATTGTAAGCTTAGTTGTATGAACAATGAGATATTTCAGAGAAAAGGAAAAAAACTGCTTAGGAAATGTCAATAGTTCTGTCTCAAGCATCTGTGCTAGCATGCATCAGATTATGTTGCCATTACAGTCAACTGTATTGAGGATGACAAAGGAAACATTTGAGAGTTAGAATACAAATGGCAACTTCAGTAAATGTTCTCAGAGACATCAGACTATTCAGTTCATGAGTTCACGTTTTGGAGAAAGAAAAAGCAGAATCTGAGGCCTACATGAAATACAGCTCATACACGAGGGGTTTGTACTGAATTATGGATCTCACATTAATAACAATGGGTAGTATTTTCATGAATTAATGCATTAATAAACACAAATCAAGTCATAATTAATTCATGTAAGTAAAAGGTACTCATAAAATGTTGTAAATGTCAAAATGACACACATATAGGAGAAGTACATTATTAGGCCTCTTTGCATACATGCTATTAGGCACACGTATTTAAAATGCACGTTAGGGAAAGTTTCACAAATACACTTTTAACCAAAACCCATGTAACACCTACTTTTCTTTTGTGATTTTCAGTGCACGTTACAGCATGAAATAATTAATTCGTAAATTCTCACGACAAATAAGCTATTACTCATAAAATTTCTTGTATTCATTAATATCACGTTATGAAATCATAAAATCAAAATCATTAATAATTGTTAATAATTCACATCTATTAAAGTGAACATAAATATAACATGAACTATTCCTAGCATCTACATGCTTTTACGATGCAGTATCTGAATCAAAGTTGCATTTGTCATTTTGCAAAAATAGTCAAGCTCAACACACATTTGTCATCATTTATGTAATGTGTTGTCAAAATCTTTTATTTTTTGGCACAAATTTGTTAAATGAAATATCTGCTCTATAACTACAGAGCAGAATGTCCCCAATTCTTAATGAGCCCAATTTGACGTTATTTCTCGGAGAATATTAGGAGATTCGGGTGAACTCATAACTAAGCACTAAATCTTACAAGCAACAAAATCCCTAAAGAGAAACAGAGCTCTGGGATCAAACAGCTTTACGAGTTCACAAAGAACTAGACCTTATCTCCAGGCCAGAATGCTACCTGGCCTTGCAATATCTAGGTTTGGCGAAGCAAGCAATTGCATTCCAGTGGAAGAAACCTCCTCAACATCTCAATGGTTCCACAGATTACAGTTAATTCTTGCAATGGAGAAATTAGTTATGGATTTCAAGGGTCACAGTGGGGGCTTTTATTGCAATACATCTCCAAAGGTGAGCCGTCGCTAGTGCAACCAGCAACATTGAGATTTCTTTCTTCTTTCTACTGAGGAGGTAATAGAGGACTAGAAGATAGTACAAATACTACAAAGATCTAAAGGTGGGAAGTAACAAGTAACATTGGATGAGTAAAGGCACTTACTTACCTGTAACACTGGGCAAACTGCGGAGGGCAAAACGGTTGAGGAGAAAAAAGTTAATGAAGGATTTGGTCCTCTAGGCTGGGTTGTAAAGTACATTAATTTCAGCTCTTTGCCATTAATTAGATCATGTATATCTTGAACCGTCGTTTTTCGTTTCCCTTAATGTAAATTAAATTAAAATAAGTTTGAAAAAAATTGCAGATTCTCCTAGCCATTTGTGAAGGTGAGTTCTGATTTTATTAAGGACAAGAGTCGAATAATATCCCTCCCTCTCTTTCCGTCCTAATTTTTCTTGTATCTTTATGTTCCAGCTCAGGCAGCCACTCCTCCAGCAAACTGAACTTCGGACAGGGATCAGGCGTTATAGTCAGGACTTTTCACACGGATCATTCTACATCATGGGACGACATACTTTGACTGGCGACCTTTTTCTTGTTTGTGTCACTCCGCTTCTTACATGGACTTTATTACTTCTCCTCTCGCATCAAGAAAGGAGGAAGAGGCTGGGATTCTGGGACCTTATTTAGCCTCATTTTGATTTTCTGTTATCTGGATTTCCTGTTATCATTGAAATGTATTATGGGAAATGTAGTTTTGTTAAAGAAGCTGTCAAATGAAGCCGTGATTAGAGTTCTGCATAATATGAAGGCATGGTTAGTAGTTGGTTCTGTTTTAGGTGGCGCTAACAGGAGAAATGATGGACTGGTGCAAGCTGCCTCCTGACGAGTGCCCCGGCTCTTATTTGTTTTTACAAATTAACCACTGCCTCATTGCTACCCTTACGAAGGCCACATGTCAGTTTGGAGGTGGAGCAACACACCGTTTACTAAGTCTAGAAGAAATGGTGACATGAGAAGAAGTCAGCGAAGAAAAGGTTCAAGGCAAATTGGACACGATTTTCAAATATCAACTTTTTAGGTATATCTCCCTGGTGAAATTCTAATCCAAATATGTGATAACTATAGTAGTGTCTGGATTTCCAATGAATTTCTCCTCTATCCGTTTTGAAAAAAGTAATTTAGAATTACAGCAAATCTCTTGTGTTTGTGACAGCTGTGTTGCCTGGTAAAGCACTCAGGATGGGTCTTTTAATCTCAGGGTATCATTTGCTAACTTCTATTCACCCCATGTACTGCATGTCTATTGTAGAACCCGCATTAGTCTAGTCATTTACGCAGTCCAGCATACTATGCAGTGGGTTGTAGGTCTACCCTCACCACCCTTATACTGTGCCCTGTGTTCGTGTGTCTCCTCTGTTCTTCATAAGCTGGTAGTTGGGCAGCTTCTAGATGACAGAAATTGGACTGAGAAAATAACATCAATGTACAAATGCACATATACATATACATATCCACAGCTGTTGCTAGACCCACGTGGTTCCGTAGTCTCAAGGTCCTTCAATGCCCATAATGCACCATGCCAGAATATTTATGTCCAAAATGGACTGCAGTGCGCGTTATTAATATTCCTCCAATACATCCAGCCCTGCAGCCACCAATGTAAGTATCAACATTTCATGGCGCTTCTTTTTATGGTATTGCAGATCACTGCCACAATTCCCAATGTCTTTTGGCGCTCGCGCCCCAAGTTGGTAAGAGGAAAACCATCACCTCTCACCTCCCTTTCTCACCGCCACTATGGTTCATTTAACTCAGGATAAGTCCTTTTCTTTGTCAGAGTGGGGGCCAGCGGGTCAGGCTCACACAGCACACACATATACATATATATTTTTTTTTATTCACTCAAAAAGCCCAAAGGTTACAGGGACGTTATTGTTAGGCTTAGATTTCACTCATAAAAAACCATTGAAATTCAGCAGTTATAGTTACCTGAGCTAACTATAATTTACGCCCCCGCAATGCACTGCTTATAACCTGACATATTACATCACTCATGACATGGTCAGTGACATCACTGATGTTATCACTGAGGACATCTCAAATTACATCACTGATGGCATTATTCACAGAACCACTCACACACCCACAGAACCATTCACATATTAATTCACAGACCCATACAACCTCTCACACACCCACTCATGCATCCATAGAGCCACTCAAACACCCACTCACTCACCCATACGGCCACTTACACGGCCGGTCATTTTTTAATAAAGTCCCACGGAGGTGGTGGTTCCCGGGGCTCTTAAGAGTCTCAGGAGGGGGGGCTGCCAGTCCGCTCCAGTAAAATTAACACCCGCTCCGTAAAATTAACAATCGGCCTGCCCCGTGGAGGTGGTCTCCTGTCTGTGTGTTCCTGCCTGATGCCTGTGTGTTCTTGTATTTTGTATTATCCCTCATGCCTCCTGACTATATGTTCTTGCCTCCTGCCTGTGTGTCCTTGCCTCCTGACTGTAGGTTTTTGTCTCCTCTCTGTGCCTTCAGGCCTTTTGTCTGTGTCCTCAGGCCATGTCTGTGTCTTTATGCCTTCTGTCTGTGTCCTCATGCCTCCTGTCTGTGCCCTCAGGCCTTCTGTCTTTGCCCTCATGCCTCCTGTCTCTGCTCTCATGCCTCCTGTATGTGCCCTCATGCCTATTGTCTGTGCCCTCATGCCTCCTGTCTATGCCCTCATGCCTCCTGTCTATGCCCTCATGTGTTATATTCCATATAGGTACCCTATATAGGCGCAGGTAACATTGCAACCTTTCACCTATATTCTTCCCTACATTACATACATAACGGTTCTTAGGCACTTACCTTTTACCCAGATATGACTGCATTCAGAACGCGGGTTTTTCCCTGGTTCAATTCTCATACATTATGCATGAGGCTTCTTGGAAGCACAGCAGGACTAACAGTAGGATTACCATCTCCTGTATAATATCTCTGTATAAAGTTCAGGCCCGACGTCATCCTTTAGGCCGACACAATAACACAGCAAGGTAGGACCCCTGGGGAGACCTATGAGTATATATACATCATGTCTTGCTTAGGAAGATAGAGGAGACCGTGACTTCCCGGCTGACACACTGACCAGAGACGCTGAGGTTCCTGCATGCAGACACTCCAGCTCGCAGTGGTCTAACATCCCTCGCGGGGTGTCCAACTCGAGACCAGGACGGGGTCCCATATTCTCTCATTTCTCAGGTAATGGGGTTGACTAGATCCTAGAGGGATTCTTGGCATAACACCTACACAGATGCTAGGTACATTTAGGAACATCTAGTTAGGGAGACATCGTAGGAGTACGCACTTTTTATCATGTGTTTTATGTACTTGTATATATTCATGATCTCTGCAAGATGGTAGAACTATACCATCCCTTTACTTTCATAGTACTGCTAATCATATATCTCTGCTGTCTAATGGTTGTTGCAGCTCATATATTCTACACTAGAATAACAACTGTTCAATAAATACTTATTGAAAACGCCCAGCCTGTTTATTCTGTGTATCTCTCAGAGACAAAATAAGTAAGCACGAGTGACTGAGCGAAAGGTAGTATATTGTTTCGACGACTCTGAGGGATCAGGGTTGTCATGTTCTGAGGTTGCCAGAATCTATTCTCTCCTTGGTAAGAGGAGATTATAGTGGCACTGTGAGCTAGCTAATACAGTTAGGCTAACGTATCCGGTGGGGGTGCACGGAATCAATCCGCCACCAATCCCACAGTTTATGTTATCCAAAACGCGCAGATCCTGTATAGGTTACATAGGAACTACACGACATGGCGCCGCCAACGTTGGTTGGGTACTTATTTAACAGTAGAATCGGAGTAGTTCAGCCGTGCTATTCTCAGAGACCCCTACTCACAAAACACAAGAGACGTCTGGAGTGGGTGGGCACAAACTCCGTCACAGCTGAGTAGGATAAAAAATCCTATTTATTAGCTGTTTGTTAATCAAGCTTGAAGGACACAGTGTTCCTAAAATTGTGCATAAACACCGTATCTGGGTTCCCTTGAAAAGTTATTTAGTGTACTAAAAGCACAAGTTACTAACTTGTGTAACGATATATCTGTAAGAGACAGTAGTTAGTGACAGATTCCTTACCTTAGAATATCCCCAGGCGTCAGGCTGGATCCGGAAAGTTTTTGCGTAGCAGTACCCTTGCGCGTCGGTAGGCGGCGTCGTGCGGCTCCGCGTCCGTCGTCGGCGTCGTGATCGCCGGGATGACGTCGCGGGCAGTACTTAGGCGCCGCCCCTGCGCGCTGACGTCAGTTCTGTACACGACTTTCCGCGCCAGGAACGCAGAGCCATGCAAGAAGCTGACACAGGTGTCTGAAAAATACTAGGGCCCTGAAAGGGATGTCCTTAACCCTAGAAATCAGTTCGCAGAGCGGGGAGGATGGGTGGGCGGTAGGAATCTGTCACTAACTACTGTCTCTTACAGATATATCGTTACACAAGTTAGTAACTTGTGCATCTGAAAGAGACACGTTAGTGACAGATTCCTTACCTTAGAATAGATACCCCAGCAATACCAACCCCGGTGGTGGGTCTGCGAACAAAGATCAGACAAGGAAGTCCTGGAGGACAGAACAGCCAAAGAAGCCGTCCCTCCGGACCTGACTGTCAAGGCAGTAATGCTTAGTAAACGTGTGCAGCGAGGCCCACGTAGCTGCCTGACAGATAACCGGCAGCGGAACACCGCGGCCCAAGGCCGTGGTAGCAGCCGTTGCCCTGGTGGAATGGGCACGCAGCCCAACAGGAGGCTCCTTCTTGGCCAAAGAATAGCAGGTCTTGATGCACAAGGTAACCCAGCGGGAGATGGTCCTCTTGTGCACCGCCCGACCTTTTTTGGCGCCCACGTAGCCAACAAAGAGCTGGTCATCCACCCGGAAGTGTTTTGTGCGGTCGATATAGAAGGAGAGCGCACGTTTTGGGTCTAGACGGTGGAGCCTCTCTTCCTCTCTAGAAGGATGCGGAGGCGGAAAGAAGGTGGGCAAAGTGATGGTCTGCCCAATGTGGAAAGCAGTAACCACCTTTGGCAAGAAGGACGGACGCGTCCGAAGAACAACCTTGTCTGGATGAACAGACAGAAAGGGAGGTTTGCAAGATAGAGCCTGGAGCTCACTCACCCGCCGAGCGGAGGTGATGGCCACCAGAAAGGCTGTCTTCAGAGTCAGAAGACGAAGAGGACAGTTATGCAGAGAGCTCAAAGGGAGCGCACATTAAAAAGGTAAGAACCAAGTTCAAGTCCCACTGAGGCATTACAAACGGAACAGGAGGGAAGAGGTGAGTAATGCCTTTTAAGAACCTGTTAACAACAGGGGACTTGAAAAGGGAGGGCTGATCAGGGAGCCTGAGGAAGGCCGAGATAGCACAAAGATAACCCTTGATGGTACCCAGGGCAGAACCCTGTTGGGCCAGAGAGAGAAGGAACAGAAGGACCTCAGAAAGAGGGGCAGAAAGGGGATCCACAGCCTTTGCTGTGCACCATGCCACAAATTTGTTCCACCTGCAGGCGTATACCACCTTAGTGGAGGGACGCCTGGCTGCCAGAATCACATCACAAACTTCGGGAGGCAAGTCGAAAGGAATCAACTGCCGCCGCTCAATCTCCACGCAAGCAGGTGTAGACTGGACAGGTTCGGGTGGAGGACCGTCCCCTGCTGCTGCGACAGAAGATCCTCCCGAAGAGGCAGACGGATCGGGGGATCTATGCTCATATTGAGTAGCTCGGGATACCAAACTCTTCGAGCCCAGTCCGGAGCCACAAGAATGACTTGGGCCCGGTCGTGCCGAATCTTCTTCAACACTCTGGGTAGAAGTGGTATAGGCGGAAAGGCGTACAACAGACCGCAACTCCACTCGCGACGAAAGCGTCGCCGAGCGAGTGCCGCCTTGGAAATTCCAACGCGCAGAACTGATGACATTGCGCGTTCTCTTCGGTGGCGAATAGATCTAACCAAGGCTCTCCCCACTGTAGAAAGAGTCCTTGCGCCACTTCCGATTGAAGACGCCATTCGTGATCCATCATGCACCTGCGGCTGAGGTTCGTCCGCCCTGGCGTTCAGAGAACCTGCCAGGTGTTGAACCATCAGGAACATGCCCTGATGTTCCAGCCATGTCCAGAGGCGCAGAGCCTCCTGACAAAGGGTCCAAGACCCCACCCCGCCCTGTTTGTTGCAGTACCACATGGCGGTGGTGTTGTCTGTGAACACCTGCACTACCTTCCCTTTGACAGAGGGAAGGAATGCCTTGAGTGCAAGCCGGATCGCCCGGAGCTCCAGAAGGTTGATATGGAGCCGGGACTCCGCCGGAGACCAGAGGCCTCTGATCTCCGCCTCTCCCATGTGACCGCCCCATCCCAGAAGGGACGCGTCCGTCACAACTGTATGCTCTGGCTGGGGAAGGGAGAGGGATCTGCCCATGACCCATTGCCGGTTCGAGAGCCACCACTGCAACTGTTTTACAGTCCCCTCCGAGATCTGGACGTGATCGGACAGGTTGCCCTGGTGCTGCGCCCACTGGAACTTCAGGTCCCACTGCAGAGCCCGCATATGCCATCTGGCATGATTGACCAGCAGGATGCAGGAGGCCATGAGGCCCAGCAGCCTCAGGGTCATCCGTACCGAAACCCAGGATAAAGGCCGAAAGATCGGAATCATAGCCTGAATATCCCGGACTCGCCGTTCGGGGGATAGGCCCGAAACTGCGTCGTGTCCAGAACTGCTCCGATGAAAGGAGCTGTGGAGAAGTAATCAGATGCGACTTCGGCACATTGATGGAGAACCCCAGCGAGTGCAGGAGTTCGGCCGTAGTCTGGAGGTGGGAGACGACTGCCTGGGACGAGCCCGCCTTCAGCAGCCAGTCGTCGAGGTAGGGGAAGACTGAAACCCCTGCCCGGCGCAGATGAGCTGCGACCACCGCCATCACTTTCGTGAACACCCGAGGGGCACTGGTAAGGCCAAAGGGGAGCACGGTGAACTGAAAATGCTCGGGGCCTACCGTGAACCGAAGGTAACGCCGGTGGGCCGGCAGGACGGGGATGTGGAAATACGCGTCCTGCAAGTCCAACGCTACCAACCAGTCTCCTGGGTCGAGGGCAGTCAAGACCTGAGCTAGGGTGAGCATCTTGAACTTCTCCTTCCGGAGGAAGCGATTGACGTTCCGGAGGTCCAAGATAGGATGCATGTCCTCCTTGTCCGTTTTGGGCACCAGAAAGTAGTGGGAGTAGCAACCACGCCCTACTTCTGGGGTCGGAACATGCTCGATGGCCCTCTTGGTCAAGAGGGCCGTGACTTCCTTCTGTAGAAGCACCAAGTGATCCCCTGACATGCGGTGGAATTGAGGTGGCATGGCTGGGGGGTGGTCTCGAAGGGGAGGGAGTAGCCCCTTCGGACAATGTCCAAGACCCACCTGTCCGAGGTGATGGTGCGCCAGTGGGGAAGGTGATGGCGGACCCTGCCCCCTACTGGCGTGCCGTGCACCTGAAAGGAGGGACTAGGAGGGCTTGGAGGCCGCGGACGGGTTGGAGGTGGTGGCCTGACCCGCACGCTGGTTGCCCGATCCGCCACGGCGGAATCCACGTCCTCGGCCACGCGAAGACGCCTGCTGCGCGGGCCGGTGGCTGGGCTGCTGACGTGAAGGGGCGCCCCTACCGTGGCCACGATAGGGGCGAAAAGCAGAAGGCAGCGGAGGGCGTGTAGCAGAAAGGCCCAGGGACTTGGCAGTAGCCCGTGAGTCCTTAAAGCGCTCCAACGCATGGTCTGCTTTGGACCCAAAAGACCGACTCCATCAAAGGGCATGTCCATGAGAGTATTCTGGACATCCCCTGAAAAACCAGTGGTTCTCAGCCAGGCGTGGCGTCGGAGCGCCACCGTCGTTGCAATCGACCTGCCCAGCGAGTCGGCGGTGTCAAGGCCACAACGGATAGTGTATTTGGCCGCATCCCTTCCTTCCGCAATGGCGCGGGAAAGCAGTGCCTGGACCTCCTCAGGGCACTGGGGCAAAACATCCGCCACCGAATCCCACAGGGAGTGGGTATATCGGCCCAAAAGACAAGCGGTGTTAACGGACCGCAAGCCAGCACTGGAGGAAGAAAAACCTTTCTTCCCAAACTGATCCAGGCGTTTGGATTCCCTATCCGGAGGAGCGGTAGGGAAGGCGGTTTGGGAAGCGGAGGCTTGGACAACCAAGCTCTCAGGAGTGGGGTGGACAGAAAGAAACAGGGGGTCGCCCGGAGCGGGGCGATGGCGTCGTGACACGTTCCGATCCACAGGAGCCCCTGTGTTGGGCTTGGACCAGGCGCCCAAAAGAACGTCAGTGAGGGCGTCGTTAAACGGCAGCACAGTCTCCGCAGAGGAGGCTGCCGGCTGAAGCACCTCTGTCAAGATGTTAGGCTTGACCGTCAAAGTAGGGAGCTGGAGACGTAAGGCCCCAGCAGCCCTCACGCAACACCGTACCAAAATTGGCCCCCTCCTCCGTAGCCACGGGAGGAGACAGCATGCCAGTGTCAGGGGAAGTATCCAGACCACTGGCCTCCCCTAGACTCTCTGTCCAGTCCTCATCATACTGACAGTTGCGTGTCAGAGGGTCATCAGACCCCTCCCAGTCCTCCTGGTCCTCCTCTGGTTCAAAATAAGGAGGAGGAGGGACATTTGGGACCCAAGGTCCCATCGGCGCCGGAGCCGGCGTCGAGCGACGTCGCTCCGGGTCCATGTCCGGAGCCGGAAGGAACTGGGGAACGACGCCGCCCGGAGCCCAGGGCGGCGTCGAGAACGGCACCGGAGACATCGGCGCCGGCGGAGGTGTCGTGAGGTCGACCGGCATCGATGGGGGTTGTGGAGCCGGGATCGAGGCCGGGGCCGAAGCCGGAGCCGGGATCGAGGCTGGAGGCACGGGCGACGCCGGGGCCGGAGCCGCCGGCGGCGCCGGAGCAACCCCATCAGGGCCCGCGGGGCCCGAAGGCGCACCGGAGGGGCCTGACGGCCCGAAGAGGCGGGCCATGGCCGACAGGAACTCCTGTACCTTGGCCGGATCCGCCCCCGAACCCGGGAAGGGCGGGTATGGCGGGGCGACTCCACAGGCAAGTCCGGGGCCGCGGGGCGGGGACGGTGCCGGGAGGGGCCTCAGCCGAGTCGCGAGACCGGCGAGGCGAAGTCCGAGAGCGACGATGCTTCTTGGACTTCTTGTGCTTAGACTTACCGGACGAAGAAGACTTCGACGCCGACGACCGGTGTGCACTCCGCGAGCGACCCCTGGACCTCTCACGCGACCGGGGCCTCCGTGGAGCCGAATGCCGGGCCTCGAGGAGCTTTCGAGACCGCTCTCGCAAAGCTTTCGGGTTGAGGGCCTGGCATTTGGGACAAGACTCGGTGTCGTGGCCTCGGCCGAGGCAGAAGAGACACTCCCAATGCGGGTCGGTGACGGACATCATCCGCGCACAGGCGCCGCATCGCTTGAAGCCGGGCATCCCTACGACACCTTTATTTGGAAAAAAACAGTGAAAAATCACCAAAAAGTATGGTCAAAAATTGACCAGGGCACTGCTCTTCCCGGATCTGCGCTTGCTGGCGCGGAAAAAGAAGAACTGACGTCAGCGCGCAGGGGCGGCGCCTAAGTACTGCCCGCGGCGTCATCCCGGCGATCACGACGCCGACGACGGACGCGGAGCCGCACGACGCCGCCTACCGACGCGCAAGGGTACTGCTACGCAAAAAACTTTCCGGATCCAGCCTGACGCCTGGGGATATTCTAAGGTAAGGAATCTGTCACTAACGTGTCTCTTTCAGATACAATGACTAACCAGGTCTTAGATCCACTTCAACAAGAACTGCCCCTCACAGACGAAGAAGATGCAGGCGCAATACAAATTGCACCAAATATTAGAAATACAGTCACCCTGAGACTGCTAGAGACTGGTTTATCATCTAGGGGTGGCATAGTAGTTTTCGTGATTGAGGCACACGAATCAAACATAACAGAGGTATTTTATTCGTGGGTTACACACCCAGCAGCAAATGCAAGAACAAAAACATTTCACTCCTACACAGAAGGAGATGCACCAGCGGAATATTGTCCGTTTGAGGACATAGAGGTTCCGCTCACGTACCATGAACACTTATACTGGTTTAAAGGCGCCCTACCCCACATAAGAAGAAGAGTAAGACTCGGCCTGCTCGGAAGAGAAGGGGCAACATGGCCGATATTAGCGGCCTACACACCACATCCTGACATTGAAACAAGGCCACCAGGAGACTTACTTATACAACATAAAGATTTAATTAAAATCTATAGGAACTTGACGCAATTCGTCATGAGGACACTTGCAGTCCAACCAGCAATATTTGCAACAAATGGAACTCAAATTCAGGGTACAGCAACTAAAATCACACCACAAACATTACACGCGGTGATGGGTAAAATGCCCACAAAACGTGAACAAATACCATTCTGGGTAGCTCCGAAAATAACACAGCTAGAGGCAGTATTCCCGAATACTACCCCGTTTGAAAAACACAGAATGCTAACAATCTGCTTGCCCATGGGGATAACACCACAATTAGAGGATTGTACCACTTGGGGTACAGTCCTTGCTGCCATTTATACCAGAACTCATGGTATCCCATCATTAGCAGTAGTACCTGATGTATTGAGACAAATACAAAATGAGTACGGAGCAGAGCTTGCCCTAAACTTAGGGATGAAGTTACTAGGTAACTATGCCCAGGTATCAGCCATAATATTAGCTAATATTAAAGGGGAAGCAGCTTCAGTGGCTATCCGCCAACGCCTAAGGGAGTTCAGTCCTTTAGATCAGGAACATGAACTACCAAAAATAATTGAAACTGCGTATGCAGAATTAGGCAGAGACAGTTTGGGTGGGAAAGCTTTAAAACCACAACTAATGGGCAGTCCTGAAAAGGACACTTCTAAGCAGACACCTGCTTCAACAAAGAAGAAGTGGGACAATAAAAAACAACAAAACTTTAAAGGAAACAGACCTCAATCCCGAGGTAGATCTCCGCCACATGAGCCCTCCGAAAAGAGGTATAACCTTAGGAATAGGGATAATATTAGGAAACCTGAGAGGTATCAGGATACTGATACACGTTCCTCTCGTTCTTTTCAGGGTTCATCGAAAAACTCAGAGAGGGAAGGACGGTCAGAAAGACAAGAAGAGCGTACAAAGTCCAGAGACAAGCAGCACGCTCAAGATTACACTTCTAAAAAAGAAGCAAAAGCCACAGTTCAAAACGAAGAAAGTTGCAGGTCTAAAGATCAGACATGCCCAGAATTCTGAGGACTCGACTACTGAACAGGGAATGGGCTCTGACGATGCTAGACAGTGTGGCAGAAGTAACAATAGCTCGCCAGAACCTGAAGGAATTTCTGGTGACAGCGGACTTGAATGATTATATCAGGGTAGAAACACCCGATACTAGGGTAAGTGTCCCACATAAAGTATATAAAATAACGCTCCAAATGGAGGGGGACAAATGTAGAACAGTGAGTGGTCTCTTTTGAGAGAACCTGACGTTTGGCTATGATATTTTATTAGCTGAACAAGATTGGCCGCCAGCATTCGTCATGGATTGCCCTAAAGGAGAAACAGTAATTCTTCCGGCATTCTCAGACCATATTCCCAGGCATTTACAGCATACATATGCGCAGGAGTGGGCGGTAGCCCAGGCTCCAGCATTATACAAAAACCATGTTGGATGGGATGAGGATTCAACCCACCACATAATTCCTTTGAAAAATACTCTGACTGCACAGAGGCAGTATCCAATAAAGCAAGAAGCTAAAAAACAGGTCAGGGAGATCTTAGATCAACTTGAATACCAAGGGGTGATTGAAACTTGCACCTCACCAATGAACAATCCTTTGTTTCCTGTCATGAAACCTGACAATACATATCGTTTAGTTTTAGATTATAGACATCTAAACACTTGCACTAAGACATTTGCAGTTAAAAATGCACACAGTGCCGCATTAATGAATAACATTGTGCGGAAAAAATATAAAACAAGACTTGATATCTCGAATGGATTTTTCTGCCAAAATATAGCGCCTGAAAGCAGGCATCTAACAGCATTCTCAGCGCTAGGGACCCAGCATCAATCTTGTCGACTCCCCCAGGGGTATAAGAACAGCCCGGGGTTGTTTTCGGCCAGAGTAACTGAGTTACTTCAAAATTTGGATGAAGAGGCATTGTCCTATGTGGATGATATTTATCTAACGGGCGATGACCTAGAGGTACACTTGAACAGAGTGAATACCATCATTTTGGGATTTGCATCAGAGGGCTACAAATTCAACTTTAAAAAATCAAAAATTGCCCACCTCAGTGTCCTGTTTTTAGGATATGAGCTTTCAAGTGAAGGAAAAAGCCTAGCAGCCAATTTTCTAGAAAAATGCGCGCTGCTCCAACCTCCAAAATCATTGAAAAATTTACAGTTAATTCTGGGATTCCTAAATTTTGGTAGAACATACATTTTAGATTACGCAGAAAGAGTAAAACCTTTCTACGATTTAATAAAACCTGATTTTTCAGTAAAACAATGGACAGAGGAACATACAGATACACTTCGTTCCTTACAAGCTGACATGATAGCTTCCAAACACTTACAGACACACGTAAACGTATGCAACCTGGTGATCCGTATAGTTGCGGGTCAATCTGGGTACACCTATCTAACATATAATGAAGGTGAGATGGTACCAATTGCATACAAATCACACTTGTACACAAATGCTGAGATGCGCTTCGCATCTACAGAAAAGATTCTGACAGCAGTACAGACTGCTGTAGTGAGAGAAAGAGCACTGGCTCAGGGGAAACGAATAATAGTAGTGACTCCGGTTCCAGCCTTAGAGGCTGCGACAAAGGCAACCGTTCCTAATGCTAAAGCTTTACATCCGAGATGGATATAATGGGCTAATTCACTCACTGCAACAGATGTCGAATACAGGTACGACCCAAATTTAAAGACACAAGCATTTCTGCAATACGAACAAGAATATCCTCTACCAAATGAAATAATGCCTCTAGATCAGTATGAATATATAATTTACACTGACGGATCTGCTCAACCGGCCGCAGGGAGTAAGCAACAATATAGCGCAGCATGTGCAATCGTTAAAGGTCGCATGCGGGATGGAAAATTCCACCCAAGTTGCACAAAAACGCAGTCTCTAGGAGACTGCACGGCACAGCTGGCAGAGTTAAAAGCGCCGACACTGCCACTGGTGAATATGGATCGAGAATTCCCCACACTAATTGTGTGCGATTCCTTTTACTGTGTGCAGTCATATAATGAATATTTGCAGCACTGGGTTCAAAACGGGTTCAAAGACGCAAAAGGTGGCACAATTAAGCATAAAATGCTATGGGAACAGGTAGTGTAGTTGAAAATAGAACTACAGAGGGCTCACGTGATACATACACTGAGTCATCAGCGTGATGGCGTTCACGTTGAAGGGAATTCATTGGCTGACGGAGCCGCAAAGGGGGCTGTACGCACGGCTTCCGTAGCTGCAATCACTCGTTCTAAAACGAGAATAGACGGTGAGATTATGGTAGCTATCAATGCTTGTCGCAAAAACAGCGGAGCAGTACCAAAAAAGTTTCCACTCAAGTACTCCTACAAGCTAGATGACAATAACATTCCATTTGCTCAGATTCCTGGAGTGGGGGATAGAGTAATTCCAAACATGGATCGTAGGTTAGGTTTAATTCTAGCAGCACACGAAGGGATAGGTTCTGCACATGCCGGAGTTACGGCGACTGTTTCCTTATTGAAACAACGCTATTGGTGGCCTGGATTAACAAAGCAGACTAAAGACTGTCTTGAAATGCGACATCTGTCAGCAGATGAAAGGTTCCACCGTAACACGTCCAGCGCAGACACCATTATTAATATCTGACAAACCACTAGCGTGTGTTTACTTGGACCACTGCGGCCCCTTACAATCTGATGGGGCTTACAGGTATATCATGGTTGCAGTGGATTCCTGCTCAAGATTCCTATGGGTGTGGCCCCAACGCTCGGCTGACGCTCGAACTGTTATAAAAGATTTGCGAGTCTTTATAGGGACATACGCAATTGGCACATTACATTCTGACCAGGGCCCTGCGTTTAGCTCTCGGGCTTACAAGGAGGCCATGCGAGGACTGGGTGTAGCTTTGCGGTACTCATCTCCGTACCGTCCCGAGGGAAATTCGGTTGTGGAGAGAAAAAAACAGGGACTTAAAGCAATCTTTAACAGCTAGAGTATTAGGCATGGGTGAAAGTTGGGTAAAACATCTGTATGGAGTCCAGCGAGCTTTGAACAACATGCCAAGAAGTTCTCTAGGAGGGGTCACTCCATATGAGGTCCTATTTGGGACAAGAATGTGGGTACCTGATCTTGATTTTGAAGGTACAGTGGCGGATGAAAAACCTTTTGACATCCATGATCGTTTGGCCATTTTACAGGATCTAAATGAATCCAGGACACAACAAAGTAATGTCCACCTGATGCAAACCGCCACTGGGGAAGTCAAATCAGTCACGGCAAGGCCTGTCTGGATCCCAAAAGTCAGGGATCTGGTCAGAGAGAAGATAGCGGACAAGAAAGAATTTGGGCCATCATACAGAAAGCCTGTACCGGTCCTAGCAATTGAAGGAACAAGAACTGTACTTCTGCCGCCTCTTGCCGGAAAAAAGGAGAAAAGATTTCTGTCTCAATTGACCTAATCAAACCACACTATGTGGCCGATACTAAGTAGCAGGCCACGTGGACTCCAAAGTAGCAGACGCCCTCCTCTTGCTACAATCCTAGAAGTTCAAACGGAAAGACTCATCACGTTCGAAGAGTCCCCTGCACGGAATGATGGACTATGCAACAATGCTATGGAACTTGTTCCTCTTGAACCTGAAGTTCAATTTCAAAATCAAACTCAAAATGAAAGACAACTCGCTATTCGACCAAATACAGATGTTTACATCAACATGCTTCAACGAGAGCAAGCTACGATTTCTACAAATCCTGATGCAATACCAACAATTGATCGAACTGCTTCTGGCTACTTCATAAACTTTGATACTTTTTCTTTGGATCCAAGCGAACCGGAAACTACGCCAGCCAAAAAATCACGCAAGCAGCAAGTAAAAGACTTTCTGAACTTTCTTAAAAAGACTTACCTGGTGTCACCTTGGGTAGAACTATGGGTAATCACCGGGATACTTTTCTTTCTTTTCTGGGTAGGCTTAGTAATAGTTTTTAGTATGCTTGTTAATGGAAGATACCTTCGACAAAGCTCTGCAGCCCAAAAGGTGAACTTACTTTTAAAACCACACCTATCATCTCATCGAGAACAAAGAGACTTGTCATCAGTGAACATTACAGCAGTTCCTATACCTGATGGTATAGTTTGGGACAAGGTTGATTTCGATATATTTGGTCCGACCGAAATTTTAAGAATTCCTCATTTATTTAAAATATCATTGAGTGATATCATTACCTCAAGTACATTTTCCGATGATTGGGATTTTGAAACTGTTAATAACATGTTGTCTGATTTGGAAAAATCTGCTGCATTTTCTAATAGTGAAACATTGGAAAGCACATCAGATTTCGAAAGTACGTATTGTTATCAACATTATGGTCATCACTTTCTGCATAAATCTGCAAATCCTAGACCTGTGTTCACATACCACCTGTGGGAACATTGTCCAATACCGCCGAAAGGCAGTTCAAAAACATTTGCACAGAAGTTTCCATATTTTTCAGGGTTCAATATGTCTGACCCAGCCTCATATTATTATAAGGTTGCACCAACATCAGCACAGAAAAATATGTTGACAAATACCAAACAGATTTACTCTGCTGCCTTTATTGCCCAGTTGTCTGAACAAGGTTTTGACTTATGGAAAGACACCATAGACCTAAAATCTGTCTGGGGTACTAGAGATTGGCAGGTTCAGGGAACAGAAGCTATGTTTAGAGCATGCCTTATCCCTCAACAAATCATGTTTTTGAACGAGACAGTGCAACAGACGTCTTGCCTTGGACTAGCCAAGAACAAAGACTTGAACACACCTCGGCTGCCGAGACCATCACACACCGAGGGTAACATAACATCACAGGAAGAGATTACAGTAGATGACATCATATAATACAACAGATCAGACCCTGATTGGAAAAAATGGTTGATTTGGCCCACAGACACTAATAGTTGTCAGGCAAGATTCATGGGTAAAACCGAAGGGTTTAGTATCCATAGGCCAGATCCACGTTATGTACAGAGACAACATCCAGGGGTAGTGACATCCTACAGTGTTGGGAAGTTGTGCCTTGATTGACTAAAAACCTCAACACTCACAAAGGTGAAACAACACTTATCCTTACTGTCACAGGATGTGGATCTTAGGGATTTTTAATGGGTCCCAGGCAACCACGTCAGAAACGTTTCTATTATGCTGTCTACAATGAAATATGGAAAATATCACAAGAGGCCGCAGAGAGGTTACGTGAGATAGACCGTATAAATCTAGAAAAATCTCTAGCAGTGGTAGACAACGGGTTAACTACATTGACCTCCAGGATATATTCCTTAGGCAACATTGTATCTTCTGCGATAGAGATACTAGAACAAGATATGGCCATATTACAACACGTGCAACCACAGTTACGTTCTATTATGTTATTAAGCTGGACGCTGCAATCGTAGCGTGCAGGCTACGTGCCTTGGCGTTATATCAACAGTATGTCTCTGTTTTCGGAATACAATCTAACAGATAAACAGATAGAAATGTCACAAAGGGGAGCAAAATATACAATGCTGCGTATCGAAAAACTGGATAGATTAGCATTTACAGTGGCAGAATCACCTTCCACAGAATGGCTAATCCATGGCCACATAACTCTACCGGTCACTACTTTTCAGTTTCAGTATTGCCTTGAACAAAAGCAAGTAGGCAGATATGACGAAATAGGTAAGGAATACATTAAGGAATCATGGGTATTACCATACAGATTTCGATGCCGGAGTGAGGATCGAGAAGTGTTTCTGAGCAGTACAAACTGTGAGAACGCTTTAAGTGGATTGCTCATATGCCAGGATATAATGTTGCATGGGGCTTGTAATGGTTCTGTAGCGAACCTATCCTGCCATTTGAGGGGTGCCCCAGCTGCAGTGATTACTCCAGCATTCAGTCTACTTTCGAATGGGTGTTACTTGATGCTGAACAGTCAAGGCTGCTGTGGAATGCTTCCGGGCATCGCATATCTGGTAACCGTGATCTCCAGGGTTACTTGTTGTATGCAAGTATTGTTTCCACCGACACATATAGTCAGGGAGGCGCCTTTATGGCCTTCTCTGAATGTTTCTTTAATACGGTTTGATACTCTAAGCAGAATGAAAGCCATGCTTCTACAGAAGTCTGTGCCCTTAACCTCCGATCGAGAGACTTTTGATCTCCTGATCGCAAGGTCTTCGGCAGAGATACAGGCGCTCATTCATACAAACTGCCCTTTCCATTTCGCAGAAATGGTAAATCGTATCTTTAACATGTCTGTTACGACAGGCATTGTCCACCTATTTAAAATCATAGGTTCTGGACTTCTGAGCACCTTTCAGACGGTACTTGGAGTTATACCAAACTTCATTCATTCCGTATTCGGAAGCATCTTTGGAGGACTTCCGCTAATCCTGTTTCTAATAGCAGGAATCCTGATTGTTATTTTTCTGCTACGCAATGGACGTCCCAGTCACCTAGGAGATGGAAAAAGCACTCCTGGAGCGTAAGTACCATGATCGCATGGTACAACATCTGGGCACGCCTCGCCTAAGAGAACTAAGTGCATCTTGGTTCTTGTCATTTCGACCAGTCTGGATGGACTGCATCTTACCTGTCCTCCGATGCCTGTTTTGCGGAGAAGAATGCGTGTTAGACCTTTGTTTGACACTCCCATCATGTGCGCAACCGGATGTGAATGCTCTACTGGACCCGATAACGGCCCATGTTCTGCAGTATCCCCAGCGTATTCCAATGTTGATGGCGGCATTCCTTGAGCCACCGCAGGTAGTAACTGCACCTGTTGGTATGGACACCGGCTCCTCCACTGACACCAAGGCTTTGGACGGCGCAGAGGCTGCCCCAGCACCGGCTGCGGACAGCGTGGAACATCATCTGTGCTCAATTGACATACTCTGCGAGGTGTTACAGGGGCCGTCTACTGCGGAAGCAAGCAACGGAAAGTTGCGTCTACCAGCCAGGACACAAACATTTGACTCATTTGGCTCGACGTGTGCTGGGAAGAAATTCGCCCTTTTTTAAATAAGCTCAAATTTGGAACTCAAAAACAAAATTGACATTCCTTTCATTTTTTGGGCATACATGGCTTTTTTAATGCTTATAGTGTTTCGGACTATAACAACAGACATTTTAGAGCTAGGGCTTGCAAAATGTTTTTAGACTTTTTACGTTTTTTAGAATTTTTTTTAGAAGTTTTTAAACATTTTAGCTAAAGAGATGTTTTTATAAACTTTGTGCGTACCACTATCTAGTTATGCTAGTAGTACAGTAATAGGTTACATATGTCGTCCAGTCGGAAGAGGAGTGGGTGTTATATTCCATATAGGTACCCTATATAGGCGCAGGTAACATTGCAACCTTTCACCTATATTCTTCCCTACATTACATACATAACGGTTCTTAGGCACTGACCTTTTACCCAGATATGACACTGCATTCAGAACGCGGGTTTTTCCTTGGTTCGATTCTCATACATTATGCATGAGGCTTCTTGGAAGCACAGCAGGACTAACAGTAGGATTACCATCTCCTGTATAATATCTCTGTATTAAGTTCAGGCCCGACATCATCCTTTAGGCCGACACAGTAACACAGCAAGGTAGGACCCCTGGGGAGACCTATGGGTATATATACATCATGTCTTGCTTAGTAAGATAGAGGAGACCGTGTCTTCCCGGCTGACACACTGACCAGAGACGCCGAGGTTCCTGCATGCAGATACCCCAGCTCGCAGTGGTCTAACATCCCTCGCGGGGTGTCCAACTCGAGACCAGGACGGGGTCCTATATTCTCTCATTTCTCAGGTAATGGGGTTGACTAGATCCTAGAGGGATTCTTGGCATAACACCTACACAGATGCTAGGTACATTTAGGTACATCTAGTTAGGGAGACATCGTAGGAGTACGCACTTTTTATCATGTGTTTTATGTACTTGTATATATTCATGATCTCTGCAAGATGGTAGAACTATACCATCCCTTTACTTTCATAGTACTGTTAATCATATCTCTGCTACTGTCTAATGGTTGTTGCAGCTCATATATTCTAAACTAGAATAACAACTGTTCAATAAATACTTATTGAAAACGCCCAGCCTGTTTATTCTGTGTATCTCTCTGAGACAAAATAAGTAAACACGAGTGACTGAGAGAAAGGTAGTATATCGTTTCCACGATTCTGAGGGATCAGGGTTGTCATGTTCTGAGGTTGCCAGAATCTATTCTCTCCTTGGTAAGAGGAGATTATAGTGGCACTGCTATGCAGCTTTATTTTCTAGTTGCGCAGTGCGGATACGTACATCATTGGTATCACTCTGACGCGCGCATACCTTACGCTAAGCCGGAGAGAGACCTGGCCGACCGTACGCCACTGAACGCAATACTGCCCGTAGGGATCCCATGGGATCCACATGACATCCAACCACTGTCTACTACATGTTGGAATGGAAAAAATTACTTATGAAAGCAGGGGGGTCTTTTTTGTACTCTCCAGCACTGCCACTTTCTACGAACCCCTGGATTCCCCCCACAGTAGAAGCTGGGACCAAACGTACCCTTTCTCGACTGGGCCTGGAAACTATCGGGGACTTATTCCCGGGAGGCCACGCCTTCACTCGCACTGAAGACCCACGTTTCGCGGAGGCCACATTCATGGACCAGTTCGTACTGACCCGATTGCAGAGCGCTCTAAGAGGCATGATTCCCACTTACCCACTAGAACCGGCAGAATTTAGCCCACTCACGTTAGTAATAACAGACAACAGTGGAGAACACATCACTTCCAGACTATACAGAACATGCCTCGCACTGGTGCCACAACGGGACGCCAAGGTCAGAGACGCTTGGGCTGCCGATATAGAACAACAGCTCACAGACGACATTTGGAAAGGGTGCTGCAAACAAATCAAACTAGTTTCATGTAATCACAGACACAAATTATTACAATTTAAAATGCTCAGAAGGGCCTACTTCACACCGCAGCAGATGACCCGGATCAAAAGCACCACCTTCACACACTGTCCCAAATGTAATTTACAGGCCGCTTCCTTCCACCATATGACTTGGTCCTGCAGCATACTAAAGACTTACTGGCAGGAAATTTATGGTTTAATACAGCAGATGGTGGGGATACGAATACCAGCAACTCCCTTAATCGCACTGATGGGCTACGTGGAGCTGCTGCCAAAAAGCACATGCAGATTCATAGCAATAGCCATGCTACTAGCGAAACGAGAAATAGTTCTCCGTTGGGGCACCAGGCAGAAACCTACTACCCAGAGTTGGCTTAAGAGCATGACATACTGCGACACCACAAGCGAACTATATGCAGAACTGCAATCGCCCACATCGCGACCCAAGGACATATGGCAGCCCCTCAGAGAATTCCTCCGGTTACAAGGCACACCGGGCACACCCACTAGCCAAGAGGGACAAGGAACAAGTCAGAATTTGCAGACAAATGGGGTGACATAGCAAGCTTCAACTAATTGCAGCTGCGTTCAAGAGCTTACTTAGGTATCAGACGGGTAAAAGGGAGGAAGGAATAGGAAGGAGGACAAACATGGAGCGCGACCCAACATGTTCACCATTTCCATATGATGAGGAAATGTGTCTCTTATTTCTTTTTACATATTTGTGTCATTATGTCTGTATTCTTGTATCTTTGAATTGTGAGACAGGTGTCTGCGAATTCATGCATCATGAACCTATGTATGTTGTTAATAATAAAATGATAAATAAAGTTTTTAAAAAAAATAGTGGCACTGTGAGCTAGCTAATACAGATAGGCTAACGTATCCGGTGGGGGTACACGGAATCAGTCCGCCACCAATCCCACAGTTTATGTTATCCAAAACGCGCAGAACCTGTAAAGGTTATATAGGAACTACACGACACATGCCTCCTGTCTGTACCCTCATGACTCCTGTCTCAGTCTTCAAGCCTCATTTGTGGACACTTACGCCTCATGTCACTGCGGACACACCTTGTTTGTGGGGTCTGAGGTGACAGCAGCGTGCTGCCTGTGCCTCTCAGCTCCAAGAAGACGATGACATCAGTGCTGTGCCAGCCCCTCCCTGGACTCCCAGACACAACCGTCCCAGGCCTCTCCCACCACACACTCTGCCTTTACCAATGTTTTTCCAGTCACCTCGGTTTGGACACATTTTTGGACTTCGATTCTTTTGGTTTGGGCCTCCCACATTCTGTTTCATTTGTGACAATTGTAGTTTCCAAACTGTGTGCTTGGTGCGCGGTGTCCCTGGCTAGATTTGATGGCTCACGGGGGTGCCGCGGCGCACAGATTGGGAACCACTGCCCTATTTTGTGACTGTCTGAGAGGAATTCACAAAGTCTGTCAGCTACACTCAGTCATGTGACCCAAATGTGCAGAATGCAGCACATTTGGAAAAAGGAATTATGTGGCGAAATACAGGTATTCCTCCTTGTTGTGCCTCACTTCGGAAGGCGTAGCATTTTGACACTGCCCAGGTCTACTAACTTTAGCAAATCTGGGACTTCTCCACAATCCATGGGTGGATGCATGGGAACCTGCCATGCTTCACCCCTGAAACGCCTCCCAAGTTTAAATATAATATAACACAGCACAAGCAGCCGCGTAGCCTTATATTTCTTTGTAAAGCCACGCAAGGTGACGCAAATTGCTACTTGCGTGGCTTTGTAAATATTACTGAAGTCTTTGCGTTGCCCATGCGTCTCCTTGCATAACACAAGGATAATGCAAAGGCTTGATAAATCCGGTCCTATGTTTCTGGAAAAATTCCAAAGACAAATCATAGAATCTCCCTTAGCTGTCATGTGTAGGTTTAATGGGGCTAGCACAGAACCCTAAGTCAGGCCCAGATTCATCATAAACCATTCAAATAATCTTGGACCATTTCCTATTTGTATTTTCACCATATAAGAATATAAAATTTGAATTGTTCCAAGATGGATTTTTAAATCCTTAAATTGTTCATTTCTCCCACAAGATGGATATGACTTTGTTACATGCAGACATAAGATTCAGGAAGCAGGGGTAAAGTAACCTGTGAGGACCCCCAACTATCCTCTGGCTAACAATTCTAAAAGCAACAATATATCCAAAGTTTCACATCATTGGTGGAAGTCTGTTTCATAATATTGGTTTATAGCCCTGCGTGGCAGGCTATACCGGCCATTAAAATCCAGCTCCAGCATTAAAGGTCCAAGCTGAAGGGAGCATTCAACCCTCCCTCCTTCTGAAGCCTCAGTAGCACTGAGCTACAGGAGGAGGGAAGCGTGCAGGCTGTGCGCGACTTGCTGCACGGCCACTGCCTATCACCTACCCCTGCCCAATCCATATATTTTGGAGAGGCAGGGTAGAGAGAAAGGCAGAGGACATTAGGACATTAAAATGTAGCAACAGGCCTATCTATACCAGTTTAAATAGGCCGTTGATGCTCTATTGTCTTCAGTGGAGCTCCCAACATTCCAATATTCTAATATAGCCTTATAGCGCACTGCCAAGAGCCATACTGGTTGTTAACGGTCCTGAACCCGAGTTATAGACCATGAGTTATACAGCGAGGGCCTATAACGAGGGAAAGGGCCTTTAACAACCGGTATAGCCTTAGGCAGAAGGGCTATAAGGCTATTAGAACATTCCACCCACTGAGAGTAGAATGTTCTAAATTAAAAGGGAGAAACATATAAACAAATATTGAAACATTGGAGCAAAAGACTTATACCAGCCATTATAAGCCAGGAGCTAATCCACTGAACTCAGTGGAGCTCTCAACATTATAATGTTCTAATATGGAAGATGATTGCCATTTTCTAACCTGGTTTCAAACTCTTCTATAAGTATTTTGGCATGTAACTTGGCATAACAATCCAGGAGTGAGTTGAACCTGAAATCCGTTGGCTTCGTGAGATTGCCTTTTTTTTTTTAAAGATGGGAAGGAGGATTGAAGAATGTCTTGAATCTGGAATGGTTCTGGTCTCTAAGCCGGTGTTAAATAGGGCTTTTAATTTTGTAGCCAAACCTATCTTTTTCACTATATTTATCATCATCCAACTGTACCCTGGGGCTACCGAATGTCAGGTTGAAGAAATAGGAGGGCAATTTTGTACTGGAAGGCATCATTATCTAAAGTAGGGACCTTTGTAATTCGGGGTGGTTCCGCAGTGACATAAAGACTGTTTACTAGTTTGTACCCAGTGTACGACTTTAGCAAGACTGTGGCAATGTCTGTCCATTTTCCAGTCCAATCTGTGCATCTGGAAATCAAATGAGTTGTGTAAAATACTTCTAATATAAACTACCTGCTCATCTGTCAAAGATTTTGTTACAGTTAAAATTCCATCTTGCTTTACAGGCTGGAAGGCGTTTCCAATAAATTCCTGAACTTTGAAAATATATACAATTAAGTGAGTTTCACATTGTTACAACAATTAGAAAGCCTGGGATTCCATTTGGCTGCCTAATTCTGGAGTCAAGGCATTTAAAGTATGCCGTTACATTTAACACAAGTACTAAATTGTGTACAAAAATAATCCAGTTCTCATGACTGTTTCCTATATAATATTTCAAAATAAATAATGTCTACCCTAATTATTAGTCTAAAACGAACTATACTTGGTGAAATTTAGTTGACACCACCTTTATAAAGATGGACAATTTTCATCTTATCTCTAACTTGAGGCCAACGTTTATGTTATTTAAACTATTGGCCTCTGTGTATGACTGAATTGGCAGTGAGTGACCTTACATGACTCAGATTTAATTTTCAAAAACTGTTCTCAAATATAAGTAAAAGGTTGTGGAAGTGACCAAGTTTCAACGGCCCCACGCCGAAACATAGGTTCCAATGAGGCCTCCTAATTAACCAGGAATTGCTTGAGAGCCAGAGTGGCCACAGTTTTCTTCTTCAGAGCTACATTGCCGCTCAAACCACAATCTGTATTACAGATTAACAATCATATTGAAGTTCTGTACATGTTAGAAAGAGAGACCTTCAAAATGGCTTTAAATCCATTGATTTAAAGCTAATCACAGCATCTTTTCCAGAGCAGAACTACCTTCCTGGAATACATACTGGATATAGCGACAAGCTTGTGAATGTTGTGAACAACTGATAACATTTAATGTTTGACAGCAGTAGATTGTGTACACAAGCCAACCTTGCACAAAACGAATAATGTAAGAACGTGAATATTTTCGTTTTTTTGATGTTTTCTAAGTAGGCAGTGTGAGAAGTTGGGTTGTTGGTTTACTGGGATGTGAACCCTAGACAAGCAACAGCCACAATCCCCTGCAGGGTAAACCACAAAAAGTCACTACATTGACCAGTGCTTAAACCTGGGTAGCTTGTCACAAAAAGCAGTCAGGCTTAACTTAGTGGAAATGTGCAAAGTATTTAGGCAGCACACAAACAGTAATAAAGTTAAAATCACAACAGAAGAAAAAATCCCAAACCAATATAGAAAAATAGAGTACATTTTAATTAATTCTATGACATCAAAATAACAAAAATCCAATCAGTATAACTGAAGTTATGAATCTTTAAAGTTTCTAGTGAAAACTAGCACCTAAAAGTTAAAAACTCCAAACCGCTGACATCTAGTCACGCGAGACTGGGTCAAAATCGAAAGTTAAGACCGACCGCGATGGAGTGCAGTTCAGATACAAGAAGTGGATTGGGCTCAGTCAGCGCTACCTTCTGACTTTCTTGAAGAAAAATGTCTGAGAAGGTAAAGTTCAGCTGGGCAAGGCTACAAAAGGTTTCAGAGGAGGGAGCGTCAACGTCGGATGGCCTTGGGTCGAAGCCGCAGTGAAAATTTCTACATTCACACTTAGTAGTCGAAATGGAAGTCAAAAAACTCCAGCAGGATTAAGCAGAAGGCTGTAGCCGATGACAGTTTCACAAGGTCGCATACCCCTTTGGTGGAGGACCGCTGAAACGGATTAGTTTCCACAGAGAAGAACGTAGCGGGGGAAGCAGCAAAGCCAATCCGACCAGCGATTCACCTTGGGCGGATAGGCAAGCAGGTTTGTCCTGGTCTCCTCCTGGTTCTCAGATCACTTTTTGGCCAAATTTGAAGTCCTCTGTTCTGGAAATTGGCCATATGGGCACATTTAGCACCACAACCAAGGGTCCAGGACTGGTGGGACACCTGTTGGGGGTTTAGTACTCGCTCAGGTTGGGTTCAAGTGCAGGTTCAAGATTATGGGAGTCTTTTATGTCCCTATGACTCTGAACAGGAGGCCAGCAAACTAGTCCTGGGAGTCACTTCTGGTAGTCCTGGGTGGAGGTGAAGATGCGGGGCCAACAACAGGGCTGGACTCTGGGGGTTCAAGGCAGGCTCCAGGCATCAAAGCAGTCCTTCCAGGTACAGCAGCAGTCTGGCAGAGTACACAGCAGGTTACAGTAGCAGGCAGTCCTCTGAGAATCCTTCTGCAGGTCCAGTAGTAAACTGAAGAGTGGTTCTGAAGGTCCTATTTCTATACCATGATGCCCTTCTGGGAGGCGGGAGAAGCTTCTGGAAAAGTTATTTGAAGTGCATAGAATTTCCTGACTCCCCTGCCCTGGCTCCAAGCTGGCTGCAGTGACAATATTGGGTCGTTAGGCCCTTTGTGTGAAGGCAGAGCACAGGCTATTCAGGTGTAAGTGGGGCTGTGTTCATCTCCCCCCCCCAGCATGCCACCAGATGGCCCACTCAGGCAAACCTAATCTCTCTATTGTGTGACAGTCTGAGAGGAATTCACAAAGCCGAACTGTCAGCTCTACCCAGTCATGTGACCCAAGACAGGCACAAAGGGCTGAGGGCAGGAAAATGCCAACTTTCTAAAAGTGTCATTTTCAAAATTGTAATAAGAAATCTGACTTTATCATTAAAGAGGGTTTATTATCACAATTTCATAGGTATCAGACATGACATATATACTAGCTCCCAATTTGGAATTAAAGCTTATTAAATGTAATAAGGAATCTCCAATGCCATCCTATGGGGTGGGTGGGGGAGTACGCCTCACAGTAGTGAAAATTAATTTAGGAGTTTTTCACTGCCAGGATATGTAAAGCCTGAAGGTACATGTCCAATCTTTTAATTACACAGCACTCTGCTCTATGGGCTACTTGGGCCTACCTCAGGGTTGAATTATATATAATAAAAGGGGAGTTTAAGGCTTGGCAAGGGCGTTTAAATGCCAAGTCGACATGGCAGTGTAACACTGCATTCGGGCGGCAATGCCAGGCCTGGGAGATATTTTAGAGGGCTACTTAAGTGGGTGGCCCAATAAGTGCTGCAGGCCCACTGTTAGCATTTAATATACAGGCCCTGGGTATATGGTATACCACTCTACAAGGGGCTTACAAGTAAATTAAATATGCCAATTAGGTATATGCCAATTAAACCCTGTATAGTTTTTTGATCACAAGCACTATAGCACTGGTTAGCAGTGGTACAGTGCACAGAGACCTAAGGCCAACAAAATTGAAAACCAGCAAAAATTAGAGGTAAATAGGCAAATAGTTAGGGTTAAGACCGCACTAAGGCTGACAGGTCTAGCAGGCAGTTTATCTTATGGGGAATACACTTCTACCTTTGCATATGAACCATAGGTCGTACTATGTCAAAATGTGGCTTTGCATTCATTCCTTACCTAGATTACTCCTGCAGGCCACTTATAGGCATTTAATTAGATGTGTAAAGGGCACTCACTTGTCCCAGGGAGCTATCAAAGGGTTCTGTGCCTTAGCAGCCATTCAGATTGACCCTTTTCCCCATTAGCAGAATGACACACAGTCAGTTGTATTGGCAGTCAGCAGTTGCCTGTGGAATTTTACCTCTCAGTTTATTCACTTTTTTGGACCTTTGGATTTTTGCTCTCCATTCTGGTCTGATCCCTGCTAAGTGGGGTGCAGCCACTGAAAGCTCTGTGTCAATTAAAGCATTCGATCATTTTCAGCGAAGTACTTGCTACATTGGGAATAGCTTGACATTGTTTCAGCTCACCTGGGGGCAGATTTATCAATATTTGATGCAGCGTAAAGCAGCAAGACAACTTGTTGCGCTGCGTCAAATGGAGAGGGCAGGAATGCGCCATGATATGACCCATTCCTGCTCTCTCTCTGCACTGGCGCACTAATTGCTGCTTAGTGTCAATGCAGGCACCCTTGCACCATGTTGCACGGGTGCCTGCGTTGCAGGTAGGATTGTTTTTCTGCAGGAAGTGACACCATCCTGCACAAAAACAATTCTTTTCACCACGATTAGAAAGAGGAAACAACAAGGAGAAATAAAGATATTTCTTGTTGTTGCACCTCTATTGGGAACGCAAACAATTCTGATTCATTCCCCGGTTCACTTGTTTTGGTAAATCTGTAATGTACCAAAAAGCATGGGTGAATGTTTGGGAACACCCACACTCCATCCATGTAATGCCTTCCCGGCGCAGTGCCTTGTGTTACTCTGTATTTACCAAGTCACACGGGGCCACACAAGGTGGCTTTGTGGGGTTTGGGAAATCTGACTTAAGGACTGTGTTGCCCTTGTGTCACCTTGCATGACGCAAGGGCAACACAATCCTTTGTTAAACTGGCTCCAGGTATATAATGGATGGTGTCAAACATTAAGAACAAGCATGTTATAGGGTAACTGCATGCCACCCTGTCCAGTTGCATATGTGGTGTACAAATATTGTGTACATACGTTGTGTATATGACTTTTGTATAGGATATTTTCACCACAAATGATCCAGATGGCCTGTGTGCACTACAAATTGCCAGGGCCTTCGGCTACATTGCTCCTATAATATATGTTTGACCTAAAATAACAAGTAGAGTCTGGTCAAGCCAAAAATCTGCATTATTTTGAAGTTTTATGTAAATGGGTCAAAGTCCCTAAATCTGAAAATGGATTTTAAATATCTCAGTTGTTTTCAATGAATGAATACATACAACATTATTTACATTATCCAGCCATTGCTTTATTTGTGAACCAACTCAAGAAGCACTATAGGGCTTCCATATCCCTGTCTCCATAGTAAGCCTTTATGGCCGTACCTTCAAAATGTATAGGATTCAGGAGGGGTGTAGCTAGAAAGCTACCATTTCTTCCGAAGGGAGAATGCGGATAGATGGTTGTAGTGCAGGAGACAGAGACAGGGATTATGAGCAGGATAGAAGAAGGAAATCATGGAACATGATGGCAAAGACAGGCTTCAGGAACCAATTGGTTTCTTGTTCTCTAACAACCTCTGTGTACCCATTCGGGGGGAGGGGGGTATTTATTGCTGACAGGTACTGATATCATTATTGCTCTTAGTTGCTGGTTTACAATAGCTGCTGATTAACCACTTCTTCATTGTCTGCCCTTGCTTGTGTACCAGGACCCTAAATGTAGTAGTACTAAATTAAGAGCCAGATGTACGACCATTGAATTTGCGAGTCGCAAAATTCAATGCACAACAGTGTCTTAGACACTGTTTGCGATTCCCAATGGGGTCGCAAATTGCATGCCTCATGAATATTAATGAGGCTGTCACAATTTGCAACCCCATTGGGAATGGCTGGCACTCCCAGGGATGGTGGCCTGCTGGGGTCAGCAGACCACCATGTCTGGGACTGCTTAGTGCTTAGTCAATAAAGCAGTTTTTTTTTTTATGAATGCAACCCTATTTTGCGAGTCGCTAATAGGTTAGCGACTCACAAAATAGGGTTAGTACATTGGGCTGCCCTATTTTGCGGTTGCAAAGGGGCCGAAATCCCCTTTGCAACCACAAATAACGGTTGTGCATCTGGCCCGAAAGTGACTTTATTGCCTGCAGGTGTGGTCATTAGGTTTACTTTGTAGACCTTGGGGCATTTGCATTTGGGCATGAGCTCAGGTATAGCTCTGCATTCACACATGTACTATTTACTATTATGAGAATGTGCAGATCAGAGATCATCTGTCTATCTGCATTTGTATGGCACACACAATTGTGCATTTGAACACCTCTCTGGCTTTGTGAATCATAGACCATCCCTGATTCTATATTTCCCAAGGGAATATGTTAGATCTTATCTCATCACTGAATCTACATTCAGAACAATGCAAATTCTTTATAATAGTCTTAGCCTGGCTTCTTTTGTATAATAGTTTTAAAGTTGTTTTTCAGGTTTTTTTCCCAAAGGCAATTCTTATTGATTTCAAACATTTTAAACAGAATATGAATATCGAGGGGGCATTTAAATAAAGTGCCCATATTTTCAGTATGAAGTGTCATATTCTGGATGATCAACCACCACCCTCCATCCATGATCAGGAAAGCAAAGAGTGACACCTTGAAACTGCAATTATTTCATGTGACACAGCTTAAAATATTGGGTACGTGACCCTATTCAAACAGTCTTCTGCTGTCAACAGTCTGTCGCTTAAAGCTACAGAAAATTGTGAAAGCTTGTAGGGCCCTAAGACAGGATAGGGTAGATGAACCTCCTCATAAGTACATTACGAGAGGTTTCCAGATAGCACAGAACTACTGTCACTCAGTTCTTAAATCATAGGTTAACATCTCCACTGCCATTATTTACCATATTTTTCTTGACCACTCAAAGGAGAAGTATTTTCCCAATATGCAGCTATCACTTGTTTCTCTGTTAACAGCGTATAAGACGGCAATGTCCAGTCACTATTAAATATTCCCTCCAAAACAGTTGGTCTAAAAAGCCATAGTGTCACCGAAGGCTCTCCTGACAGTGGGTATGCTAACTTTCCCATTGTGTGACTCAGTACTTCTTGTCAAACATATTTATAGAACTGGACAATATCACCAAATATTCAACTCATCACCCTCTTTGTTGAGTTTTCTCTAACACTTTATCATCTACAGCAATATACTTTGTTTTGAATAGGCCTGGGCTGAGTTAGCGGAGTTCCGCTACGCGGAACTCTGCAAAGTGACCAAAAACCTTTGCCGCGCTACGCCGAGTTCCGCAAGTGGCGGAGTGCGTTACGTTGTACCGTTTGCACTGATTTTAAGCACTGGGTGTTTGTCCCACACAGTTAAATCAGCGTGAACGGCACAACGCGCAGCACAAGAGGGTACTGCTTCTTTCTGCTGATCGAGTAGATGTTCTACTCGAGCGGCAGCTTCCTCAACGCGAATGGAAGGTTTCTCAATGTGAGCGGTAACGACCATGTGCGACCGCCCAGGTGGAGAAATCTTGCCAGGAGGTGGTCTGGAGTAAGTGTTTCCCCGCTTGCGCTCGCCAACTTAACGTCGTTGAGTGCGAGCGAGGAAAAAACCCCGCTCTGCTGAGTTTTTCAGAACTGCACGGAGTGTGCAATACTCTGCAAACTTCGCGAGTGGAGCGGAATTTCACGCCCACACCTAGTTTTGAATTATGTACTACTTATACATTATTTTTTATTGGGTTTTGAACGCTACATGTAGTTTTAAGCATATTCCATCATAGCCTCTGCCACTGCTTTTGGTTCTCAAATAGGGCCAATCCAGGAAGCTCTGAATGTCTGACAAAACTGTGAATATGTTTATGATGAGGCCTGTGGTGCCCACATGGGATGTTAATATTTTGTCAAAATATATCAAATCTATCGTGCTCATCCCCCTTGGTGGTAGAGAAACCTGCCTAGTTGCACATTTGCAAATAATGCAATCTCTGTATTAACTAGGAAGAATCAAATAATGTAATGTTCGCTGGCCAAATAGCTCTCTCAGCAAACTACAGTCCCCACTTACCATTATGCAAAGATCTCCACTGTGACTTCTGAAGAGAATTCTAGATTACAACTGAGAGGCATAAAGAACAGTGGGAATCTGTTGAGCCTGGAGTTTCTCTACACTTTGTCCCAGATATTAACCAACAGTAAAAGTGTTCCTGAAACATAGGTCACATTAAGCATCTGCTGCCTGGACAACCATAAAAAACCCAGATTGGTCAACCCAGTAAAGCCAGCTCTATGTGAGGACAATGATTCTCATTAGCTCGGTGAGGCCATTTAAATGGCTCTCTCGGTTGGGCCACTGTATAGTATTTTTTTTATTTGTGGGACCTCCATACATTCTTCTTCCCTAGATCAACTTCCTTGAAAATCTCATCTTTTTATTTCCTAATACGAGTCACAGTTTGATTGTATTTTTATAAGATCTTGATTAGGTATTGACGCTGGAAGTGCTTGAAACAAGTACTTTTTTGCAGTCACCACTCTGACTAGCCAAGATATAACCAGAAGATGCCATCTACTTAAATTAATTTTAAACTACTTTATTCAGGTAGTTAGCTCTATATAAACCTTTGAACATAGGTGTTATATATACTTACTTCCTTTATGCATCTATAAACTTTCCTTGTACTTATGGATCTATATATTTATTACTTTCTTCTAATTCAGCATATCCAATGCACTACCCTATTTTCACCCTATACCTCTCTCAATATATCTTCTACCTCAACTCTGACTCATCGCAAACCTCTTTCTACTACTCTTTCCAATGCACTAGCCTATTTCTCACCCTATACCTCTATCAATATATCCACTACCTCCACTCTCTCATTCATCCCAAACCCCATACCACTACTATGATCCCCACAATAGCCCTTTCTAGACTCTCCCCTACTCTACCCCTCCTTGCACCACCTGACACCTCTTTTACTATACTGATCCCCCAAAACAAGCCTTTCTAAACTCTTCCCTCTGACTCTTTCCCCTCCACATCCCTTTTTACTCATCCCAACCCTCCCACTACTGCTATGACCTCCAAAAAAAAAGTCTCAAGCCTTCACTCTTCTATCCCTCCACTATCCTTTTAAATCGAAATAACAGACTAACATGTCCACTTCTCAAATTTCCATTTTCACTATACTAATTCACCACTAACCCTTTATGGTTTCCGGAGTAGCGTGCTACTCGCTGAAAAAGCACTTCAACACCCCATTAGGGGTAACAAGCGCTTTATATATATGCAAACCTTTGTCCCTCTTCTATCCCTCTGCTACCCTTCTCAATCCAAATAACTGACTAGGATGCACCACTCAAATTACTTTCATATTTCACTATACTAATTCAACACTAATCCTTTAATGGGTTCCGGAGTAGCGTGCTGCTCGCCAAAAAAAGAAGCACTTCAATACCCCATCAGGGGTAACAAGCGCTACATAAATGCAAACCTTTTCCCTCTTCTATCCCTCCGCTATCCTTCTCAATCCAAATAACTGACTAATATCCACCACTCAAATTACTTTCATATTTCACTATACTAATTCACCACTAATCCTTATGGGTTCCGGAGTAGCGTGCTACTCGCCAAGAAAGTGCTTCAACACCCCATTAGGGGTAACAAGTGCTATATAAATGCTAACCTTTTTTTCCCTCTTCTATCCCTCCGCTATCCTTCTCAATCCAAATAACTGACTAATATCCACCACTCAAACTACTTTCATATTTCACTATACTAATTCACCACTAATCCTTTATGGGTTCCGGAGTAGCGTGCTACTCGCCGAAAAAAGCGCTTTAACACCCCATCAGGGGGGAACAAGCGCTATATAAATGCAAACCTTTTTCCCTCTTCAATCCCTCTGCTATCTTTCTGAATCCAAATAACTGACTAACCTATCCACCACTCAAATTACTTTCATATTTCACTATACTAACTCAACACTAATCCTTTATGGGTTCCGGAGTAGCATGCTACTCGCCGAAAAAGCGCTTCGACGCCTCGTCAGTGGTAGTAAGCGCTATAGAAATGCAATTACAATACAATATATATTCCCAAATATTTCATATTTTCCTGTTTCCACTCAAACGACAAGGTAACTTCTAAACACACTCTTGATCTTGGCTCTAGTCGCACGCTCCTCATTTCTGATTTATCCAGGTGTGTTTTGAATACTGAAATGATACAACAGAAGTTCAGGGTCTCCAGAACCCTCAGAAGAGTTCCTTAAAATTACTCAGCATCAATTGAATACGATCTTAGAATGCATTTGTTTTGTGTTCTAATTCACCAAAAGGCATCCCATTCATTTTACCTCCTGTGCTTTTATGTGTTTTTTTTAATGACAGAAGGTCCATTGACTAGGTGAAGAGAAGGGGTGGGACGAGAAATATACCTGTTTTGTGCATCCACGTAATGTGAAAGCTGGCAATGTCCCCCATTGACAAACCTCTTGCCTCTGGTGTGGTATAGCTAGCCCATATGTATTTTTGTACATTAGGCCCACACCTGCCTTATATAGCATATACTTAAGTAATGACCAGTGTAAGCGGGTAATCCGTTTCTCACAGTTAACTGCTAAAATGACCATGGGGATTTTCTTGCTTTATTCTTGTCCTTGCTATGTTATGTTATCTAATGTTGTTCTGTTCGTGAATCTGGATTGGTACAGCTCAGTTCAGAAGAGCATATGTTATTCGGAGAGATTTGCTAAGTTTTTGGTGTATAGTTTCAAATCAACATTTAATAAGGAAATTGGCTTACAAGAGACACACACTTCCCTGGGTTTACACAGTTTGTATATTAGGGTAATATAGGTTTCACTCCTGGATCAGATGGCTGAACCTGAATACAGAAAAGAATTGTACACTTTGACCAATTTGGGAGATAGAATCGGGCAAAAGTGTTTTTAAAAAGGGTTGGTTAGGCTATCTTGGCCAGAGGCCTTGTTAGCCTGTAGGTGACCACCCTCTCCACTCCTGCTAACGGGATTGCCCGTTCAGATCATCATGTTCCAGGGTCCCCATCAAGGGCAGGTCCAAGTACCCAATGAACGAATCGGCCAACTTCACCTGGTGCAGCTGGTGGAATGAATTGCCAAAGGCTTGTTGTTTGCCCTCTTCCAAGTTTGGTCTGAGTCCATTTGCATCTGGAACATTGGGGATTTTAGATCTTGTCATTTTAGTGTATAGCAGTGCAGCTAATTGTAACACACAACTTGAAGTCTGGATCCAATTAAAGCAATTAACTTTTATGCACTTCTCTGTGTCCAGAGCCAACTATACACAATCACAATATCCTGGTTAGCAATAGACGTGGGGTAAGGGGATTGGGATAAGTGAGAAAACAGAGATACTGGATATCGCCTCTCTGACTAATCACACTGCTGGGCACCAACATCTGGGGGTCATAATGGATATCTAAAAACAAGATAGATATCTTTCGGAAGTTTGTCGTACATTGAATCATCTATCATTTCCCAGAGAAATGATATACCTTCAGAGTATCTCTAAGTCTCATATTCTTCGGGCCATATTTATGACCCGGTTTGTGTCACTCTTCCACCACGCAATGTGTTGCAAGAGCAACCCAAACCGTAAGTCATATTTTTGAAGCCACGCAAAGCCACTAAAAAATATGGAATAATGCATATCAACGCAAATCGCTGTGTTGTGTTACTCTGCCCTGGGTAGGCATTCCATGGTTTTGCGTGTGTGTTCCCATACAACTCCCATGGTTTGTGACGCATTCCCAGTTTTACAAAACCTTTTTAAACCTTGGAGTGCACCAAAAGATACCCCTCCCTAGGGGAGGTATAACAAGGAGAAATATCTTTATTTCTCCTCGTTTTTCCTCTTTCTATGTGAGCTGCTTTCCACAGCCCACATAGAAATAGGAAAAAGCCTCTCAGGATTGTTTTTGTGCAGGAAGGTGCCCCTATGAACCAAATGGTATTCCAGTCTTTGACAAAATTTAACTCTCTTTAGTGACAAAGATAACTACCTTCTATTATGGTTCTGATATATATTCAAGGTTAGCTATTCTTAAAACTGAAATATAGCAAACATTTTATAGTTTTCACTGATACCAATTAATAACTTTCCTTAATCACACGATTAAATTAAGCACAATATCTGCATATTGAATATTTCAACAGTTTGTAAAGGTGAAGCAGACCCTTAACATTTCCTGGTGTATGTATAGGAACCAGCATAAATAGTTCAAACTATTTAGTTTTGTTTCCAAAGCATAACTTAAATCCTTGGAAGTCTTCCCTGTATTCCCCCTCTGGTTGCAAATCTGCTACCAAAAGGAAAACAAGCAACCTCAAACGTTTTCACAAGCTCTGGTAGCAAGGTCCTGGCTGTGGCGACAAAGTATCTTGATTGTCTAGAGGACACTCTGAACCACGAAGAAACACTCATTTGACATCTAAAAAATGACTGCTGCCATTTCCAAACAGAATGGAAGTTCGTGTGAAGAATTAAGACTAGATGGAATGAAATACAAATCCCTCCCCTGAAAATCTCACTCATCCATCCACTTGAATTGAAATAACAAATTAAAATATCTTACTTAGGAACGAGGGGAAAAAGGGGGTATAGAAAGACACCAGCAAAATTGGTTAAGGACAGGCACTCTGGACCTTCATGGAACCACCAGTCGGTACTCTTTGAAAAACAACACAACACACCTAATCAGTATTCTTATAACACAGATACCATAAGCACAATATTTTGCATTCATCTATAAACTTACCTCTTTCTCAGCACAGGGAAGCAATGATGAGCTCCTTGTCAGACCTGGAACTACGACTGGAACCCCAGGACACTGAGAAAGGATGACCAAGCTTAATCAAACCCACAGAAAGGTGAGTTTAGCAAGCAAATCAATGTAAATGGAAAATTTAGGTATTTCAAGAATGATGGAGAGGAGAACCGTGAAGGAAAAAGACGTGAGAAGGGCAGACATGATGAGACAGCCGGTCACGAACTGAAAAACAGATAAGAACTCAAAGCAAAGTGGTATGTTGGAAGGCATTTGAGTTAGTATAGGATGGGGTTGTTTACTGCTGTTTTTAGTCTTGCTTCTACATTACCTCGCTTTGAAACAGTAAATGATTGCCTTTAAGTCAATCTTGACCTAATGGAATAACTTCCATCTCCCTGTTTTCCATACCCTTCAGTCCGTACCTCTCCTGAATCTAACAGATGAATGGAATCCCTTTAGAAACTCAGTAATGATAGGATTGCATCTCATTTTCCATTTCTCCGACATTCTTAAGTACTTTCAAAACCTGACAGTTCAGTAGATTTGTTAGAACTTTGATTTGCTTTCAGGCATTGATACACAGGGCTTCATTTCGATGTCGGTCGAAAAGCCTCTGCCCGCAGGTGGGTAGATTTATGACCGACATCGTAGGTTTGAATTCCGACCCCCATATTTCAATGACGGCGGTCGGAGTCCAAACTGGCTGAGGAATCCGACTCGGTTCGAGCGGGCTCAAGAAGCCCGTCGGCCAGTCGTAAGGGCCTCATAATCCCGAAAGGACGGCGTTTCCGCCTTCGGGATTATGATGGCACTTTCCGACAGCAGTTCCATGTCAGCCTCTCTGACATAGAACTGCTGTCGGAAGGTGTCTTTGGGGGCCCCTAGCAGGGCCCCCATCCCTCCACGGCCTCTGGTTGTGGCCATGTGGGGTACCCACGGTGCCTGCCACACGGTGCAGGGATTTACACAAACTCTCATTTCTCAATGACAGCTTGTGTGGTGGGCAGTTTCCGCCCGCCACACAAGCTCCCATAGAGAAATGGGAGTTTGCGACCGCACCATGTGCGATCAATAGTGAAAAAGGTTCTGTATCTTTGTGATGTTGTTCTGCAGTCTTAGACTCATTCTCTAATCTCTCTTTCATTGGCCCTCAATTGTGTCTTTGATGTGGCTTAGCTGTTATACATTTACCCATTATTATTGGTGGTGTGCACCCTGAATATTGACACCAGAATATTGATGAGACACAGTATCAAGTACAGAAGATTGAAAATAAAATATAGACTGGTAAGTAAGTCTAGATTTTCTATATCTAACTCCACAGATATGTAAATTCGCAATATATATATATATTATCTACTGGCGGTCGCCAGTAGATAGTTATAGTTAGGACCTATTTTCCATAGGAAATCCGCGACATTCTATTTGAAATAACTCTTGCGTCGGTTGACGAATCTTCGCGAAATTTTCAAACTTTATGGCCCGCTCCGGTCCGCTCCTACCCTGAAAGTCTCAGGGTGAATCGTCAAGCGGGGGCCGAGAAAAAAGGGGGGGTCCCAAAACATGTTTTCCCCATTCATTTTCCCATAGGAAACTTTAGACACGGCTACAGCCCGAACTGCTCAACGGAATTACACCAAATTTGGCAAAGAGGTAGTTCTTGGTTCAAAAAGAACCCTTTTGTTAAATGGTGTAAATCCGTTCAGTAGTTGCTGAGAAAATCAAAAGTAAAAACACATATATCTGGGCGGAGCCTAACCACACATGTCATCGTGAGATCTGATTGGCTGTCAGCACTTCAACCTGGAATTGCTGGCAGCCATCTTGGGACCAATATAAATGATAGTACCCCATTGAAATGCATTGTAGTGAATCGAAGATTTTGAGGGTTACCAAAAGGAGAACTATAAAGGGTGATAACAGACTTTAGTTACATTAGAATTCATTTGTTGATGGTACCATACTAATTTCAGGAATTGTGGTGTGTTCTAAGGTGATTTTACCCTGTGAAAAACCTTCTGCTGGGATATCATGAATCATGTTTGAGAGAAAACTATTTTCACATGCTTGTCCCATAGTTTTGGAAGGTGCCCCAGAAGCTAAAATGAGAGCATATTTTCTGTAAATTCACATTATCTTTCTCAGTCATGCGAGAATGAAGTCTGACATTCTCAGTAAAACATGTACATCCAACAAGGGCAGAGACTGTCAGTTGATTCCTTTGTGTTCTACTGCAGCTTCCCAGAGTGTTCTAAAGAACAACTAGAGTGCTAACAGCCTTACTTATGACAAAAGTATGGCACACCTGAAGCCATCTTGATTGGAATAAACTGGTAACACTTAAAACATTTAATTTAAAAAGGAACAAAATGAGGGGGTTCATCTTGTCATAGAAATTATGGTTAGTGCTCTGGAAAGAAAAATTAGGACATGTTTCAAGTGTGATCTCAAATATCTTCCTGTTATATTTCAACAGGAGCAGCCTGTCAGTTGATGCCTTTGTGTTCTACTGCAGCTTCCCAGAGTGTTCTAAAGAACAACTAGAGTGCTAACAGCCTTACTTATGACAAAAGTATGGCACACCTGAAGCCATCTTGATTGGAATAAACTGGTAACACTTAAAACATTTAATTTAAAAAGGAACAAAATGAGGGGGTTCATTTTGCCATAGAAATTATGGTTAGTGCTGCAAAAAGAAAATTTAGTGCATGTTTTAAGTGAGATCTCAAATCCTCTTCTATTTCATTAGAAAATTCTGACATGCAGACTGAAACAATCACTTTCAATACCAGCAGTAGACTTCCAGTTAACTCCTTGGTGAGCAGTAGCTTTACTACAGTGATCTAATGAACAACTAGAGTAATAACATTCTGAATTTATGGCAAATGTGTGACACATCTGAATCCCTTCTTGATGGAATCAAAGTAAAAAACTGAAAGCATTTCCTACTGAGGAGACTGCAGTAAATGTGGAAATTAGGAAACTTCATAACAAAGAAGTCTTCCAAGATGGCCAACAGTGAAAAAAGAGCCCAAATGTAGCACAAATATTACCCAGATGTAGCCCACATATAGCCCAATGACAAAAGTGTGCAAAACACTTTTTATTTTTAGTTTTTTTGCAGTTTTATGTAGTGCAGACTGGTCAGGTATTGGAGCGTTGCATCTTAAAACATGACCCCCCTACACTACAAAAACACCACTGCACTACCCTAAACCCTAAAACACTACCCCAGCACGACCCCCTACACTACACAAGCACCACTGCACTATCCTAAACCCTAAAACACTACCCCCAGCATGACCCCCTATACTACACAAACACCACTGCACTACCCTAAACCCTAAAACACTACCCCAAAACCACTGCACTAACCTAAATCCTAAAACACTACCCCCAGCACGACCCCCTACACTACCCAAACACCACTGCACTACCCTAAAACATGACCCCCTACACTACACAAACACCACTGCACTACCCTAAACCCTAAAACACTACCCCCAGCACGACCCCCTACACTACACAAGCACCACTGCACTACCCTAAACCCTAAAACACTACCCCCAGCACGACCCCCTACACTACACAAATACCACTGCACTACCTTAAACCCTAAAACACTACCCCCAGCACGACCCCCTACACTACCCAAACACCACTGCACTAACCTAAATCCTAAAACACTACCCCCAGCACGACCCCCTACACTACACAAACACCACTGCACTACCCTAAACCCTGAAACACATACCCTAGCACGACCCCCTAAACTGCCCGAACACCACTGCACTACCCTAAACCCTAAAACACCACCCCCTTCACGACCCCCTACACTGCCCGAACACCACTGCACTGCCCTAAACCCTGAAACACCACCCCCAGCATGACCCCTACACTGCCCGAACACCACTGCACTGCCCTAAACCCTGAAACACTACCCCCAGCAAGACCTCCTACACTGCCCAAATACCACTGCACTGCCCTAAACCCTGAAACATCACCCCCAGCAAGACCCCCTACACTGCCCGAACACCACTGCCCTAAACCCTGAAACACCACCCCCAGCACGACCCCCTACACTGCCCGAACACCACTGCACTGCCCTAAACCCTGAAACACCACCCCCAGCACGACCCCCTACACTGCCCGAACACCACTGCACTGCCCTAAACCATGAAACACCACCCCCTGCACGACCCCCTACACTGCCCGAACACTACTGCACTGCCCTAAACCCTGAAACACCATCCCCAGCACGACCCCCTACACTGCACGAACACCACTGCACTGCCCTAAACCCTGAAACACTACCCCCAGCAAGACCCCCTACACTGCCCGAACACCACTGCACTGCCCTAAACCCTGAAACACCACCCCCAGCAAGACCCCCTACACTGCCCTAACACCACTGCCCTAAACACTGAAACACCACCCCCAGCAAGACCCCCTACACTGCCCGAACACCACTGCACTGCCCTAAACCCTGAAACACCAGCCCCAGCACGACCCCTACACTGCCCGAACACCACTGCACTGCCCTAAACCCTGAAACACCACCCCCAGCATGACCCCCTACACTGCCCGAACACCACTGCACTGCCCTAAACCATGAAACACCAGCCCCAGCACGACCCCCTACACTGCCCGAATACCACTGCACTGCCCTAAACCCTGAAACACCACCCCCAGCACGACCCCCTACACTGCCCGAACACCACTGCACTGCCCTAAACCCTGAAACACCAGCCCCAGCACAACCCCGTACACTGCCCGAACACCATTGCACTGCCCTAAACCCTGAAACACCAGCCCCAGCACGACCGCCTACACTGCCCGAAAACCACTGCACTGCCCTAAACCCTGAAACACCAGCCCCAGCACGACCCCCTACACTGCCCGAACACCACTGCACTACCCTAAACCCTGAAACACCAGCCCCAGCACGACCCCCTACACTGCCCGAACACCACTGCACTGCCCTAAACCACCAGCCCCAGCAAGACCCCCTACACTGCCCGAACACCACTGCACTGCCCTAAACCCTGAAACACCACCCCCAGCAAGACCCCTACACTGCCCGAACACCACTGCACTAAAGCCTGAAACACCACCCCCAGCAAGACCACCTACACTGGCCGAACACCACTGCACTGCCCTAAACCCTGAAACACCACCCCCTGCACGACCCCCTACACTGCCCAAACACCACTGCACTGCCCTAAACCCTGAAACACCACCCCCAGCACGACCCCCTACACTGCCCGAACACCACTGCACTGCCCTAAACCCTGAAACACCACCCCCTGCACGACCTCCTACACTGCCGGAACATCACTGCACTGCCCTAAACCCTGAAACACCACCCCCAGCACGACCCCCCACACTGCCCGAACACCACTGCACTGCCCTAAACCCTGAAACATCAACCCCAGCAAGACCCCCTACACTGCCTGAACACCACTGCCCTAAACCCTGAAACACCACCCCTACACTGCACGAACACCACTGCACTGCCCTAAACCCTGAAACACCACCTCCAGCAAAACCCCCTACACTGCCTGAACACCATTGCTCTGCCCTAAATCCTGAAACACTAGCCCCAGCATGACCCCCTACACTGCCCGAACACCACTGCACTGCCCTAAACCCTGAAACACCAGCCCCAGCAAGACCCCCTACACTGCCCGAACACCACTGCACTGCCCTAAACCCTGAAACACCAGCCCCAGCACGACCACCTACACTGCCCGAACACCACTGCACTGCCCTAAACCCTGAAACACCAGCCCCAGCACGACCCCCTACACTGCCCAAACACCACTGCACTGCCCTAAACCCTGAAACACCACCCCCTGCACGACCCCCTACACTGCCCGAACACCACTGCACTGCCCTAAATCCTCAAACACCAGCCCCAGCACGACCCCCTACACTGCCCGAACACCACTGTACTGCCCTAAACCCTGAAACACCAGCCCCAGCACGACCCCCTTCACTGCCCGAACACCACTGCACTGCCCTAAACCCTGAAACACCACCCCCTGCACAACCCCCTACACTGCCCGAACACCACTGCACTGCCCTAAACCCTGAAACACCACCCCCTGCAGCACCCCCTACACAGCCCGAACACCACTGCACTGCCCTAAACCCTGAAACACCACCCCTGCACCGCCCCCTACACTGCCCGAACACCACTGCACTGCCCTAAACCCTGAAACACCACCCCCAGCACGACCCCCTTTACTGCTCGAACACCACTGCACTGCCCCAAACCCTGAAACACCACCCCCAGCACGACCCCCTACACTGCCCGAACACCACTGCCCTAAACCCTGAAACACCACCCCCTGCACGACCCCCTACACTGCCCGAACACCACTGCACTGCCCTAAACCCTAAAACACCTCCCCCAGCATTACCCCCTACACTGCCCAAACACCACTGCACTGCCCTAAACGCTAGAACACTACCCCCAGCACGACCCCCTACACTACCCGAACACCACTGCACTACCCTAAATCCTAAAATACTACCCCCAGCACAACCCCCTACACTACCCGAACACGACTGCACTGCCCTAAACCCTCAAACACTCCCCCAGCACGACCCCCTACACTACCCGAACACCACTGCACTGCCCTAAACCCTAAAACACTCCCCCCAGCACGACCCCCTACACTACCCGAACACCACTGCACTGCCCTAAACCCTAAAACACTCCCCCCAGCACGACCCCCTACACTACCCAAACACCACTGCACTGCCCTAAACCCTAAAACACTACCCCCCGCATGACCCCCTACACTACCCAAACACCAATGCACTACCCTAATCCCTAAAACACTACCCCCCGCATGACCCCCTACACTACCCTGAACCCTAAAACACTACCCCCGCACGACTCCCTACACTACCCAAAGACCACTGCACTACCCTAAACCCTAAAACACGACCTCCTACACTACACAAACACCACTGCACTACCCTAAACCCTAAAACACTACCCCCTACACTACACAAACACCACTGCACTACCCTAAACCCTAAAACACTACCTCCAGCAGTACCCCTACACTACCCAAACACCACTGCACTAACCTAAACCCTAAAACACTACCCCCAGCAGTACCCCCTACACTACCCAAACACCACTGCACTACCCTAAATCACTACCCCCAGCACGACCCCCTACACTACCCAAACACCACTGCACTACCCTAAACACTACCCCCAGCACGACCCCCTACACTACCCAAACACCACTGCACTACCCTAAACCCTAAAACACTCCCCCAGCACGACTCCTTACACTACCCAAACACCACTGCACTACCCTAAACCCTAAATCTACCCCCAGCATGACCCCCTACACTACACAAACACCACTGCACTACCCTAAACCCTAAAACACTACCCCCAGCACGACCCTCTTCACTACCTAAACACAACTGCACAATTTGTTACAGGCGTTGCAACGCAGGCCTGTGGTGCTTACTGGAAGTACCTAGTGGGCTAGTTGGGCCCCAGGGACCCTCAGGATTCAAGGTGACCTAATCCCCCAACTTAAAACGCACCACGGGGCGCGTTTGCACAGTGGTGAAGGGAAGGGGCGGGGCCTCAGGTGACATGTGCGCAAACACGCCCTGTGGTGCGTTTTAAGTTGGGGAATTAATTCCTTTGAATCCTGAGGGACCCTGGGGGCCAACTAGCCCACCAGGTACCTTCAGTAAGCACAACAGAGTTGCGTTGCAGAGAGGTGAAAAAAGGTGCGTGGCCTCGGAACGCCTCTCTGCAACTCAGCTCTGTGGTCCTAACTGTAGGTACCTGGGGGCTAGTTGGGCCCCAGGGACCCTCAGAATTCAAGGGGACTTAATCCGCAACTTAAAACGCGCCACGGGGTGCGTTTGCACATGTCACCTCAGGCCCCCTCCCTTCACCACTGTGCAAACGCGCCCTGTAGCGCGTTTTAAGAGGTAGTTTTAATCCCCCTGCCCTATTATGTACTAGGGACTTGCAGAGGAGGTCATGCTAATCACAGGGGTACCCCAACGCATAGTGTTCCCTAGTGTATGTAGGTGTTTTCACTGTATTCTAAGTGTCTTTTAGCATAGCACTGGCTCTGGTTAGTCAGTCAGTTACCACCAGTACCCGTCTGAAAAAGTTGTGGGCACAGGATGATTTTGCAACAAGGCCTCTTTCTGCTCCTCTGTTGGTTCTTTCTGCACATCTTTTGCTTCTTTCTGTGTGTTTTTCTTCTTTCTTCACATGTCCTACCTCTGTAGGCATAGTTCGAAACTAGCATTTAAAAAACCTTTGAAATTCACTTAAAAAATCATAGGTTTCAGGCACGTTATAGTTAGAAATTAGCATTTAAAAAACCTTTGAAATTCACTGAAAAAACCATAGGTTTCAGACACGTTATAGTTAGAAATTAGCATTTAAAAAACCTTTGAAATTCACTGAAAAACCATAGGTTTTAGGGACAGTTATAGTTAGTTGGACATTTCACTCGTACAAAACCATAGAAATTCCCCCGTTATAGTTAGTTCAGCTAACTATAACTCGCGCCCCGCAATGCACTGCTGATGACGTCACATATTACATCACTCATGACATGGTCAGTGACATCACTGATGACATCTCAAATGACATCACTGATGACATCATCCATGTGATAATTTCATGCATCTTCTCACACCCTAATATAACTTTTGATACACCCACTCTAAATTACAGACTGCCATTCTCAAAACCATAGACACTCCAACACCAAAAACTACATACCCACTCACTGATTCTTAATCTTAGGTCTACACACACATCCACTCACTCACCCGTACAGTCACTCATACTTAGTCACTCAGTACAGGACTATCATATGCACTCATACACCTATATAAACACTCACACACCGCCACTCATCCATAGAGGTACTCACACACCTAGTCAGTCATGCAAAAACTTAATCACACACCCATTTACTCACCTATACAGTTATACACACACCAGCTCACTTACTCATACAAATACTAGCACATTCTTACGCTCTTATACAATCACTGATACAAGTACACACTCATCCATACAGCCACTCTCACAATCACACACTCTCACTTATAGCCATTTATATACTCCAACACACATATATACTGCCTTTCACATATGTAGTTACTCACACATGTACCACTGAGATATACATTCAATCACTAACACACCCATACACACACTCACCCACCCATACAGTCCATCACAGATGCACTCTTGAAACCATGCACCCAGTGAATCACCAACTCACACATCTATGCACAGAGTCACACACACCCCACCCACACAAACACTCAGGCACCCATACAGATACTCAGACAATCAATCAATAACCCATGTAGACACTCATGTAGCTATTCAGAAAGCCATGCAGCCGCTTACAAACCAACAGACAGACGGATAGACATTCACACAGTTTAGTCACTAACCCATGCATTCAGTAAGATACGTTTAATCACTCACTTGTAGAGTCAGTCACGCACGTACTAAATCATCCATTCAGACACTTATACACCCACTCATTCTTCAATACGCCTTTCCCTATATATATTAAACATATTTAAACTTTACAGAAACACACAGTCACTGGATGATGTCATCAGTGATGTCATCAGTGATGTCATTTGAGATGTCATCAGTGATGTCATCAGTGATGTCACTGACCATGTCATGAGTGATGTAATATGTGACGTCATCAGCAGTGCATTGCGGGCGCGAGTTATAGTTAGCTGAACTAACTATAACGGGGGAATTTCTATGGTTTTGTACGAGTGAAATGTCCAACTAACTATAACTGTCCCTAAAACCTATGGTTTTTTCAGTGAATTTCAAAGGTTTTTTAAATGCTAATTTCTAACTATAACGTGTCTGAAACCTATGGTTTTTTCAGTGAATATATATATATATATATTGCATATTTATATATATATATATATATATATATATATATAAATATATATATATGTCAAGGTATGTAGATGTGGAATTATGGAATTAGGAATAGTAAAACTATACTTCCCTATATGCACTTACCTTTCAGTATTTTGGCCCTCGATATTCTATCCTCGATATTAGTGTATCACAATAATCTGGGGTCGATATTGAGTAGTATAAATCTATTGGTTAAATTCTTACCAGAGAATTTCAGATACCTCCCCATTGCTTTTCAATTTTAAATATTCAGCAGTGTATTTTCTTAAATCTATATCACAATCAAAGGAGTACACAGGATTTCTGGGTTGGGGACTCACCACCCACATATATATATATATAATCACTGTAACATCCCCTACCCTCAGAAGAAAATTAGTGTATTGTTAGTTCAAAGTCAGTCCAGTGCCTTGTGTGGTACTAGCTCGCTAGACCTAGTGCTTTGTTACTAATGTCTTCCTGTGTAATTTTTTTGACGAGCCATGAATCATATTGTTATGATTATTATGTTTTTTTCTCTTCTAGGTATCCCCCTTTTAGCTTACACATGAAATCATTTAAAAGTGAATGTGTTTGCTTAATATGGAATGCACATTTGTTTTATGTCACTTTCCTTTGCAACATAATAATCAAGTTTGCTCGAATATATTCATAGTATTTAATCTGAACTGACTGCTACCACCCAAGTCCTGTTCCGTAAAAGTGCCAGTAATTTGCAGGGCATGCTTTTTTGCTAAATCATCCACTATATTTTTCTTAAAGTGAATCTCTGAGTCCGAATCGTTCTCTTCCATCTTTATACTAACTTTAACTTCACGTCTTAATTCACTTTCCTGCTTGGTATACTCATTTTGTTCGACGAATCTCAGTCGGTTCACTTCTTTCTGCCCTTTTACTGTCCTCAGAGTCTTGAAATGAATGGCTATCAGGAAACTAATATATGTTGCAATTGGGTTTCACTCATTCAGTACGCCTGGATATTTTGCTTTTTGGATCACCCGGTTTTGTACTTTTAACAGTGGGTAAGTCTTATTACATGTGTCTCACCCACGGTAATCACATGGCAAATAGAATGTGGGTGTTTACCGCCAGTGCCTGCCTTTTAAGATAAGGCAGCTGCAACACAGCTAGGGTAAGGAACACTTGGCTGGTTACATGTGGACACGTGCACACGCATATGCACACATGTGAGGGCTGCACATGTAAGACTACTTTCGTGCGCAGTCGTGTAACTGTGCACAGATAGCCTGGCGCAGAGGGGACTCTGAAGGATTGGATATTTACCTGGGGTAGGCCTTATAATGTTAGCTTGCACTCATAGTGAAAGTCAGTGTGAGTTACTGTTTTGTCTGTAGTGACACTTTATTATACACAAAGGGGGAAAACTGGCTTAGAGCGCAGTTTCGCTTTCTTTTGGCCAGCAAAGTTCACTGACATATAAAAAATGGGGCGGAGCCTGTGCAAGAAAATTAAATCCGTGAGTTCCAAAAGGATATCTGTACAACTGTGGGTCATCCAGGATTGTCATATTTCTCTGGCTCAGCTCAGGATCAGAGCCCAGGCCTTTTGTCACCCTGCTGTGCCAAGTTAATTTTCATGGCCACACAAAAGAATGAATTGACAGTGCTTCCCTTAGCTCCTGATGAGGGAAGAGTGGGGATTAAAAGAATGTGCATCTGTTAATTACCTTTCACACTGTTCCAGGGCTGGGGACAGCCCATGCCCACTGAACAAAGGAGTAAGCCTAAACAACTGGAGCAAACACAGGAGGGGGCTCCTCTATGACCTTTTGGTGAGAAAGGCCCTGGGAGTGACGTCAGAGAGGAGCGGAGCTGAGACCCAGGAGCAGATGTGACCAGCAACTCCTGGATGATGTTATATTGAACTGTTCCAGCATGCTGTGCAAGAGAGTCGGGACAGGGGTGGAGAGGTGATGTGGCACCCTAGGTTTGGGCAGTGGTGCTTGGCTTCTAGAACCTTCCATACCCCTTTAAAAACTCTTGCACAAGGGGGAGACTCTTTCTTGGTTGGTGCTTTTGTGCTCTTCCCTGCAAGACCCTGGGACTCCGACAGCCATTAACTAGTGAAAGAAGGAACCCCTGATGCCCATAAAGAACGACGTACTCTGCCCCAGTTGACCCCAGGACCCGGGAGTCTCCCCAAAGGAAAGTGAGGCTGCCCCCCTTACACCCTCTGAGGACCAGTTGGGGGAAAACGCTGGACTTCTGCACCAAGAGACAAAGACCAGTAGGAAGACTGGTGCAGGGAGCCAGGAAACCCAGCTACCTGTAGATTGCACCACTTTGGGGGTGAGTAGGTCTGCTAAAACTGCTCCTGGTGGCTGAAGCTCACCACCAGGAGTAAAATGAGCCCAAGATCATCCAATTCAGCCCAACAAACACCCCAAGCAAGTTGATGTTGTGTGGCTGGTCCCTTGAAATTTAGCCCTATTGGGACAGAAGCTTGCACCATTTTCAACAATCAGATTCAATAAACATGATATTCAAATAACAGAAATAAAAATAGGTAATAACCTGTTATAAGTCAAATGCCTGACAAACCGATAACAATAGGAAGGACCTATAAACGTTGAAGGAGGTGCCCAATATTACAACAAATGTCTCCGCGTATTGTAATACTTGGTTTCTTGAGTGTGCCATCCACAATTACTCAAGGATCAAGAAAAATGTATGTCCCACATTGGGCACCAAAGTGATACACTTTCTAGATCAACAACTAGAACACGGCCATCAATTTGGTTTGTTTGACCCCTTGACACTAAGGACTTAGTCAATGTGTCAATCCAAAACTGAAAAACAGTGGACTGCAATCACCCCACAATCCACTGAGTAAGATTTGAGTGAGCTGTGTTTCAGGTAATGATCAATCCTATGAGAAGTCATAGAAAGTTAGTGGAATCCAAGCCCTCTTTTATTAAGGAATAGCACACTCAGTAACACTAGGAAATAATGGATAGATTTCAAGGATTCATTTAAAAATCAAAACCCTATCCTAGAAAACATGATATGAATTGAAACTATAATAAAGATAAATAGAATGGTAGTTGCAAAGTTTAACAAAAAGTGTGAACAACAAATAAATATTCCAACATATTTGCTGTATAACCTTAAAACAATCCCATCCTCATTCTTCTGTTTACTAAGGCAATCATAGCACTAAAAGAAAGCCTAATTTGAGTTTCAGAGATGGTTCACACCTGCATACTTGTTTCAGCAGTAAGGCTTTATGTATAATATAATAGCTGCGCCTTCTATTCTCATCTTGTGGTGGCAGCTGGGCTGATAAGTGCAGCATGTTATGGCTGAATGCCGTCCCGTTAGCCTTCAACCAAAGCAGGTGACGCAATACTGTGCAGACTGTATTGCTTGTGCTGCTTGGCACAAAGCTCCTCTCTAACACTTTGCACCTTGTGATTAGCTTATATAAAAAAAAATTGTCATTGCTGAATCTTTCAAGCTAAACAATCACCAGAAAGTGACTTGATGCCCTTTTACCTATTTTCATTCTGCAAGACAGTGTTCTTTTGAACAATAACAATAAATGAGTCACATAGTTATCAGCTTTCCATGAAACTTTGTTCACAACTTAATAACAATCCATCAGATATTTTAATTGCAACAAGGGAATATAATGCAAAGACCAGGTGGAATAATATAGCCTTTTAGCCCAACGCAGAGGGAAAAAAAAGCCCTGAACCTTAGTTACAGACTCGAGCTGCAGGCAAGGGCCTATAATGAGGGAGAAAGCCTTTAACAACTGGTATAACCTGGGGCAGAAGGACACTTAGGGACAGATTTATCAAGGGATTGTGTTGCCCTTGCGTCATGCAGGGTGTCGCAAGGGCAATGCAATCCCTAAATCAGATTTACCAAGCAATGCAAGGACACCTTGCTTAGCCCTACAGTGCTTGGTAAATCTGAAGTAGCGCAAGGCAGCGCAAGTCACTGCCTTGCGTTACTCTGCCCTGGGAAGGCGTTTCATGGGCGAAGCTTGGGTGTTCCCAAGGATCTACCCATTGGATTTTGGCACATTCCCAGATTTACCAACACTGGCAAACCTGGGAATAAATGTGACGCCTTCCCAGAGGAGGCACAACAAGGAGAAATATCTTTATTTCTCCTCGTTATTTCCTCTTTCTACATTTGTTGCATTCTGCAGCACACTTAGAAAGAGGAAAATGCACCTTGGGATTGTTTTGTGCAGGAAGGTGCGCCTTCCTGCACAAAAACAATCCTGCCTGTAACAAAGGCACCCTTGCAAAATGGCACACGGGTGACTGCGTTGGCGCAAGGCTGCACATTGTGCGCCAGCACAAGAAGAAGATAGGAATGCACCATATAATGGTAAACATGGCACATTTCTACCCTCTGCCTTTCACGCAGCAAGGTGCCTTGCTGCGTTGCGTGAAAGTTTGATATAACTGGGACTCAGTCTACTAGAGCATTCTACTCACTGAAGGTAGGGAGAGTTAAAGAAACATAAGGTGGGGATAAGGGCAATGCGTGCTAATTTTTAGCTAACATTTGGCTACATGCTAGAACCCACCTTGGGAAATTTGTTCATTTTGTTCAGCTGATAATCATTCTAAAAACAGGAGCAAAACAGCTGAGTTGATGCGGATTTTGTAATAGTTATAAATGTCTACAGATCAGGGGACAAAACAGGGAAACTTAAGAAACAACATAGAAGACTTTTGGCATTCAAGAAATCAAATTGGTTTTTGTGAAGAATTGATATGATGTTATACATTTTACAAAATAATAATGGCAAGCATTTCTGGACACTAGCTTATAAAGGTAATTTGGCCCCACAAACAGAAACTAGGGATACTATGCTAGAGAGAATGTGGCATACGTTCATACTAGAAACATTACAATATGAAGGGTGTAACTACCACTCTCGGATAAAACCAAAATTAAATAGAATCACAAGCACTGAAGTAGTCGAAATTTGAAATAGTATGGATAAATCCTAGGCCACAGGGATATATGCTGCATATGTGTTTTGTTTTTTTAAATCAACATATAATGGTGGTAAGTCTCTTAGTTAGATGACTCAACCATATTTTGTAAACAGGCAATGTCCCATCATCCTGATATTGATTTGATGCTCACTGAATGACATGTCTTCTTGTAGTATAATATTGTTGCTTGTAGTAGTGGGACACTATTAACAAACCTGTTTTAATTTGGCTAAAACAGCAATTTGAGACTGTGGTAATGTGCCTTCACCTTGCCTCTTCATGACATCACATGTTTAAGTCTGTCTGTACATTTTGCAAAAAGAAGGGACATTTTGCAGTTGTGTGCAGAATGAGAGGACTTAAACAAAGTGTGAGTGAAGTTGAATGTGACTTGGGTGAAAGTTTGCATGAATTTCAGTGCGGCCAAATTGTATTACAGGTTGGAGGGGAAGGGCCTTTAGACTTTATCATGGTTGAAGGAGAAAAAACTAAAGTTTTATTTGACTCAGTTGCGAAAATTACTATTGTTGCCAACACATTTTTTGAACACAAGTTACAAGGAAAGGTCAAGCTATGCAAATCAGACATCAAACCCTATGCCTATGGAGGTGATCCCATTGAATTGCGGGGGTATTTTTTAGGGCTGGTGGAATATGAGGGTCGTTACACCTCTGGTAAGATCTATGTTTCAAAGAAAGGTGACAGCATTTTGAGTTGGTGGCACCAAAAAGACCTAGGTGTCATGTTAGATCCCAATAGTGATCCCCCATTATTCTTAAGAATATACAACCTGTTAAACTTGTGGGGCATGATGTCTCCTTACAAGAAAAATTGAAGGAAGAATTTCCTCAAGTCTTTGGTGGAAAACTAGGTTGTTTAAAAGGGTACTGTCACAAAATTAAACTTGCACCAGGTTCTGTTCCTGTTTCCTGTTAAGTCCGCAATGTTCCTTTTACAGTAAGAGAAGAGATGTGTAATGAATTGGAGAAGCTTCAAGGTATTATAGAGGAAGTTGAAGGGACTTCGTGGTTGGCTCCAGTTGTAGCTGCAAGGAAGGCCGATGGCTCGCTGAGGTTGTGTGTGGACCTCAGGCAGCTCAACAAGTGCATATTAGTAGACAAATATCCCCTGCCTAATATTTCAGAGCTTTTGACGATAGTGGGTGGTGCTAAGATTTTCAGCACCATAGATTTAACTTCAGCCTATCATCAAATTTTATTGGACGAGTCGTCTAAAAATCTCACTGCTTTTGTCACGCCTTTTGGTACCTTTAGGTTTGTAAGAATGCCTTTTGGTCTGGTGTCGGCAGCCTAATTTTTTCAGCGAGCTATGGAGAAAGTTCTGCACGGTCTGCCTGGAGTCTGCGTATATCAAGATGATATATTGGTCTATGGGTGTGATGGTCTTAAACATGATAGTAGAGTCAGGACAATTCTAGACAGATTAAATTCTCACATTTTCACCATCAAGTTAGAGAAATGTAAGTTTGGTCTCAATAAAATAGACTATTTAGGGCATTTCATAACTAGTGATGGTGTGGTACCTAAGACTGAACTGGTTGATACTATCAGGAATTTAGCTTCACCGTCATCTAAAGAAGAGCTTTTACGTTTTCTAGGGATGGCAGAGTATTAAAATAAGTTTTTAAAAGATTTTGCCGAAGTCACTTATAATATGAGAAATTTATTAAAGAAGGGGGCTAAGTTTGACTGGAATGAAGAGTGTGAATGTGAATTCCATGAAATTAAAATAAAACTCTCTCAGGCACCCAAACTTCGCAACTTTGATCCAAGCAAACCCTCTATTATTGCCACTGATGCAAGTCTCAAAGGATTGGGTGCTGTTTTATATCAAGGTGGTTTTGGTCCAGAGAACACCATTATGTTCATTTCCAGGAGTCTAAGGGGGGCAAAAAGTAAGTACTCTGTCATCGAGAGGGAAGCTCTTGCAGTTCATTGGGCCATTAAGAAGTTGAAGAAGTTTTTGTGGGGCATTACCTTTTTGATCAAGACTGATCACAAACCTTTATGCAAAGTTTTTTCCAGCAAGGGTATTGATTTCATTTCACCTAGGATTTCCAAATGGGTTGTAAGTCTGCAGGCTTATGACTTTTGTGTGAAATATATTCCTGGGTCTGAGAATATCGTGGCTGATACACTGTCCAGGTTAGTTCCTGTAACAAATGTTGATTCACAATTGGATACTGAACAGAGTGATCTATCTTTCAAAAGATCTTCTGATTTTGCTTGTGAAATTGAGTATGAAACTATTTCACGGGAACGATGGCATGAAGCTTGTCGGGAGGAATAAGTTCTTCAGAACGTTATGAAACTCATTTGCTCTGGTTGGCGTAATAAAGAACAAGGAGGTGCATGTTGTAATGAGTTTTGGTGTGTGAGGGATCAGCTATCCTCTAGTGAAGGCTTGTTGTTGAGAGGCCACAGACTTGTGCCTCCAGTTATCTTACGTGAAGAATTAATGGAACTGGCTCATAAATCTCATTTGGGCATTTCCAAAACCAAAGAGAGATTACGGTCTACCTATTGGTGGCCTGGTATGGACCTACAAGTTGAACGTCTAGTGAGAGATTGTGTGCAATGTTCTCTGAGTGAGAAAAGTATGAAAACTAGGACTCAACCCATGCTAATTCGCACACGCCCAAGTGGTCCATGGAAATACATTGCCTTGGACATTTTGGGTCCTGTACAGGGTGATGGCCTGGACACTTATGTCATTGTTGTGATGGATCTTTACTCCAGGTGGCCAGAGATAAGTTTCTCAAGGGTTGTAGACACTAAAACTGTAATCAACTTTCTTAAAGTATTGTTTAGCAGAGAAGGGTTACCAGAGACACTGTTGACTGACAATGGAGTACAGCTTGTCTCGAAAGAAATGGAAGAATTTCTTATGGGGTGTGGAGTTATACATAAGAAATGTGCTCTTTACCATCCTGAGTCAAATGGAACCGTAGAAAGGTTTAATCGTGTCCTGAAGGAGACGATCTCGTTGGCTAAGAACAATTATCTTAACTGGAAAGAAGAGGTTTTAAAAAGGGTCGGTGTATACAGATTTACTGCTCACACAACTACGGGTAAATCTCCTTTTTTCCTATTTCGTGGAAGACAACCGGATACTTTCTTGGAACCTCCATGGGTAAATACATTTCTTTCTGGGAAACGTGTTGACTCACATATGGAAAATTGGAAATTAAGAGAAGATTAAAAGTGTTTGAGTAGCAAAATGCAATATGATTTAAGGCATGCTGTCAAAAACACAAAGGTTGCTGTGGGTGACTTTGTGGTTATTAAAAAACCTGGATGGTGTGCTACTGCTTTCAAGTTTACCAAACCCTTGAAGGTTATTAAATTGTTTAACAACGCAGTCAAAACGTCTGATCATAGGGTGTGGAATCTTGGCAGTTGTTGTGTGCAAGGGAAGGACGGTGGGTAGTGACATTAATTCTGATAAAGATGGTGTTGAAGGTGGAAATAAGCATGATGTGGCCTCGAGGAAAAGATTAGAAAGAACAACTCGTCCTCCTCTATATTTGGAAGACTATGTGGTGTAAATCCTTTCCTGCACTTTTATTATATTTCATTGTTGCATAACCTGTGTTTAATTTTTTATGCTTCTTAACTTCCTTTTCTTTTAACTTATCTTCTGTTTGTTTTTGTATTAGTAAGGGAGATGTGTGGTAATGTGCCTTCACCTTGCCTCTTCATGACATCACATGTAGAGGTTCCAGAATGCTTGCCAGCCTGTGCTGGCAATAGAATGTGTATATTCAAACGGTTACTGAGGCAGAGCTTGTTGGGTGGCTGAGCTGTTCTTCTTGAGTTGCATCTAATAAATTCTTCCTATGAAAATACCAGACCTGCGTACTACATTGATGACTTCACTTCAAGATAACTTTTTAACAGAGACCCGTTTCAGTAGCCGGTTTATAAAGGAATGATCAATAAGTGCTGCATTTAGTTATTTAACCCTGAATTAATTGGAGTATGTTGATGCCTTGCTATGTCTCTTGTAGACTTCAGTAGTGCTTTTGAAACTGTGCATTATTGTATAACGGCATATAGTGAACAAATCTACCATCTGTCATCTTAAAGGGAAACCGAAGCTATAAAGCGGGCATTGAAAGACACAGTGAGTGGTTTGATGGTATGCATTAGTATCTCACTCACTGACACAGGTTACTGCTGGGGAATTGGTGGAAAGTGTTTCTTAGGTAAGGCAACATTCTGGGTACTGCTCCTGGTAGGTGAAATTAACTTTGTGTTAAAGTCCTGTAGGGCAGAGGGACTTCCTCACTGATTTCTAATGAAAAGTGGGATGATGGGGTTTGGCCAAAAATAAGAGTTGGTCTCTTTGAAGTGACAGAGTATATCCATGCCACTCTTAGAGAAGATTGTGAACACTGACAGAAACCTTCACATTTAAATTTCTTCTGGGATGCTTTGAGGCACTTAGGGTAAGTACAGTGGATAACATTGAATAACAGAGATATGAGCAGGGTTCTACTGGTTGTACTGAGTGAGGCTGCTGGGTATAGGATATCCGGGTGGTCTTCTCCGAACAGACATCAATTGCACACAGAGACGGGCCTGAGAATCAACTGAGATAGCGAGATGTGTACCAGTTAAAGCGAACAAGGTCTATTGGGATGTGAGGCTAAAGGTGACAAGTCGTTCCTGCAGCATTTATCACCATCTTGAATAACAACTGATGATTCAGTAGTTTAACAGCGCGCTCAAGGAAGTCCTGGAGAATGTTGTGTGAGGCACATGATTTTTAACACAGTTACACATCAGATGTCACAGCCACTGCAAAATACAGTGACAAATCTATGGAGCTTGGCTGCAGGAGGTCCAGATGTTTGAAATTATTGTCACAACAACTTGCCTATGTGTGACACACTGCATCTGATGGGGTTACAACCCTCAAGGAAAAATGTCTGTATTCTTATTATGTGTGTGTGTTTTAGATCGTTGTGCTTTCAACCCTGGGTGAGTGTTGGGGGGTTGCATGAGTAACAGGGAAATTGGATGCAATTAGAACTGATGATGAGTTTCAATGTCCTAGGTTTGTTGTACCCCCAGTAATTTTCCACTGTGGGGCTGATTATGAGTTGAACAGTAATGGTGGGGTGGTTGATCCAAGTGTGAAAATAACATACCGTGTGAAAACACCGTGCCTGTACTGTGCAATTATGAGTTAAACCCCTTGTAATGGATATTTGCCAATGTGAGACCAGATTTATCAGTTGTAAATCCACACAGAATTCCCAGGTCCGTGGGGTTTAACACACGCTATGAGCAGGTGGTAACTATATGTTGTGGTCTCCATTTGGAATGAGGGTAGGGGTAGGTGGTGTGGGTAGTAGAGGAGGCTAAGGGGAAGCTAAGCATTGCATGCTCCCCAACCACCAGAAAAAAATAGGGTAAGAGTTTTGGCTGCTCCTGCAGTTTTTCTGGGCCAAATTACCACCTAGTAAAATTGGGTCCAGTCTTCCCCAGCCCCGGAAAGCTGGATAGTGGAACACCAGCCCACACAGAATCAGGTGGAGCAGAATTCCATATGGTAATTCCACTACATCTGACTTATACTCATGGCCTGAATAGGGATTGCCTACAAGAGTTGAAAGAAGAAACATAATTGGGCTTTCCACTGGCAACATCAAGGTTTCTAATTTAGGTAGCATCAGGCAGGGTCATCATATAAATGATGTCTCAATATGCCTGGAAGACCAGTAGACATCAATATGAGACATCCTGGGAGTATTAGTGCTGTAATTGATGATGAGGATGATGATGCTTGATTAAGTAATGAAGATTGTTTTTTTTGTTTTCTCTGGACTGCAACTTTAAGGGCGCCATTGAGCATTAATTTGCTCCTCCATCCCAGCTATACAATCAAAAGGGAACCTTTCGATCAGGAATGGCCTGCTACTGATAGCTCCTTTTTCCCGTAAAATCTCCATAGGAGGTAGTACCTTTTCAGTACAGACATGCAAATTATGGAATAAACTGCGATAGAAGATCAGATATAGCAACAGCCATTTGCAATCCAGAAGAGCCATAATGTCCTGGCTTTTCCCTTAAAAAGAGCCAAAAAAACGTAAGCAGCAGCAGCCCGTGCAGGTAAGAGCGGTGGGGACGGGTGGGGGGGAGATTTCGACATGTGATGATGATGGAAAATTAATTTATTATTTAATTTTTCCCTGGTCATCGTCCGTCGAAATCCCCCCCCTCCTGCCGGCCCGACCGCCCCACCGCTGTTACCTGCATAGGCCATGGCTGAACGTAGGTACACAGCCCTGACTAATTTGCAACTGCTGCTTAAAAACCCATCCTCACACTTCTTTGCTTTCCCCCACACACATAAAACAGACTCATAAGCTACTGCTTGAAGTTTGGAGCACACGCCCTGGTCAACGCACAAGACACTGATACACAAAACTAATACATTGCACCACCACCAACACCGTTCTCTAATTCATGCATCTCTGAATCAGAACCCCAAGTCTACAGTGTATAGGAACCTAAAAAGGATTATATAACCCTACAGTATAATACAACGATTTTACATGTGGCTTCAGAAATTGCATCATTGATTTTATCACTGATAACAACACACTTGGCATCACAAATAAAATCATTGATGACACCACATCACATGTATATGTGTACTTGCACTCTGAAGCTCACCAGTTCAGAAGAACTTGCAATTTTCCATCACTCTTATTCAGATGGAAAAGAGATGGACGCGCCAAGTGTAAAATCTATGAGAGTCGTACGAAGTGGGAAAACCTTTAAGGAAGCAACTCAAAACAAGTATGATAAATTGATGCCAATATTATATGGGGGAAGACAAGTGTATGGTAACAGTACATGCCTAGCAGGGCTTTCTTTTGAGAGCTCCTAACAATTGATGATATCGAGAAAGTGGTGCAGTCAGTAGCGGCTGCTACCGATTGGGAGTGGTGAGGCGGGGGCTCCCGATGCAGCATTGAGATTGGGCTGAGCGCCGAACCACGGCGCTCAGACGGGGACTGGGAGGCTTTCCATGTTCTCACCAGGATGTGTAAAGCAAGCTTGGTGGGGAAGATGCAAAGTGCGCAGGACTGTTTGGCCGGCCCTAGAGGGCCGGCCCAGTAGTCCTGCGCACTTTACCCCTTCTATGCTCATGACGGAATGGTTCCGTCATGAGCATCGGTGCCCCTGTGCTCATGACGGAACCATTCCGTCATGAGGCCAGGAGCACGAATCCCTCTGCTGCAGACAGCAGAGGGATTTCTATTTCACCCCTGTGACCTTGGGAGCTGGGGAAGAGCTTCCCCAGCTCCTGAGGGCCCCCTCCTGGTTTCTGTGCCATGAGGATCAGTGCCCACGTCGCGCTGTCCTCATTGCACAGAAATCGAAGCTGAAATGAGCCTTTAGGCTCATTTCAGTTTCACTTTCTATGTGCTCAGGGGGCTATCTCAGCCCCGGGCACGTAGAAAGACGGGAGAGGTATTATTGGAAGGAGAATCTCCCCTTTCCAATGGCACCCTTCCCAGTGGATCCCTGCTTGGGGATCGCCACAGGAGGGCGATCCCCAAGCAGGGATCCACCCACTAGACACCAGGGAGGGGGAGCGGCCCTTGGGCAAGGGCTTTTGCTCCCCCAATTTTGTTTTGGTGCGATTTAGTCTTTGTGCCCCCCTGGGGAGCAGATGGGGGCAGTAGCCCCCAATCTGCCCCCTCGGGGGTCAAAAGCCCACTAGACCCCAGGGATATTTTTGTTTGCCGCATAATTTTTTAGGGTGGGGGCTGCCCATAAAGGGCATGTCCATGCCCCCACCCCGCAAAATTTACAGCCTTTCTGCCCCCCCTGGGGGGCAGCTGGGGGCATTAGCCCCAAATCTGCCCCCCCGGGCAGGCAAAAAGCCCAGTAGACGCCAGGGATTTATGGGCAAATTTTAATTACGGTGGGGCATTGGCATGCCCATTTTGGGCATCTCCCACCCTAATTAAAATTTGCCCAAAAAACTCCCTGGCGTCTAGTGGACTTTCTGCCCCCCCTGGGGGGCAGATGGGAGCATTAGCCCCCAATCTGCCCTGCCGGGGGGGGGGCAAACAGCCCACTAGTTGCCAGGGATTTTTTTGGGGCAAATTTGAATTAGGGTGGGGGCTGCCCAAAATGGGCATGCCCATGACCCCACCCCCTCCCCGCAAAAACTACAGCCTTCCTGCCCCCCCTGGGGGGCAGATGGGGCAGTAGCCTTCAATCTGCCCCCCCGGGGGGGCAAAAAGCCCACTAGACGCCAGGGATTTTTGGGGCAAATTTAAATTAGGGTGGGGGCATTGGCATGCCCGTTTGGGCAGCCCCCACCCTAATTAAAATTTGCCCAAAACTCCCTGGCGTCTAGTGGCTTTGCCCCCCTGGGGGCAGATGGGGCATTAGCCCCCAATCTGCCCCGCCGGGGGGCAAAAGCCCACTAGACGACAGGGAGTTTTTTGGGGCAAATTTGAATTAGGGTGGGGGCTCCCAAAACAGGCATGCCCATGCCCCCACCCCCTCTCCCGCAAAAGTAACAGCCTTCCTGCCCCCCCCTTGGGGGGCAGATGGGGCAGTTGCCCCCAATCTGCCCCCTCGGGGGGCAAAAAGCCCACTAGACGCCAGGGATTTTTTTGGGCAAATTTTAATTAGGGTGGGGCATTGGCATGCCCGTTTGGGCAGCCCTCACCCTAATTACAATTTGCCCAAAACACTCCTGGCGTCTAGTGGGCTTTGCCCCCTAGGGGCAGACGGGGGCATTAGCTCCCCAATCTGCCCCGTCGGGGGGGCAAAAAGCCCACTAGACGCCAGGGATTTTTGGGCAAATTTTAATTAGGGTGGGGGCTGCCCAAAACGGGCATGTCAATGCCCCCACCCCCACCCGCAACAATTACAGCCTTTCTGCCCCCCTGGGGGAGATGGGGGCAGTAGCCCCCAATCTGCCCTCCCGGGGGTAAAAGCCCACTAGACGCCTAACGATTACGCTGGCTTTTTATGTGTGGGGGTGGGGCTGCCCAGAATGGGCATACCAATGCCCCTACCCCCAAAAAAATAGCCACAGTGTTTCTGCCCCCTTGGGGGCATATCGGAGCAACCCCACCCCCAATATCCCCCCCAGGGCGGCAGAAAGCCGACTAGGCACGCATTTGTTTTTAGCAATATGCCTACCTGTGGATTTTGGGCCCTAGCGCAGCTGGCATATAGGGAAACCTAGCAAACCTGTACATTTTTGAAAACTAGACACCCAGGGGAATCCAGGATGGGGTGACTTGACTGGCTCTCACCAGGTTCTGTTATCCAGAATCCCTTGCAAACCTCAAAATGTGTATAAGAAAACACATTTTCCACACATTTCTGTGGTGGAAAGTTCTGGAATCTGGGTGGATCCACAAAATTCCACTCACCCCGCATTCCCCAAAGTCTTCCGACAAAAATGGTACCTCACTTGTGTGGGTGGGTCAAGTACCCGCGACAGGCAAGGGCCCAAAACCTAGTGAGGCAACATCAAAATTACCTATCACAAACCAACCTGGTTTTGCACGGGGGGTTACCTGGGTTTTAGGCCCCGGGGTCGGCGGCCATCTAGGGAAACCTACCAAACCCACACATTTCTGAAAACTAGACACCCGGGGGATTCCAAGGAGGTATGGCTTGCGTGGATCCCCCAACGTTTTCTTACCCAGAATCCCCTGCAAACCTGAAATTTTGCTGAAAAAAATCACTTTTTTCACACATTTGTGTGTGGTAAAGTCGTGGCATCACCGGGCTGACACAAATTTCCTACCAGCCAGCGTTCCCCCTGGTCTCCCGATAAAAATGGTGCCTCACTCGGGTGGGAGGCCCAAGTACCCGCGACAAAACAGAACCTGGTGAGAGCCAGTCAAGTCACCCCATCCTGGATTCCCCTGGGTGTCTAGTTTTCAAAAATGTATAGGTTTGCTAGGTTTCCCTAGGTGCCGGCAGAGCTAGGGTTCAAAAACTACAGCTAGGCACTTTGCAAAAAAAGGGTCATTTTTCACTGTGAAAATGTGGTGTGTCCACGTTGCGTTTTGTGCTGTTTCCTGTCGCGGGCACTAGGCCTACCCACACAAGTGAGGTACCATGTTTTTTGGAAGACTTTGGGGAATGCGGGGTGGGTGGAATTTTGTGGATCCACGTAGATTCCAGAACTTTCTACAACAGAAAAGTGAGGAAAATGTGGTTTTTGACAATTCTTTAGGTTTGCAAGGGATTCTGGGTACCAGAACCTGGTGAGAGCCAGTCAAGTCATCCCATCCTGGATTCCCCTGGGTGTCTAGATTTAAAAAATGTATAGGTTTGCTAGGTTTCCCTAGGTGCCGGCAGAGCTAGGGTTCAAAAACTACAGCTAGGCACTTTGCAAAAAAAGGGTAATTTTTCACTGTGAAAATGTGGTGTGTCCACGTTGCGTTTTGTGCTGTTTCCTGTCGCGGGCACTAGGCCTACCCACACAAGTGAGGTACCATTTTTCTCGGAAGTCTTTGGGGAACGCGGGGTGGGTGGAATTTTGTGGATCCACGCAGATTTTAGAACTTTCCACCACAGAAAAGTGAGGAAAATGTGTTTTTTTTGACAATTTTTTAGGTTCGCAAGGGATTCTGGGTACCAGAACCTTGTGAGAGCCAGTCAAGTCACCCCATCCTGGATTCCCCTGGGTGTCTAGTTTTCAAAAATGTATAGGTTTGCTAGGTTTCCCTAGGTGCCGGCAGAGCTAGGATTCAAAACCTACAGCTAGGCACTTTGCAAAAAAAGAGTCATTTTTCACTGTGAAAATGTGGTGTGTCCACGTTGCGTTTTGCGCTGTTTCCTGTCGCGGGCACTAGGCCTACCCACACAAGTGAGGTACCATTTTATCGGGATACTTAGGGTAACACAAAATTGTAGAGCAACTGTTATTATCTATTGACTTTCGATGCATTTCTGCCTTCCAAATGAAAGACAATGTGTAAAAAAGAAGTCATTTAGAAAAATGACCTATAATTCTCATGCTAGTATGGGTACTCCCAATTTCTGAAATGTGCAAATATCTACTGTTTCTAAATTCTATATTTTGTTCCCATTTCAGAAATACATAGGTGTCTTTCATACCGATTTTTCCATGTATAAATTTTCCCAGAATAATTGCTATATACCCGGGACATAATAAAAAACCATTGCAAGACGCTGCTCAGTTATTGGCTCTGGGTTCGTCGGGTTCTTGGTGAACCTACAAGTCCTATATATCACCACAACCAGAATGGTCCAGCGGATGTAATGGTATATTGCTTTCAAATAGCTGTCATAATTAGAAGAAGTTACAGGTGAAAACGTTGACACAAATGGCTGTTTTTTCCAACTAATTTTCAATTTTTCCTATATTTAACTGTTTGTTTCTATAAAGAAAACTTGAAAGATCTACACAAATGACCCCTTGCTGAATTCAGTATTTTGTCTACTTTTCAGAAATGTATGGCTTTCTAGGATCCATTATTGCTTTCATACCCATTTCTACCATTAACTGGAAGGAGGTTGAAAGCACAAAAATAGCAAAAATAGGCTATGTCCCAGAAAAATGCCAAAACTGTGTACAAAATGTTGGTTTTCTGACAAAAGTCTGCTTGTCCCTGAAAGCTGGGAAGATGGTGATTTCAGCACCACAACCCCTTTTTTGATGCCATTTGCAGGGAAAAAATCAGATGCTTTCATCTGTAGCCCTTTTTTCGCATTTTTCCCCAAAAAACCAACATTTAGCTGTATTTTGGCTAATTTCAGGGTCCCCTCCAGGGGAATCCACGAACCCTGGGTACCTTTAGAATCCCCATGATGTTGGAAAAAAAGGACGCAAATTTGGCATGGATACCTTATGTGGTCAAAAAGTTACAGGGCCCTAAGCGAGAACTACCCCAAATAGCCAAAAAAAGGCTTAGCACAGATGGGGCAAAGGCCTAGCAGCGAAGGGGTTAAGGAGTGCAAACCACTCCTCTCCCTGCTCTGGTCAGCCCCGCCCGCGAGCCACTGACTTCAATAGGAAAAAATAAAATGATAATAACGATACATTATTATCATTTTATTTTTCCTATTGAAGTCAGTGGGGCGGCCCTCCTCCGTCTTAGCGGAGGAACCGCCATTGGGTGCAGTAAGAGGGAGAAAGAGAGAGAGGAAGAAAGACAAGCATTTGCAATGCAATCGGTCTTGCCTTTGGGACCCTATAAGTATTTATCCATGCAGCAAGAGTGAGAAAAATAGGTAAACTTATTCATAGCTGCTGTTACGAAACGCCACGGAAATACGAATACGTGCCCAGGACCACACAGTGTCTGCAGCGCATTTAAGAAACATATCATGAGAGACGGAAGGGGGGTAGCGGCAAGCAGTTAGGACAGGGCAGCAATCATCAACAGGCTTTCTCATGTAATGGCCCCGTGGCTAATTTTAAAAAAATTTAAAAAACTGAATGTAATGTAATTGATGCTCTTGTAAAGCGCTCGAGTTACGTTATAACACTGCCAAACACGCACTGAATAGAGAGAAGATAGGAGACCACCGGAGAGGCTTTCCTAAAACTGAAGGAGTCATCTCAAAGTGAAGTCTATGAAATATGGGGTGTGGGAGTGGGCATATTCTGTGTAATGAAAACGAAGACAACACAAGGAACAATAACTTGTCTGGCTACTTCCAAAAGTCACAAAAGATTAAGCAGTCTATCACAGGCTGTAGGTGTAAACACTTAAAAAACAAACAAAAAAACAGCTTCTTTCCCTGGATACCCTATTCAAAAATATAAACCACAAAAAAAGGACATTCTCAAAACATCTTATTTTGTCACTTGGCGCTCACCCCTACATTTGCATTTTTGTCGAAAAAAGACATTATGGGAAACAGACACTTTGGAATGCTTCAAAACTATTGGGGATAAAAAAAAAGCCACAAAATGGATTTGGGGTGTGGGTGGCAAGACAAAGGATACAGTGGAATGGAAAGCATTGCACATTACATCAGGCCAAGCTGGTCTCTTGCATATAGTTTATAAGCTAATAAGGCACTTCAAAGTGCTAAAGGAAACAGAAGAGGAAGGACAAAGTCAGACAAGAGAATGTCCGACACCAATCAAAGCAAAAACCCAAAGATGCTAAGTCTGGAGAATTTATCTGATGGAGGAGGCAGGGTATTGGGAACCCTTGAAAAGATAAGGACACGCTATGATCTGCAGCGATGCTAAGAGATTAGAGTTTAAATCCCGGCTTCCCTAGACACAGTGTTTGATGTAGGCAAATCAATTCAACTGCAATTGTGGTGGGTTCTTTAGCTAAGTTTGGGGCACTCACACTTTACTGTCCTTTTTTTTTAAGTTTAAAAAGAGATTTTATTTGCAAAATAATTAAATACAATATGGTACAAACAAGATAAAACCTTACATTTAAGTTAACAATTTAAGAAAAAATGCAAGAGAGAAAGGGAAGGGAGAGGAGAGAAAGACAATCATCAAGTTCTAATAATACTTATAATCACATTTAAAGGAATCACATCAAAGTCGAGAATAAAAAGGATCAAAGAAATAAATAATTAATACATCACTGTAAAATATGATACATGAAAAAGCACTCATGGAGGTTTAGGAACTTCCTCAATTTGGGGATTATGAGAACAAGTATTCATGGCAGAAGTATTTAAAAAAGTAGTTATAGGTTGCCAGAGAGTCACGTTTAATCACGAGTGAAATGGGAGAGAGATATGCCCTATCCAATCTGTGGTTGTAACAGACTGCATACCACCAGGCCCGATAAGATATGTTTGCAGAATTCTTCCATTCCCTAGTGATTTGCTGAAAAGCAACAGCAAGGAGAAGGTCTATTATGGAAAAATTGGTTAACTGGGAATCCCAATCATCAGAGACGCTCCCTAGGAAAATGTTAATAAATGTAAGGGGGACTTGTGTATGAAAAATAACATTTATTTGTTTCCAAACCTGTGTCCAAAAGGTATAAACATATTGGCATTCAAATAACATGTGTTTTAAATCTGCTTTATTAGAAGAGCAAGACCAACAGGAAAGGGGAAGAGATTGATTTATCTTGTGTAAAGAAACAGGAGTGAACATGAGTCTATTATATACGTAAAAAAGCGTTTGAGTGGTATTGGCTGCTCTGGAAGATCTTCTTATTTTTAACCATACCTTGTTCCAAATGTGGATAGGGAAAGTAGTTTGGAGATCCGCTTCCCAGAGTGACTCTACCTCTGTTTTCTCTCTAATGGAAGGATGAGGAAGAAAATGTTTATATAAGTGAGAAGCAGAAGGAGTAGATTCCAAGATTGCAATTAAATTAGATGGGGAGTAGAAGATGTTTGGGAAGGCATAAAAGTATTATAAGTATCTTGAACTTTTGTAATTAAAGAGTTGAATTTAGTTTCCCATGACGAAGGCAGCGAAAATTACGCTTTAGCGTTGGTAAACGAGATGCAAAGAGTATCCTGAAAAAGTTGAGAAACCCAAAGAAGACCCTTAGCATGCCAAGTCTTCCAAAAGATAACTTTATTATTAATACGAATATGACGGTTATACCAAATGGAGGAATGTAAGAATTGATCCTTGTGGGATTTGTGGCAAATAAAAATAGGTTGAAAGATTTTTGAAATATTATTAAAAATAGGAAGAGATAAGGATAAAGGTCTGCGTGTAAAAGATAAGAATTCTTTAAAGGAAAACGGATGTAAAAGGTCTTTTCGATATTGACCCATAGAGGTAAATCTGAGGTATCATTCTCCTGAAGAAGGAAAGCAGATTGTTTGAGGAAAAATGCCATATGATAAGAGTGAAAGTCTGGAAAGTTAACACCCCCATACATTTGGGTCTTTTAAGTTTCTGAAGAGACAAGCCTGGTTTTTTATTATTCCATAGAAATTTTGATAAGATGGAATAAATTAATTTATATTGGGAAAGAGGAATATTTATAGGAAGATTGGATATATAAAAAAGAATTACAGGGTCTAGCATCATTTTTATCACATCCAAACGGCCCCACCAGGACAGGAACAAAGGATTCCACCTGGAAGTAAGATTTTTCAAGGTTAGTTGCAATTCTTTTAGATTCAAGGATACAGTTTCTTTAATAGTAGGCATGAACCATAAACCAAGATATTTAATTTTGTCCGGTTTCCAACGAAAATTCGAGGAGATATAATCACATGAAAACATACTTTATTTAGGGGAAGAATTTCACATTTATCAAAATTTAGTTTATACCCTGAAACTGAAGCAAAACTTTGTACTTCCGCTAGGAAGGCTGCAAGAGAGGCCTGTGGGTAAGAAAGAAAGAGTAAAATATCGTCAGCATAGACAGAAGCCTTTAGATGGTTTTCACCGTATTGAAAGCCAGGAATTTGGGAATTAGTACGAATCTTTATCAGAAATGGTTCAAGAGCAAGAATAAAAAGAAGAGGAGAAAGGGGGCACCCTTGTCTAACACCCGATATAAGGGAAATGAGGGAGAGAGAAGGCCATTGACTAAAATAGATGATGTAGGAGACGAATATAAAAGAGAAACATAATCAATAAAAGTTTTACCAAAACCAAACCAGGAAAGGGTAGAGAAGAGAAAAGACCAACTCACTCGATCGAAAGCTTTTTCAGCATCTAGGGAAATAGCCGCCAAAGAATGTTTATAAGATTTGGATTTACTAAGAACATTGAAAAACAATCTAATATTATCTGCAATATGACGACCTTTAATAAACCCACATTGTTCCCCTCCAATTAATTGAGGTAATAAGGATTCCAGACGGAGGGCTAATATTTTTGCGAAGATTTTATAATCTAAATTGATTAAAGAAATGGGTCTATAATTTTTACACAATAGGGGATCTTTATTTTCTTTGGGAAGAAGACAAATTAAGGCATCCTGGAAAGAACCACCGGAAGATTTAGAAGATATGAAGAAAAGAAAGAGTTGATGTAATTTAGGAATGAGTAATTGAGAAAAATGAGAATAAAATTCAATGGTAAACCCATCTGGGCCCGGTGCCTTACCGTGTTTAATATTACGGATTGCATTAAGGATATCTTGTAGTTGAATTTCTTTATCTAATGAAGAAAAGTCTACATTAAGATGAGAAGGAGGATCAATGGAAGACAAATATTGATGGATATTATCTTGAGAGGTAGAAGAATCAGGTGTATAAAGTTCTTGATAAAAATTTGTAAACTCAGCTAGAATATCTTCATTCTTATAAAGCAAAGGAATTCCTCAGCACACGTCTGTTATGTCACAATATACATAAACATGCTTGATGTGAGCATAAGTAAAATACAAGTAGGTAAGTTCTTATTTCTTTTTTCCGTTTTATTTTCCGATGTTCAGACAGCCGACACGTGTTTCAGTCGCTACATGGGAAATTATCCCGCGACTTTATCAAGGCTGCATAAAAACAGAATGAATACTGAATGTATCACCTTCTTTAAATTGGGTGTACAGAACTAGTCAGAGATTACATTCAGCGGCCGGTGCCATGCTTCATCACAATATGTTATCTCATTGGTTGTGTGCCCACATGCACAAAATATAATACACCAGAAACATTGAATCATTTTTTTTTTCTCAAATGTGTCCCAATAATCTGTAGATCAAAAGATCCAGAATCCCAAAGGAAGAAGATGGAGTAGGAAGAATTCCGTGGTATAGTCTCAGTAGTAAGTGCAATATAAACCATATATAATGCCAGTCGGTAGTGTCAAAATATAATCTACTCAGACCGTGTATGACGACTCCAAGAATGGACATTCCTGGGGTGAGATGGGAGTGGAGCCCAAAAGGGTGAAGTAAAAACAATTTTTATTTTGACTTAATTTAACAAAAAACCAAATTATGTTGGGTAAATACCTATTGTCTTCCTGTGTATAAACCCTGTAAAGAAACCAGAAAACGCCCTGAGTATAAAAAGGACCATCAGGCAAAAGTCACATAAAGCTAATGTTGCAAACTCAAAGTAACAATTGGTCCACCTACTTTATTAGTGGTGTTAATTCCAACCCACACTGGGATTCAATATCTCGCGACGTCTCACTTCTCAATGTTAAATCCAAGGGATCCCTGTGTGTCCCAGAAGTTCAGAATCTACAAAGATATAGCCAGTCATGTGTCACTCCATAATAATATATAGTTCAAATTGAATACATCCTCCAATCTCATTGTTAACTAACCATGTGATATTTATCTTCCCTGTGTAATGTCAAACTCTATTTTTACAAGCCCCAATAGTCAAAATCTAGGTGCAGAATGACCACTCTAATACCACACCATTCGTCATAACACTGAATACAGCTTGACATTAAAACAAAACTATTCCGTTTATATCCGCTTTATCTATCTCCTCATAATGATGCTAGAGTACCATTCGATCCTTCTAGTAAATCGTAAAGGTAAGCTTCCTCTATTCCTGTGCTATATCTAGAGTGTCGACGAGCTAAAGTGAATCCGTCATGCTAGTTGCTCCATTAGCGCTATCATGCTAACGATGAATCTGACAACGAGAACTCAAAATATTCTATTCTTCCATAAAGTCCAATGCCCCCTGGCCGTTGATCCCCTTACCTTATTTCTTAGTAGTTTGATCCCACACACGGACGTCGCTCCTCGTGTTGCCGAGTACGGTGCACGAATGAGGCTCCCGTTTCCTGCCATTATATACCGGCTTCACTCAAGTTTCATAGAAACCGAGGAAGGACAGCTATCCAGTTTCTCAGCAATCAGAGAAGAAGGACTCATATAACCTAGTTGCATAACGGCGGCCATCTTGTAGCAACACTAAGTCCCTAACATCAGTATGTTCTTATTCATTAAGGTGCAAAGCGGTCTTCTGGCAGCAACAATAACTATAGCCTATAAAATAATCCGATATATCATTACGGGGCTACCGTTATTGTGCGGGAAACGCAGTGATATAGTCCTGTATGCAGACACTGCATCCTGCATTACAGACACAAGGGCTGATATAGTGTAGCGTAAGGGGTATAAAGATAAGGTGTGTTGAGGCTGTATATTATGTCATTTTCTTGTGAAAGGTGCCTCATGGTCTATGATACATGCATTTTCCATGCTTCATGAACATCTATATAGTGACATGTCTATATGCAAAGGGCAGTGTGAAAGTGCCGAGCAGGTGTTCCATTCTAATCCTATTTTACTAGGTGCATATTCTTTATCTCCATCTCTTCAGGGTCCTGATTGCCATAACATAGTTAAGGAGATTAAAAAATTGATTTCTATCTGCAAATATTTAAAACATTAGTGCTCATGGGGAAAATAACGTAATAAATGTAATTAGCATTGAGATATAAAACAAAACAAATAGCAAACAATAAATAATAAGAGAAAAACATTATATACTCCGTATATTTGACTCACATACAGATGTATCTGTAATTAGCCATGTTGTAACAGTGAGTCATTGAGTCATTTTTGTCTTGATGAGGAGACCTACGGAGAGTATTAATGTGTGGGGAGCAGAACTAATACCTGGAGTGTGGCGACTCCATGCATTCATCTTCCCAAAAAGTAGTGTAATTCAGGGTCAATGTTAAGCCCTATCTCTGTACTACGTAGTCTAAGGATCCAAAGTGCCTCTCGTCTACGCAAGGCCAATTCTCTGTTTCCCCTCTTTGGTGTCGCTGGACCTGTTCTATACCATAGAATTCAAACTGCTTGTGAGCTGTCTGAGCTTGACACTGTGTCACGTGAGCGGCAATGGGATATCTCACATCTCCCTGCTTGACCGCCCTTATGTGCTCGCTTATCCTCTCACGTAATGTCCTGATGGTGCTGCCTACATATCTTTTCATGCATCTGCATTCAATAATATAGACAACAAATTTCGTCATACAGTTAATGTTAGTCACTATGTTGTAAACTCTGTCGCCCGGACCCTTAAACTCAGTTGTTCCGTTACAAGCCCATTTGCAAGAACTGCAGTGCCCACATCCATAGAAGCCTTTTGTCAGCGATGTCAGCCAGTTGTTTTTTCTTTCACACCTTGGGTAACTTGGGCTAAGTATGTTCCTGAGTGACAAGCCTCGTCGGTATGTGATGTTGGGTGTGTCAGTGATGAATTCACTAAGTGATTTGTCTGCCTTGAGTAAATGCCAATGTCTGTTCAGACTACGACGTAAGACACCAGACATGTTATTGAACCCAGTCACCATACGTACTTTACCCTCCTTACGTCGATGCTGTGAGCCTTCTCTGAGTGTGTCTTGTCTCTTTACCCTGAGTATCCTCTTCTCAGCATTCCGTAAGGTAGTTTCGTCATAGCCCCTATTTCTAAAGCGGGCTAACACTCCCTTCTTACATTCTTCATACTCAGGTTCAAAGCTGCAGTTCCGTCTCACTCTGACGAGTTCCCCATAGGGGATTGATCTTATCTGATATGAAGGGTGGGCACTAGATGCGTGAAGTAGTGCATTACAGGCTGTCTCTTTCCGAAAGAGTCTGCTGTGAATCTTATTTTCCCTTATGTACAGTTCTACATCTAGAAAGGAAATCATACTTTTGCTGTACTTGAAAGTAAATTTAATGTTAAAGTCATTTTCATTCAAGTACCTAAGGAAGTCAGTCAACTTGTGTTCCGTGTCGGTCCAGATCATAAGGCAGTCGTCAATATACCTACCCCAGTAAAGAATGGAATCGTTCCATTCTATTCCTTGTGGGCTCCAGATCATCTTCTCCTCGAACCTGCCCATGAACAGATTCGCGTACGAAGGAGAAAATCTGGAGCCCATGGCCACCCCCTGCTTCTGTCTGTACCATTGTTCTTTAAACAGAAAAACGTTATTATCAAGGATAAGCTCGATCATTTCGATCAGCATTTCCGTGTGACTCCAAGCGCTGGCTGATCTGGTGTTCAGTATTCTCCTGATCGCACTTAAGCCAGTGTCTCTCCTGATGCTAGTGTATAGCGCCGTTACGTCAAGAGTAACTAATGTCATATGGTCATCCCAATTCAGGTCGGCCAGGACTCCTAGTATATGTTTGGTGTCGCGGATATGTGATGGTAAATTCTTCACCATTGGTTGTAGAAATGTATCTACATACTCTGAGATTCTCTCCGTCGGTCCATCAATACCAGAAATGATGGGTCTACCTGGCGGAAAGGGCATATCTTTATGAACCTTAGGTAATGTATAAATGCAGGGGTACTTTGGCCTGTCTACTCTCAAATATGTGTACTCATTATCATCCAGTAGCCCTTGACCATGCCATTGTTTCAGGTGCCTGTTCAGGTGTTCTGTCAAGGTCCATATCGGGTTATTGGGGAGAGGCTCATAGCACTGTTGGTCACCCAGTTGTGATAACAGTTCGTTGTCATAATCTGTGCTGCGCATAACCACAATATTCCCCCTTTGTCAGCTTCCTTAATCGTGATGTCTCTGTCGTTCATCAAATTCTTAAGGGCCTTACGTTCACCATTTGTGAGGTTATCATTTCTGGTCTTGATATGTGTTTTCTTATCTGTCTGTCTGTCTAGATCTGAACTGACTAGCTTGTAAAAAATGTCTATCTAGACACCAGACTCCTCCTATCAATTACAGACTGTGAGGATGAAATTGTGACATCTGAAATGATTATGCGTGATCTGAATGTAACGAGTGACTGGAGCATTACTAGCAATTTGAAAGAGAAATCGAAATGGACACCTACGTTGTTTACGGGCAACGGGTAGTAATAGGAATTTTATTAACTAAAAGGGAAACAGATACCCATCTTCCTAGATCATCAGAATCTTGTGAGAGCACTTGAACATCTAAACGTTTGTGACATAGAATAGCTACACCATTACGCTTACCATTACCTGGGGAAGCAAAAACAAGGTTTACCCATTGTCGTTTAAGCTTGGCAACTTCTTTATCCACAATATGCGTTTCTTGAAGCAAAGCAATATCACATTTTGAATTGGAAAGATAAGTTAAAACTCTCTGACGTTTTATAGTTGAACCTAAACCTTTAACATTCCATGATATAATTCGCAAAGCCATCTATTTAGAATAAAACATGTTAAATGAGATAAATAAGAGAAATGGAAAGAAATGAAATGAGTAATGGTAGAAAAGAGATATATACACATTATAAAGATTCTAAAAAGTAGAAAAAAGCTGGAATATATATAAAATAAAGAATAAGATGTGATTGTAAATGAGAACATTAGTAAAGTGATATGCAAGGAAGAGAGAAAGAAGTAAGATCCATGATATAAAAAATGAAAGGATTGTCGAAAGAAGGAAAAGTAAAAGAGAGCGAGAAAGAGAGAATGATAATGAGAAAGAGAGAAAAGTGGAAACAAACACTAAATATACATAAGACCAAACAAAAACACCAAAAAAGACATACCAAAAACGAGGGTGGTGAAACCACATAAGGAAGATGACACAACGGACCAGACACCTCAGGGCAAGGTCGGGAGGGAAAGACACGCCATCCAAACGAACTCGATAATCACAAGGTCAAGTAAAACAGGATACCGCATCTAGATAGTTGATAGAAGAACAAGAGAACAAAGAACTATGAAAAAACAATTAAAAACTTGTATAGTCAAACATCAAATCAGAGGAAAGCCAATAGACAACATTGCAAAGGAAAGGTAAATATGTAATTATAGCATCAATCAATCAATCAATCACGCGTTTGTTAAGCGCACCTACTCACCCGTAAGGGTCTCAAGGCGCTGGGGGAGGGGGGTTTCGCAGGTTCCAGTCCATCAAGGAGGGGGTCCGTCGAAGAGCCAGGTATTGAGGTTTCTCGTGAAGATGGGGAGAGATGTTGTCTATCTGAGGTGGAGCGGGAGGGCGTTCCAGGCTCTGGCCGTGAGGAAGGAGAAGGAGCGGCCGCCTGATCCGGTCTTTCTGGTGCGGGGGACCACGGCGTAGGAGACCTGGGCTGATCGTAGGGTCCTTTGGGGTGCGTGGAATTTGAGTCGGCTGTTCAGGTATGCTGGTCCGGTGTCATGGAGGGCCTTGTGAGCGTGGGTGAGCATCTTGAAGGTGACTCTAGCTTCGATGGGGAGCCAGTGGAGTGTGCGCAGGTGCTGGGAGATGTGGCAGTGTCTTGGCAGGTTGAGGACCAGTCTTGCTGCGGCGTTCTGGATGTTCTGTAGCTTGCGTGTGAGGTTTTTGTTTATTCCGGCGTAGAGTGCGTTGCCGTAGTCGAGTCTGCTGGTGACCAGGGCGTGAGTGACGGTCTTTCTGTGTTCGAGGGGGATCCATTTGAAGGTCTTACGTAGGAGGCAGAGGGTGTGGAAGCAGGAGGACGAGACGGCGTTGATCTGGCGGTCCATTTTGAGTTCGGAGTCCAGGATGATTCCCAGGTTTCGTGCGTGGTCGATGGGGGTGGGCAGACTTCTGAGAGTGGGGGGCCACCAGGTGTCGTTCCAGGCGTCGGGGTGTGGGCCCATGATGAGTACTTCTGTTTTGTTGGTGTTTAGTTGAAGGCAGCTGTTTTTCATCCATTTGGCGACGGCTTCCATGCCTTCTCGAAAGTTGTGTCTGGCGGTGTTGGGTTCGTTGGATAGGGAGAGGATGAGTTGGGTGTCGTCTGCGTATGACACAATGTTGAGTCCGTAGGTTCTGACGATGGGGGCGAGCGGAGCCATGTAGACGTTGAAGAGCGTAGGGCTGAGGGATGACCCCTGGGGGACTCCGCAGGTGGTTGGTGTAGGGTCCGAGAGGAAAGGGGGGAGTCTGACCCGCTGCGTTCTGCCGGAGAGGAAGGAGCGGATCCAGTCAAGGGCCTTGTCTTGAATTCCTGCGTATTGGAGTCTGCATATTAGGGTACGGTGAGAGACTGTGTTGAACGCCGCTGAGAGGTCGAGGAGGATGAGGGCTGCTGTTTCTCCTTTGTCCAGTAGGGTGCGGATGTCGTCTGTTGCGGCAAGGAGGGCGGTTTCCGTGCTGTGGTTTTTTCTGAAGCCGGATTGGGAGGAGTCAAGGATGTTGTGCTCTTCGATGAATGTGGCGAGTTGGCTGTTGATGGCTTTCTCGATGACTTTCGCTGGGAAGGGGAGCAGGGAGATGGGTCTGTAGTTTTTGAGGTCGGTGGGGTCCGCCGAGGGTTTCTTGAGGAGGGGGTTGATCTCGGCGTGTTTCCAGTCGTCGGGGAACGATGCGGTTGCAAGGGAGCGGTTGATGGTGTGGCGGAGCATGGGTGCGATGGTGTCGGCGGCTCTGTTGAACATGTGGTGGGGGCAGGGGTCCGTGGGGCCCCGGAGTGGATTGAATTCATTGTCTTCAGTGTGTCTTCGGTGGTGAGGGCTGTCCAGTTGTCGATCGCTGGCTTCATGGTGTCGGGGGTGGTTGGTGAGGGTTCAGTGTGTTGGTTGTCTTCGTCGAAGTTGTCGTAGATGCTCTTGATTTTGTGGTGGAAAAAGGTGCTGAGTTTGTCGCAGAGGTCTTGTGAGGGGGGATGTCGGTGGACTCGCTGGTAGGTTGAGCAAACTCCTTGATGATGTTGAAGAGTTCTTTGCTGTTGTGCGCGTGGGTGGAGATTCTGTCTTCGATCGCTTTTTTCCTCGTTTTTCTGATGAGTTGGTGGTGGACTTTGGTGGCGGCTCTGAAGTTGTTGTGGGCTTCTGTGGATTTGGTGTTCCTCCAGTCCTTTTTGAGGCGGCGGCAAGTGCGTCTGGACTCTCGAAGTTCGGTGGTAAATCATCTAGCCATCTTGGCGTGGCGTGGGACTTGGCTGGAACTTCTGGAAACTTCCATGTCTTCCACTCTACAGTTATCGATAAAACGTTGCAGCAAAGCAGGTTCTTCAAAGTTCGTTGTCTTGTTTTTGTAAGTTACTTTAAATAAACATGGATGAAATAAGCCAAATCTCGCATTAAGATTTCGCAATGCAGGTCTCATGTCTAAAAATGTATTTCTTTTGTCTGCTGTTTCTTTTGCATAGTCCTGGGAAAAGAAAAGATTTGAACCTTGCCAGGATATTCGACCTTTAATCTTGGCTGCTTGCAATACTCTCAACAAGTCTGTATATTCCAAAAAGTACATAATAATACCTCTTGGCTTTGGAGAAGGAGAACGTGAGTTGTGTCCCAGACGATGAGCTCTCTGGATATTGAGACTTGGAGACTCAGGGATACCCAGAATTTTTGGGAGAAAGGATTTGAAAAATGATATAGGGTCGGAACCTTCCTGACCCTCCAACAGACCATAGAGACGTAGATTGTTGCGCCTATTGCAATTTTCAAGATTTTCAATTTGTTTTTTAAGAGATGTAATTTCCGTTTGCATCATAGGGATCCGGTCTGTCACAACCTGAAGAGAATCAACACGTTGCTCCACTTGTACCACTTTGTTTTCCATGTGCAACCATTTATCCTCCCAAGCTTGTAAGCGATTATTAGTCACCTCCATATGTGGACGAAGAGCACGGATTTCTTCCAAAAGTAAGTCTAAAGATGTAGGAGGAGGAGAAGTGGTAGGAGATGGTGGGTCTTTTTTGACACGTTTGCCAGATGAAAGAGTGGATGAAAGCGATGGTTTGAGTAAAGGTTTCGTAGTTGGGAGAGGAATATTAGAAGAGGATGAAGAAGTACTCGCTGAGAGGGGTACAGTATTGTTAGAACTTTCTTCCATGGTGGATTGGAGAATATTGTAAGGATTATAGTCTTCAAGAGGCGATGATGAAGCAGACACTTGTGTGGAACGCCTCACTGGTTTTGTTCTCCCCATAAACATACAGCTTCTACCCAAAATAAGGATGGGTAGAGTTGTTTGAAGAGATTAGTAGCTTTGTGTGAGGAAAAGTATTTTGAACGGTGTATGTTCATAGCAGAAAATGAAGGTTAAGAATTAATAAAGCCCAGAACAGCGAAGAAAATATGCATACAATTGGACGAAGAAACTCTCCGACAGACCATAAAATTGCAAGAAGGAAATGTCCAACCACTTCTGGAGACAAACCACCTCTCAGTAGATAGTATTCATAGTCAAAAAGATACTTTGTTAAAGTCACTTACGGTTACAGATGGTATTCTTGATAAAAAAAACGGTGGAGCAAGATATCAAGATAAATGTGTTGACTTCAAAAAATGTATTTAAATATCTGTGACTATTTCCAGTTCCAAAAATAATTCTCTGGTCTCTTCAAAATATTGTCTTTGTTTTAGTGCGTGTAACCGTTCTCAAAAAATCAAGACTTCATGAAAATGAAACTGGCCCTTTTGATGAAAGCAATATTCAAATACTGTCAAATACCTGTTGAGGAGTATTCTTCTCAAATAGTAAGAATATGAACGTTTGCAATCAAAGTCTATTCAAATTCCTTGCGAAAAAACATTGAGGAAGCATGAAAACGAAAAGAAAAAATCGTTGCGGTGAGAGCCAAGACACAGTCACGCACTTCAAAATGGCGGGCGCGAGTCCCGTGAAGAAAACGCGCCGCACATAATGAGAGAAGAAAAGGGAGTCAGGAACTGCTCACCGGTCGGCGAAAGTCAGACCATTGCGGTCAGGCAGGATTCACAGGTTGACGGAGATGGAGTTAGCAGCCAAACATGAAGGTGACTGGAGCGGAGGTCGAAAAACCTCCCGACCTGCCGCGGAGCGTCAGTGGAGAGCGGCCGTCTTCTTCTGGCGTCAAGCCACGCCCCCACTTTACTGTCCTTCTAACATGATGGTTGAATACAAATGCTGTAATTGGTTTAGCATTGTTTACATGTGTGCTGCATTCGAAGTTCCACTGCACTGATGCAAAATAGAACATTTCCCAGATGGCAACGAAGTGGTGTAAAAAACACTTGACGCCCCTGGGCTTGTACGGGGCTAAGGGCAGCTCTAGGATGGGCGGGGGTTAAAAGGGCTGTATATGGGCCCTGAGGCCAGGGGTAGGGAAGACAACGGAGCACAGAAGCTACAGGAGGGCTGCAGGGTGGCTTGGGTTGCAGGTGAGGCCAGCGGAGAAGCGCAGAAGCTGCAGAGGGGCTCGCAAGAGAGCTGAGGCTGGAAAAGGGTCAATGGACCACAGTACCTGCAGGCGGGATCCGGACGACTGAGGCTGGGGAAGGGTTTCAAAGCAGCTCTGAGGCTGGGTGAGTCCGTGGATACTGTGAGGACGCGGCAGCGACGAGGCGGCAGGGGGTGCAGTTAAAGGGGCACTGAGGCTGTATGGAGGTCGGACCCTGGTGCTGCCGGTTCATACTAGGATGAGAGTAACCCCGAAGCTGTAGCACACTCGGAGCACTACTGAAGTTGTTGGAGAGGGGGCACATACCGGCACAAAGGGGTGAGAGGCTGAAAGACAAGCAGCTACTAACCAGAACGGGTGGCCATGAAATTTTTCAACTCTGCCCCAAGTGGGTGAAGCAACCGAAGGGAAAAAAAAGGCATGGACATAGAACGAGGACACTTCATTACCAAATGAAAGGGATCATTTCAAGATGGCGGCAGGCTCCACTGTTCCAGGGAGACGGCCAAGCTTCCTGAAGAGAGTAGCGTCCCCGAGGTCAGTCAGTGTGTTCTGGCAAAGCTGCCCCGTTCTCCCCCGCAACCCCCCCATGCCTGCCGTGTGGTGCCCAAGCAGTAACCAATAAAGCTTAAAAAAATATATCGTAGCCGTGTACAGTTATTGCCAGCACGGGAGCCGTCTCAGGGAGCTAACCTCTGCTGCAAAGCGGTGTGCAATCTGAAAACCTATGGCTTAGGAGTGGATTAAAAAACACATTTTACCGGCAATGTAACTTGCATGGAGAAAAGCGCTATCCACATCGCCATAACACACCTCTGTGTAATCAAGGGAACGCCCTTCCCATGAACTCATGGGGAGCGCTCAAAGTAACGAAAGGAAGGGGTTAAGGGTGAGTGCATGGTGGGAGGGTGACAAACAAGCACAACCCCTTTGAAAAGAAGCCCAAGTACCGTCAGGGACTACTAAAAAAGCCCAAAAGAAACCCAAGCCCGATAATTTATCTGTAAAAGGTTTTAAAAGAAGGATATGCGATGTACAGCATAAACGATCAAAAACTGAACACACATTTAGTTATTTCGTTGTAGGCAGCGCATCGTCCGGCGGACTCAGGCAGGTTCATACAGGGGTGGAGGAGGGAGCGTGATGTCCACAAGTAGCCTCGTACACAGAAAGAGGTGCCGTGTGTGAAGAAATCGGTGGGGGTGTGGGGGTCTGATGAGCACCGCCTCGCTGGGGAAAAGGAAGGCTCACTTTGGCAGAGCGCCGGAGTTACTTCACGCACGGAAAGAGGTGCTGTGTGTAAAGAAATCGGTGGGGGTTCAGATGAGCACTGCCTTGCTGGGGAAAAGGAAGGCTCACGTTGGCAGAGTGCCGTTAAAAAAACAAGAAAAGAAGTCCTCAGACGAAGACATCAGCACCTAATGCGTAACAATATAGTACTTAGGCAGTGCTGCATCCGGCCAAAATGAAAACGAAAAGGAGGGACATAAAGGGAGGATTACCCATTGGCAAACAAGTTTTTGTGAAGGACAGTAACACAACCAAATAAAAACCCATCTGGCAGCAATGGGAGGAGTTCAACTGCTAAAGCATACACAACAGGTCAGTCGCTAAGCGACAGCACAAATGCTGTCTACGCTCGACCTAATAAAAATAGTGAGAAAGATATTCTTTGTTTCTTTCCTTTTTCGCCCAGTTTACAGAGCAATTTGCATACCAAAATGCAACCTAAGTGTGTATTTGACAATCACAACGCTGCATTGCAGCGTTGTGATTGGCTATGGAGAGCCTGGGATCCCGGGTGCTTCCTGCTCCTTCCTGCAGTCAGCTGAGACAGGAAGAAGAGGACGGAGAAGAGGCGGGCCGGCCCAGGTAAGTGATTTTGTGGGGGTTTTCGTTCTGTCCCACACACCCCCCGCCTCCCCACTCCCAATCTCAGTAGCAGCCGGGCAGGCCTTTTAATCCATAATTCACCGGAATTTTCCTAGTGGAATGGAGTGCTTGGACGCCGGTTTTTTAAAGCCCAGGGCTGCTCCTGGTGCCTTTGTCATTTTCCTGAGCTCCACAAGCCTAACTGCAGAAGACAGGAGGAGGCTTCAAGGGAGGGAGAAAGGTGGGATAGTGGGGGTAGAGAGAAAGAGACCTGAGAGGGAGAAGAGAGAGAACAGAGCATGAGAGAGAGAGGATGGATGGAAAGAGAGAGATGGCACGAGGAGGCGTGGGGAGCAGGGCTGGTTTGAGCATTTTTGCCATGGCTGCTTTTGATTGCTATGTCCAGCCCCGCTCGCATGGAAGTTCTGCCTGAAGGGTGGAATTTCCATGTGAACAACTCTACTATTGAGCGCGGGTTTATGGGCATTGCTGGGTCAGTTCACCAGCAAAAGCAGATTAACACACACAAACTCTCAGGTTTATGCATGCTGGTTTCCACTATGAAAAAGTTTGCATGTTTACTCCTGTCAAGAGTAGGAAAGAATGTGTTTTGAAGGATTGATTGGAGATGCTGGAAAACACCCAAAAATTGATGGCGATATAAGGGGAAAAGATTCAACCTGGAGAAAATATTTTACTCATGAAATAAAAAAAAGCTGAAATGCATTTTCGTATCACAGTTCCACGTGCAGAAATGGGAACCTGTTACCTTTCATAATGCGCAAATATTTATGCATATGAGTACTCTTGGGAATCTGCAAATGAAATGTGACAGATTCCCAGAAATAGTCCAGTTATTCGTTGTCAGTTACAAAAAAGTCTACGAAATTTGCCCCAACAGCAGGAGCAAATTTCTGAGTCTTTTCTTCGAACTTGTGTGATTCGCTGCAAATTCTGTATATTTAAAAATATGAGAATTCCACACCATCCAGTCATTAGCTCTCCTTTGAGCATGTGAGTAAAGGCAATGGATTTTTGTCAAACCACTGAAAGGTAACGCCATATCTGTTCAAACATGGGTTTCCCGAGGGTATCGTGAACTGATTTACGTATGCTCTGTGAATAACAGCAATTTTGAAATATCTGATTTTTTAAAATGTTTTGTGGAGTGCGGGGAAGGAAAATGCCAACGCGATCAAACATCAACATTCCAAACCAGTGGCGTTTGAGCTTCACTGCTGACAGTGTGGATGTTCGGGTTTCCCGCCTGTAAGGCCCTAAGCAAAGAGAGGCGTCTCTGGGCCTCGCCCACACACACGCATTGCCTTTGCATGCTTCAGTTTCACAAGTCAAAACCTGTTGTTCACAGCCAGGAATGGTCAACTCAGGAAAGGCGAAACAGCTAAAAAAGATCATCTAATCTTAATTGCCGAAAACGGAAAGTTAATTTTAACTTCAGAACTATGCATTAAGGTGTTTGCAATATATTAAGCCTCAAGTGACTGAAAGGCAACATGTTAGCTTTCTAAAATATATATCTATATATCTATATATATAACTAAATACAAAAACACACCTCATTTTCTCCTTCATAATTTGGGTGGGAAGTAAGTTTGGGCCCCTATACAGATACATATTTAACTTTCCTGGCAGCTTCCTAGGCTGCCAAACAATGTGGTCAAAATAAAAGACATGCACTGTCAATGTAAGAGGCCTAGCTTTAATGTGGTAACACGCCAAATTGGCATGCAAAAATGATGATTGTAAACAATCATATTGACGGAAGGCTTATTGGCTTTGCAAATTCACACCCACTTTCACCAGATGGGTGATTTAGCTTGCCACACTGTGCAGTTGCTTCTTCCTACACCCCATGGATACCTGGATGAGTTTGCATACAAGCATTTGTCATGTACAGAAGGCCTGATTGCTTTGTGCATGAAGTCTTCAGACCCACAGTCCTCTGCAACTCACCTTTTCATTCTTGGCCTGAACTGAGCATGTACAGCGAAGTGGAAAAAAAATAGACATTACTAAATTAAATAATATCTGCCAATATATTTAATTTAGGGTTCTTCTGGGGAAAGACAGAACAACTTTTGTCATATAACCTGAGGTGAACTCTCCAAAGGGTTTTGACAAACATGAACTGCGTCATGCGCAGCGTCATCAGATGCAGCAACAGCACTGAAGCTGAGAGGCAGCAAGAGATTGTCAGTGAGGGAAGAGAAGGTAAGTGAGGGAAGAGAAGGTAAAAGAGGGAAGAGAAGGTAAAAGCAGGAAGGGGAGAAGCCAAGCTCAGGTGAGGTATGAGGGGAGCGGCGGAGGGTACAGGGGATAGGCAAGTGAGGTGGGGCAGAGCTCTAGTAAGGGGTGGGTGGATGGTGGGGGAGGCTGCATTGGAGTACATGATGCTTGTCTTAGCTCCTGCTGCCTGCTTGTCTGGCAATGGTAAGACCAGTGAGGGGAGGGGAAGAGGAAACGGAAGCTGCAGAGCTCCTACAGCTGGCTGGGGTCTCTGAATAAGAGGCATAGCAAACAACGGCGTTGAGAAAAGCATTTAAAAATGCTGCAGTAGTAGAAATAAAAAGCAAAAAAGGATTACTTTATGCACGTACTAAATGAGTGACATATGCAAATGAATGTATGCAGAAAGAGTGTTCTTTTTAGTTGCAAAATCGCCCCATCTCGCATTGCAATGCAAACACTCTATAGAAAGGGGAATGATAGTCAAAAAGCATTAACCTTGTAATCCGGGTCCAACATGAGTGATGTATGCTTCCGCACTTCATCAATATCCACATCAACTCCTACCCCTAATATGTTAGTTATTTGAAGTCTCAGGGAAAGGGACTGGGATGAGAGAGAGGGAACATAGTGGATATCAGCGCTCTAACTTGTCAGTTCTGCTGGTGATCCAGCGCAACCCCTAATTCATGAACCAGGGATCAGGAAAACTCATCACACATAAACCACTTACCAAACGGGGCCCATCACACATTACCCATAAATGATCCCTGAAGACGGGCGCTGGATTTAGGGGGTTTAATTTGTCAGTTTTGTTTATGTACAATACTATACTTCACATTAATAACATATTATATATTCTTAGCTATTCTTGATTTCAACTGTCTTCTTTAGTCGATGAACCATTTGTTGACGAGTTGATGGTGACTATGATTAACTAAACAGTTAACACTTTTAACTAAATAACCACAGAGTCGTTTATTCGGTTAATAATTTTTTTATCTCATTAAAATTAAATGCTCATAATTCAGATTGTCAGTGCACACACAAGACCACATATAAGAGAACAATTTATCGAGCAATGTAATCAAAATGAATCATTTGCATCAACATCAAAGCGTACGTAGGAATAGGGGGAAGAGAAGGTACAGCATAAATACTTTGCAGAAATATATTGCGAAATTAAAGCATTTAAGGAGGGTGATACCCACCAAAGAATCAGGAAAACCACTTCCTTGGCCGAGGTTGTGGCAAGGGGTCCCCAGAGATAGGCTCAGAGGACAAAGTTAACAGGACAGATGCAGCTAAGTCTTGCAATAAACTGGCAGACAAAAAGATAATCTCCCAATTCTATCTACCTTTGATCTAGTTCTCCTCGGACGCATTCTCCTCCCAAGCACTCCCGCAACGTTCTCGTACCTAAGGTGCTCTCTGACTCTGTGCTGGTCCGCTCTCTCTGTCTTGGTGCGCTTCTCTCTCGATGTTCTAGATGTTCTCTATGTTCTCTCTCTCGAAGCTCTGACACACCCCTAATTGGGATATCAATTATACCCTAATTCCTAGCTCACTATCTTACAATGTTGCAGTGTCAGTAGAAACTCGGCCTGTGATTGGTTGACACGGATCATGTTAGGGTCTCCTTATCAAGTTCTCATCGCAAATTCATCCCATACCGGTTTTAACAAAGGAAGTATTAAGGATAAATACAATCGTATACTACTAATATCAATAGTTATACATTTTGCAACATTCTCGTATTATGACATCCGTTTCACATTCAAATTGCACGTAGCGATGGAAGTTCCCACAGTCGCTGTCGCATCTTGGCACGTAAACAATAGGACACAGGTCAACATGGCCTTCACACAGATTACATCAGCTGGTGCACTCTGCAGTTTGTAAGCAGGCGGAGCATTCGGCGCATGCGTCTTTCGTACAGACCAAGACAACCACATGCTGGTTCGGACAAGAGGCCATTTTCATGCATGCCCAATCTCGTACTAAAGTAAATAAACACAAAGGAGTATTAATTCATGAAATAAAACCCATTATGTTTACCTCCCACCATACTAATACCTGTATCAATTATTTCCTAGCGAAAGCTATTAATTTAAAGCAGCTTTTTTGTTATTCGTGCACAACATGCGAAATGTGCAATGTACAACATAGCATAAACATGCATTAGTACGATTTTTCAAAGCGCAAACAGTTAATACGTGCTCATGCCATCATGGTTTAGTATATTAGGTAAAATGCGTTTGCCCCATGTGTGAGTGTGTGTATTCAGGGTTGGTTAGTCCATGCAGTCAATACATTATTATGGGGTTACTTAATTTCATGAGGATGTATTTTTGCAAACCTCACTCCATCAATCCCCCTTTGATGGTTTACCATCATAAAATCCCTAAACATACGGTTTGCCAAGTTATATAGCTGTTATTTTGTCTTCTGGCCCTTGCTCCTTACATTTTACGTATAATTTTTCTTTAAAATCCTCCAATTCTATCTCATCTCTCTCTCTTTTCCTTTCTTTACGTTCCTTACTTAATTTTCTTTCTTTCTTTGCGTCTTTTCTTCACACAAACATATGTCATTCTTATTGTGAATATCATAACAGCTACAGAAACTATTGGTACTATTATTTTTCCTACTAAGGAACTACCTATAGAAGAAAACCAATTGCTTATAGCAGAGAAACTCTTACTTAGTCTCTCCCAGACACCGTCAACCTCTAGTTGTGTTACTTCCTTATGCAAATCTGTGATATTCTGAATGTATCCTTCCAGATTCTTACTTTTATCTGGAATGTAAGTGCAACAATGTTGAACCTTCAGCATTCCACAGACTCCACCCTCTTTGCCAATAATATATCAAGGGCAAGTCTATTTTGCATAACCATGGATCTCATGGCAATCATTTCAGTGTCAATCATCATAAATCCTCCAGCAGTATCCGTTGATAAACGATCAACTACTGTGGACAATTGTCGAATTTTATATGCATTCAGTGTAACTCCAACTCCAGGTATCAATGCTCCAAATGTATCACCTACAATTTCCGTAAAGCTTTCTTTTTTTACACCTGTTAGTCCTTGTTTTACTTCATGGATTCTATTTGTGCTTTTGTCTACATGGTAGACTTTTGGAAAGACAATCCCAAGATAACAAGTTCCATACCAGTGATCTGGTAGCCGATAATAGGCTTTCCTCCCACAGACATAATATATGCCTGGAAAAACAGGGTCAGTTCCTCCCTTTAATCCCCAACCACCAATAATTTTGTAGGTATCTTCACATTCACTGGAACCACTGAAGTAATTGTTTAGTTAGTCTTTTCCCTACGTAAACATAATTTTCCCTTCTGCGACCAATCCAGGGCCATTGCACCATACGTCTCGCCTTTGTCATATTTGCCTTCTCTGATAACCCAAGGTGGTGTCTGTAATTTCTCTTCAACAGCTTTTCTCTGAAACTTAGCCCTTCTCTCTTCCACCATCTCCAAAAAGATCTTCTCTTCCTTCTTCAATTTACAGGTTAAATTATTCTTATTAGCGTATTCTATATCTAAAGGCTTGGTTGTCAGGAAAAAATCTCCCATGACATGTGCAGGTGCTATCTTATTTAACTCGGGTATTACAGGGACTTTAGAAAAGATTGTATCTACATTGGAATAATAGTAATCCAGTTTACCTGTTCTATACAACAAACTCGATAAGACCCTACAAGTTACACCATAAGTCAAAAGAAGGTGATGATAGGTTACACCCTCTGAAACAGACAATGGTAACTGTATACACACATAACAGTCACTCACGGTGGGGCGTGGCTTGGCGCCGATGTAGGGAGCAGTGGACCTCGGAGCTCCTCCGTGGCCTCCCTCCACCGCAAGTGATCCTGCAACCCTGAAGTGGCCCCTGCTGCAGCATACTGTGGCGGAATGCTTGGAGCTCCCCTGGCTGCAATTCCGAGGCGCCGGAGTGCGTAGATACGGAGAAAACGGCGATCTTCCCTCTACGGCGCACTCCGACTCGGCCGCGATCAAAATGGCGGCTGCGTTCTGAGGAAGACACTCCCGCTACCGAAGACGGCTGCTAAGTCTGGCGCAACTCTAGACTGGCGGATTGAAGTCTGAGGCCTGAACGGGGACGGGAATTCACCCGTTTGACAGCCTGACAACGGGGCCGATTTGCGGTAAGCGCTACAGAACGACCTGCGCGAGCCCAAAGCCAAAGAAGATGCCTCGCTCTAAAATGGCGGCGCGGTGGGTCCTGGGAGTGATGCGGAGACGCTGATAGTGGCTGGGATGCCCCCCCCTGCGCGGGCCTGCTGTAAAGTGCCCGGGAGACCTCCCTACACAGGGCTGAAATCGGAGAGCTCCCCTGGACGCTGGGGCATCGGAGCACGCTGTGAGCCTTAATAATAGTGGCAGCTGGGAACCGGGAGGCCTGGAGGCCCACAACCTGACGAGAGGAAGCACCCAGAGTTTGGAGCTGAGAGCACGGTGGCTCTCCCAGGTGGGGTGCGGAGCTGCTCACGACATTGCTCCTCTGCGCTCAGAAGTGCCGGAGGGAAGTCAGGTGGGACACGCGGTGGGTAACGCACTAGAAGCATGAGAGTACCGACTTGCTGATCATTGCACGGACCTTCCACGCGAATAAGGGACACTGGGCACTACTGAGGTACCGCTGCGCTGCTGCTTGCCTGTTCGACCTTTGCATGGCGTTGAGCCTACGCTCCTGATCGACTCATTCCTGCGCTTCTGGGAACCCTGGGGCGCCCACCCAGGGTCCCTATATATCGAAATTGGCCAGCCCGCGTACGGGGGACGCTACTGTCGTCCGCTGGACGGAGGTACCCCCTAAGAAGACCACGAAGGCTAGAGATCGGACGATATTGCGCCTACTGATGTGAGATCAAATAACACTTGACCTGGGAGTTTGGGACTTCCGAAAACTACCCCAGCAGCCTGCTACTTTCACCAACAGGTCGCATGATGGGAAGGGTGTCGAGAAAAAAGGGATATGAGGGCAGCCGGATGGATGAACCGGAACACAACACTGACGACGACGAGAGTACGTCTGGGGGACGAGGGGGAGACCACCTGGTGACCCCACCCTGGCCGACATCATGCAAGCTATCACTACTTCGGGGGAGGCGAAGATGGACGTCATAGGGACGGATCTCACCCTGTTGAAAGATGAGCACCGAAAACTTAAGGAGAGAGTGGTGACCAATGAGACTGCCATGAAGGGCATACCGGACACGGTCGCCACCCTGCAAGGTGTCCTGAAAGAAGTGGAAAACAGGATCAAAGTGCTGGAGGTTAGAGCTGAGGACAGTGAAGGGCGCTCCCGACGAAATAACCTCCATATAGTAGGAGTCCCGGAACGAGAGGAGGGGACTGATGCGGTCCAGTACTTGGAAACTTGGCTGAAAACGGAGGTAGCCCCGGAGGGTCTCTCCCCCTTCTATGCCTTGGAACGTGCCCACAGGGTCCCGGCTAGACCGCCTAAACCTGGTGCTCCACCCCGTCCACTGGTGGTGCGATTGTTACATTATCGAGATCGGGATTTTATCTTACAACGAGCCCGTGAGAAACAGAATCTACAGATCGGGAACAGCAGGGTGATGATATTCCCGGACTACACTAGGGAAGTGCAGCGACAGAGATCTTCCTTCCTGGCTGTTAAGCGGAAGTTGCGCCAGCTTCATCTCCCTTACACCATGCTGTTCCCAGCCCGCCTTAGGGTAACTGCAGATGCGGAAACACACTTTTCTCACCCCGCATGACGCTTGGGACTGGCTAGAAACCCGACGCGGCAACGAAACACGCTCTCCACATCTGAACTCACCCCGGCGGCGGGCGATCTCCACTTCACCGCCACAGAGGGCCCCCTCACCTGCTGGCCGGCGACAAGAATGAGACAGGGCGGTCCAAGCAGTAGCGGACATTAGCCATGGAGATGCCAGTCCGACTAGCAACGTCACGGACCCCGAGAGAGACAGGTCTGAGAGCTCGAGCAGTGCCCATGGACTCTCTGACACTGAACTTCCGGACGTTACCCCACAGACGGCGGATGGAGTGTTCGGCTGATCGGACTGCAGGTTGTATGGGCAGAGGATGATCGGTTGTTCAAGGTTGGCTCTTGGCCCTAGAGACCCAGTTTGTGCACTGCGGGAGGGCATGTTTGTACCATGGGGGTCTACTGAGAGATTTATGTATGGGGGAGGGGGGTCGGGGGGGGGTTCTGGGCCTACCGGTAGCGGAGCACGCACCACCACCTTTATGACTTATTGTTTGAATGACTTTGTTTGGATGGGGACCTGTTCTTGTGCGCCTGTCCTGGGGAGTGGGAGTTGGGTCGTTTTTATTGTTGGGGACAACCGGTTCGGGGTCAGGCATGTCGCTATGGGAGAATTACACTGCCAGAGACTAGGGATTGTATTATGGGTACCTCTGTAGGCATCAAAATCATGACCTGGAATGTTTGGGGGATGCACACTATGAGCCGACGGCACAAAATACATGCTTATCTGACACGAAGAGGGGTGCAAATTGCATTACTACAAGAAACCCACCTAACGAAGACAGAAGGAGCAGCGCTACAGCGCCGCTGGAGGGGGCAGGTGTTCCACACTACGTACTCAGCCTTTGCGAGAGGGACCCTAATATGGGTGCGGGCGGGGGTCCCCTTTCAATGTGTCTGGCAGATAATAGATCCTGAGGGCAGATTCGTGGTGTTATTGGGGCGCCTTGATGGCCGAGATATTACTATAGGAAGTATATACGCTCCTAATGTTGATCAGCCTGCATTCTTTGCACAGCTCTCTCAGACATTGGCGCAGGTTCTGACTGGATCCGTGCTCTTGGAGGGGGATTTCAATTGCATTACTGAAGTTGCTCTGGACCGATCTCATCCACCACTCCGCGACGCTCCTACACACAGAGTAGCAGAAGCCCGACGAGACTGGCAACGACACTGGGGGTTGACAGACACTTGGAGAGCCCATCATCCGGGGGAAAGGGACTACTTTTATTTCTCGGCTCTCCATGAGCTACATGTTCGGTTGGACTCTATCCTCTGCTCCCCAGATGTACATGTAGGGATTACATTGAGCGAGTATTTAGCCAGGACGATATCTAACCACAATCCCCTTCTGATATCCCTGAACTGGGTGCGAGTTAGGCCCACAATCCCCAGTTGGCGTCTCCGACCAGAGACACTGGAAGACCAGGTCTTCCGAACCACAATGGGCACTGCTATAGAGAAGTACTTCCAGAATAATACTAACACGGCCACCAGCCTTCACATTGAATGGGACGCCTTCAAAGTAGTAATAAGGGGCCGCTGCATTGGGGAAGCGGTGGGGGTACGCAGGACCCTACTAAACGATATACAGAAAGCGGAACAGCAGCTCAGAGATGTGGAAAGGGATAGACCTGAAAAGGAGGACAGACAGGCAGATCTTATGGGAGCCAGGGAAGAACTGGTGGTCCAAGTAGAACGATTGAGATGCTTTGACCACAGGGCGTATGCGGCTCGAGCACATGCTGAGAGGGACAAATCTGGGGCACTGCTGGCTTGGCTGGCCAATCCAGCGCGCATAGGGACACCAATCTTAGAGCTACGAGGGGGAGATGGAACAACTCATTACGGGCAGCAAGCTATTAATGCACAGTTCCTGGAATATTATACTACCTCGTACCAAAGTCAACTGGACCCACTGGTGTTAGAGGAGGAGGGCTTCTTGGATATAGAACTTCCCCAAATTGAGGCAGACGACGCAGAGTCCTTGGGCCGGGATATAGAACTGGGTGAGATCAGGGGGGCCATAAAACACATGGCCAGAAACAAAACCCCTGGCACGGATGGGCTTCCAATTGAGTTTTATTCTACATATGTAGATATTTTGGGTCCCCGCTTGCTAGCTCTCTATAATAGCTCGAGGCAAGATGGCTGCTTACCTGGATCAACCAGGGAAGCGATAATCATACAACTCCTCAAACCGGATAAACCAGCGTGGGATCGCACCGCCTACCGCCCCCTCGCTATGCTTAACCTCGATTACAAGATATTAAGCCGCATTCTAGCTAGTCGTCTGATGATCCACATGACAACACTTGTGCATGTAGACCAGGCGGGTTTTATTCCTTCCCGGAATACGGCCATGAATATACGCCGACTGCTTCGGCTGCTGGATGGTCTCACGCGTGACAGAGATGAGGCGTGCATCCTGTCGATTGACATCGAGAAGGCCTCCGACAGTCTCGAATGGTCATATCTCTTTAGGGTTCTGCGAGCTTTCGGACTGGGCGAGGGATTCGTGGCCTGGACGGCAATATTGTACAAGAACTCAACTGCCAGGGTGCGCACGGGGGGAGTGATATCAGAGGCCTGTACTGTGGGCAGAGGTACGAGACAGGGATGTCCGCTGTCTCCCCTTCTGTTCGCACTGGCAGTGAAACCGCTGGCTGTCCATGCGAGATCGGGGCGATACTACCGGGGCCTAGACGGGATGGGTCAGTCCCACTTTATTGCCTAATATGCGGACGATCTCCTAATGTTCCTCGCCAACTCTACAGATGAGTTACGGGGCGCTAGGGAACTGCTGGCCAAATTCGGACGAGTGGCAGGTCTCAAAGTCAACTGGAATAAGACGTGCCTTTTTCCTGCTCAGAGTGGTAGAGGTGACCCACCGGATGCGCTGGACGTGGTGTGGGAAAGTAGATGCTTGACTTACCTAGGAGTGCGGATTTACCACGCACCCTCCGACTTACTAGAAGGTAATGTCGGACGAGCACTACGAACCACCAGGAGCAACTTTGGATTTTGGGGAACCCTCCCACTATCAGTGGCGGGAAGGGTAGCGCTGCTAAAGATAGTCACTCTACCACGACTACTTTACTACTTTGGCTCCCTACCACTATGGATAACGCAAATTTTTTTTACCCAACTTAACACCATGATTACGGGATTTTTATGGGGCTCTGGGAGGCGCTCGCCACCATGTTGAGACCTAGACGGGAAGGGGGATTCGCAGTCCCTGACTTCGAGGCCTATTACCACGCAGCTCAACTTCAATGGTTCACAAAATGGATGGCGGGGAGACTTCGTACTGGGGAGGCCCATGGGGGCATGGACCCGGGCCTGAGACAGCTCTCTCGAGTGCTTCTCCGGCTCCCCCTAAGCAAAAGAGAGCCTCCGAGGGATCTGTGGGTGATGCGGCAATGTTGGAATCAGGCCAATAAACGAGCCAAATTGGGACTCCTGTATGCACCTGAGATTCCGCTGCTGGTTTGTGAGGTATTGCCGCATGGGGGAGACTGGCAGAGACTACGGGATTGGGAAGAGGCGGGGATCTCCACTATTGGAGACCTCTATGAGGACAACACCCTCCTACCCTTTAATGATCTACTAGAACGGTATGAACTGCCCCGGCATGACTTCCTCTTACATGCCGCATTGACGGCAACCATCCGTAAGCATTGGAAGAAGGGGATGGCGGAACCGCCGACCTCTCTCCCATGCCAGTATGTGGTATCAGCGGCTGGGACGATCAAGGCGGTTACTTGCCTGTATAGGCGGATTACCCAGGAGATCAGGCGCCCTTTAGAGAGCCTGCGTGTCAAATGGGAAGCGGACCTTGGGATCCCCATAGAGGAGAAGCCGTGGAAGGCACTAGTAGAACGAGCGTGGAAATGTTCCAGAAACGTGAGATTTCAGCTAATCCAGTTCTATGTTCTCCACAGAGCATATCTCACCCCGTACAAAATTAACAAATTCTTTGGGTCCTGAACAGTCTGCCCGCGGTGTAAGCTAGAAAACGCCAAATTTTTGCACATGCTCTGGGAGTGTCCATTGTTAGAAGAGTTCTGGAGAACGGTAACGACTAAACTGGGTGAAATAACAGATAGAGATAGCACTTTGTCCCCGGGATTTTGCCTATTACACTGGTTCCCTCACACTGCCCGCAATAAAGTTACCAGCAAATTCATTGATCTGGGGTTGGTCCTGGCTAAGCGAGAAATTACCGGTCATTGGAAGGCGACCACTGCACCTAACACCTCACGATGGATACTGGAATTCACAAAATGGGCTGACTGTGAAGGGATTTTTAGATTACAAATGGCCCAGAGAACCAGTAATGAAAAAATGTTAGACACGGCGAGAGCATGGGTGGCGTTAGTGGACTTACTCAAGCACCCAACTGACGACACCGAACCACCCCCTGAGTGAGGAGAATTGTATATAAGGATTGAAACATTGCCCTACCCGAGCAGGTAGCTTGGGAGTTGGCAAGCATGTACTGTATAGTGGCTCCCGCCTATGTGGATACCTACTTTCTTGAAATATGCAGCCAGATGTCCTACATGATTAAATACTACTCACCACTGAGAGCTAGATGATGGAGCGACATGCCTGGGGGAGGGGGTGGATAGGGTCTGAGGGGGGTAGAGGGGAGGGGGAACTTTGTTAGTTCGTTGATTGTTGTGGTAGACATGAATGAGGACTAGTACGGACACTTATGAAGTCGATTCCCGGTACAGAGATATAGAGCATGGTTCTCCTGGGAATATTGCTAAGATGGATAAATATAGGCGCACCTTAAGAAGCAGAGACATTTGATGAAAAGCCGTACATAACAATGTATATTCGTTAACATGATTGTCGCTGACTATTATCAACAACATGATAGCACTTCTTCACCCCATTGTATAGCACCTACTTGTTGAGCTGTAACTGAATAAAATTTGTTTACAAAAAAAATAACAGTCACTCACATCCATTGTTTCCACATACTCGTAGAGTAATTTGGTGAAAACATTCAGGGAAAAATTAGTAACTGATCTATCGTGATGCAAACTACTAGCATCTATTTGATTCAGGTGAGTAATAGGAGTTTGCTTAATGTCAGTGTCTACCTTTGGATTTGTCAAATTGTTAGGACGAGGTGTATCTTCTTTTATCAGATGTAAAGGTATTACAATTGTTAATATCACCCAAAACACTATCAGTATACAAAATAGACACAAACAAGTTCTATAACACCTACGCATAAAACTACATCTAGGTCTTGTTACTGGTATATCTGCCATAGTAATATTAATCTTAATAAAGTTCTAATGGATTTTTCTAAAATCTATTTCAAATATATTCTACAAAAATCAAAAAAATGCAGTGTGATCCCACACTTCAAAAGCTTTCTTCTTTACCCCTTCTTTTATTTTAACTAATCCAATTTTCCAGGACGTCTTCTGGATCTTCAGAAATTTTCTTCAGTCGACAACGTGACACCTTAATTTGTTTACTGTCTCTTAAGGTGGATTTAGATCACTCTTTTCTTCCTGCTCGTTGTCAGTGCTGTCTCTTTCTTTGTTTAAATCTTCTTCTTCAATCTCCTCCAACACTATGTAGATCCAGTCAGGTGACTTGAACTTTTTGTTTGGTTTTCTCACTCTCTTTGGTCGCAGCACTGATTCGTCATCTGACTCTCCCTGTTCTATCTGACTTGTAACTTCCTTTATCTGTTCTGGCCTATTCTCTGGTCTTCCTTTCACTACCCTGTATTTCAGTCTTTTAACTCCGCTTGGCCAATGGTCGTCTTTCTTTGCCCTCTTTGGTTGAACTTCTTCTTCTTCTTTGTTCAATTCGTACCTTCTTTCTTTGCACCTATTCTGAGTTTGCTTTCTTCTTCATTTTCTTTTTCTTCTTCTGTATTTCTTTCACCTATCTCCTTTCTACACTTTCCCTCTTCATCTAAAATTTGTCTTTCTTCTTGTTCAACAGCAGTTTCCTCAGTCCCAGTAGCTGGTGCCCACCTTACTTGACTTGTGCTAAGCAATTCATCATCAAACCACTCTTCAGAGTCCTTTTGTTTAGACTCACCAGTTTCAGAGTCTATTGCTCTAGCCTCACCAGTCTCTTGTACTTCGGCTTCTGATTCCGAGCTCGGACTTGAGATCTCCAGATGCCGCTCTACTCGTTTTTCAAGTGGACGTGGGACTCGCTGAGTATGACTGGCGTGGATCCAATTTGGTAAACCAGCACACTTTACTGCTGTAGTTGTCACCAATATGACCTGATATGGCCCTTCCCAGCGGGGCTCTAGGCAAGTTTTTCTTCTATGCCTTTTCACGTGAACCCACTCACCAGGGATCAGGTCATGGGCTTGAGTCTGCTGGGTTGTGGCCGCGTCTGCTCCAACCTGATGAAACACAGAACGTACCACATCAGCCAACCCTTTGCAATAGTCAAGGATGAGATCATCAGATATATTTATCAATTTGTTGGCAGGTATAAATGCTTGTCTCATTGCTCTTCCCATCAAGATCTCATGAGGTCTCAATCCTGTCTTTTTGTCAGGAATGCTTCTGAGACTCATCAAAACTAGGGGTAAAGCGTCAGGCCAATTCAGTGCTGTGGATTTACACACTTTTCCCAACCTGTTCTTGATTGTGCCATTTATCTGCTCTACTATCCCAGAATCCTCTGGACGATAGGCACAATGAAGTTTTGGTTGAATGCTCAATGCCTCACAAATCAGTTTGATTGTTTCACTAGTGAAGTGTGTTCCTCTATCGGTTTCCATAGTGACTGGAAAACTATATCTAGGAATGTATTCCCTCAACAGAAGTTTTGCCACTGTCAAACTATCATTCCTCCTTGTGGGATAGGCTTCCAGCCAACGGGAAAACAAGCACACAATTACTAACACATACTTGAGCTTATTACACGGGGGCAATTCAATAAAATCGAGTTGTAGTCTGGTAAAAGGACCTCCTGCTCTCCCTATTGTTCCCAGACTAACTACTGTTTTTCTTCCTGGGTTTTGCTGTTGACACGTCAGGCATCTTTGGCAGAGACTTTCTGCAATAGTCCTAAACTTGGTATTAAACCACGTTTGTTTGAATGATCGGACCATAGCGTCTCGGCCGATATGTGTCATCCCGTGATACATCCTTGCCATATGAGAAAGTAAACTATCTGGCATGACTGGTCTCCCATCAATGTACACCCATACATCATCATCTGCTCGTCTCCCACATCCTGCCTTTTCCCATTCCTGTTTCTCTTCTTCACCTGCCTCTTCCTGCAATTGTCTCACTTCATCCCATGTTTCAATGCTGTTAGTAAACATAAGTTGATAAGCCGTATTTTCTTTTGGTTTTCCCCGATTTATGGAAGTCTGATTCTTTGCACAATATTGTGCTACTTGGTCAGCAAATCTGTTGCCTTGAGTCACATAATCATCTCCTGACTTATGTGCGGCACATTTGACCACTTCAATTCGTTTTGGCAATTGTAATGCTTCAAGCAATTCCTTTACAAATTGACTATTCCTGATGGGGGACCCCGAAGAGGTCAGGAATCCCCTCTGCATCCATAGTTCTCCAAAGTCATGCACAATGCCAAAGCCATATTGGCTAGCTGTAATTATAGTCACTTTCTGACTTCTTCCCAATTTACAGGCTTGAATTAGAGCCACCAATTTGGCATCTTGTGCAGATTTCACCCCTTTTAGACAGGATGCTTCCAGGATTGCCGCTACAGTACAGACGGCATAGGCAGAACTCAACACACCTGTTTCAGTTCGTAAACATGAACCATCAACAAACATCACACAATCAGATTCTTCAAGAGGAACATCCTTAATATCAGGACGGGGCTTGGTGCAAAATTCAGTCACATTCAAACAATCATGTTCTGCTTCATCCCTCACTTCTTCGTCCCAAGCATCTGGCAATAAAGTGGAAGGATTCACATTTGTACATCTCACTATTGTCACATTTTCTGCACCCAGAATCACTCTCTCATACCTAGTCAGCCCACTATAGGTGAGGTGCTGAATCCGTGTTCTTGTTAAAAGGATTTCAACTGAATGTGGCACATACACTCTCACAGGATGACCCATTATGATCCCTTCACTCTGTTCCAGACTCACACATGTAGCAGCCACTGCTTTCAAACATTCAGGTAATGCGGCAGCTACTGAATCTAAAGTAGCAGAAAAATAAGCCACAGGTCGTCTCACCATTCTATGTCTCTGAGTTAAAACTTCAAGCGCACACCCATCTCTTTCACTGCAATATAATGCAAAATCTTTTGAATAATCAGGCATCCCTAATGCAGGTGCTTGACACAGACTGTCTTTCAATTTAACAAAAGCTTCCATGCTCTCTTCATCCAATTTAATTGGGTCTTTCACATCATTCCTTGTCAGCCTCTGTAGAGGTTTTGCAATCAGTGAAAAGCCACTGATCCACTGTCTACAATATCCAACCACTCCCAAGAACATTCGCACTTCTCTCTGAGTTGTGGGTGGTTTCATGTCTTTGATCACACGAATACGCTCTGATGTTACCTTTCTGACTCCCTTCTCAATCTTGTGACCTAAGTATTGGACTTCTCGCTGACAGAATTGTAATTTTGCAGGGGACACTTTATGTCCATCTTCTGCCAAATGGTTCAGTAAGGCAATAGTGTCTGCAATACAGGCTTCTCGAGTCTTTGATGCCACCAGTAGGTCATCAATATACTGAACTAGAACTGACCCTTCAGATATTCTCAAATCTTCCAGACACTTTTTCAAGATCTGGTTAAAAATTGAAGGACTCTCAGTGTACCCTTGAGGAACTCTGCACCATGCCAAAACACGGTCTCCGAACCGGAAAGCAAATAAATACTGGCTATCCGGATGCAAGGGAATCGAAAAGAATACATGACACAAATCAATCACTGTATACCATTCCGCATCATGTGGGATTTGATAGAGAATCACTGCTGGATTTGGCACAACTGGGCAACAAGGCACAACAATTTTGTTCACCTTTCTCAAATCTTGCACTATTCTATAGGTTCTGTTTGGCTTTTTCAGTCCCATAATAGGTGAATTACAAGGACTGCTCATTATTTCTTTCAAAATTCCTTGCTCAATCATTTGATCAATTACAGGAGCTATTCCCGCTATTACTTCTGGCTTCATTTTATACTGTGGTGTATTTGGATAGTTAGCACCGTCTTTCACGGGTCTACTTTTCTCATTAACCCAATCTCCTGTGAAATCCCACACATCTGAATTCACTACCTTCATCAATTCTTCAGGCACACTTTTATCTGTAAGAAGCGAAAATAACTCATTCACTTCTGTCCCTTGCTTTGCTAGCACCATTTTAAAAGCGACATCCTCATCAGGTGTCTGGAATGCAATACCATCCAGTGTGCAGTAAATAGTGCAGTTCATCTTGCATAACAAGTCTCTCCCTAACAAATTTACCGGACTCGAGTCACACACTACGAACCGATGCATGTCTTTAAATGGACCAATATGCACTTCAATTGGTTTAGTAACTGGAGTACTAATCTGTTTATTTGAGACTCCTACTACTTGGATAGTTTCTCCTGAGAGGGGTAGGTTTGGAATTTCTGCTGCTCTCACAGTAGAACGGGTAGCACCAGTGTCCATAAGAAAGGTGATATTATTACCTTCCACTTTTCCGTCAACAAATGGCCCTGACTGATCTACCTCTAGAGTAGCGCCAAGCACGCACTCTTCCTCCCCCCTCAGGCAGCGTCATTGAATCGACTCAACATCACTTCCATCACATTGCATCCAAAATTGGGAAATCACATTCGTTTTAGTATTTTTACCAACCTAGTCTCCTCCGTGGAACCCTGTATCCGCACTGTATCTTTGAGCATTTACATTGTGTGGCAAAGGTGGTTGCGGGACCCGATACTGGGTAGTAACTACCTGCTGCTGCGGTGGCTGTTGCACACCTACCTCACTCTGCACCTGTGGGGTTAGAATTTGATTTCCTCCATTAGTCCTCTGCACTGATCTACACTCATTCTTCCAGTGTCCATACTTTCCGCACGCATGACAAGGAAATTTCTTTTTCGACTCTTCCCTGCTCATTTGTCCCCTACCTCTACTTCCACTGGGTCTTTGAGTATTCTGACTAACTCCTCCCATCTGGTTTATGGGCTGAGAATTCAACTGGGCTTCCTGCTGCTCTGCTACCTTTACTTGCGCCCACATCATTTTTTCTTTTAATTTGCGATGGCGGGACTCAATGTCATCGCTGCAATACTTCGCATACCTTAGGATCTCATCAACTGTCTTAGCCTGCCAACACAACATGTGTTGCTGTATCATCTGACTAATCTCAGGTCTCAATCCGTACACAAATCTATACACAAAATGACCCATATCTTTGTCTCCAATATTCTCAAAACCCCTATACTGCTTAAAAACCTGTAATAATCTCTCATAATATGCATGCACAGATTCTTTCGGCTCTTGGGTGGTTCTATCTATTTTTACCCTATCAGTTTCCTTAGGGGAAATCTTACTTTTCAAGAAAGTAATCACCTGATTGTACTTTTTCATCACCTCATCAGAAGGTGCTCCTGTTTTAGGATCTCTGGGATATTCTTCTTTTGGCCAATCAACTGTAATCTTACATTCTGTCCATAAATCTGCAGGGACAACAATTACAAATAATCCATCTAAATCTTTCAGCAACACTTTCGAGACTTTCACAAACCTCTCAACTTGTTTGTACCATTCCACTGGCTTTTCTCTCAACCTGGGAAACTCATTTGAAAAGGACAATATATCCTGTCTAGACCACAGAACATGTACATAACCTCCTCCTGGAACTTCTCTCATGGGACATTCAAGAGCTATATTTTCTGCTTCTCTTACTGGATGTAAATATATTTCTTTAGCAGCTGTTTCTTCTTTCTTCCTCATCCATCTACCCTTCCATCTCTCCACGTCTCCCCATTTTCTCAAAACAACCATTAACTCTTTTATCTGCAATCATCTACCAGATATATTCATATTTTCTATATCCTTTTCAGTAAAATCCACTCTATATGTCCTCTGCAACACTTTTGATCTCCCCATGTCTACTCCTAATTCATCCGCAGCTTCTACTAACCTCTCATGCAGATTTCTCGCTTTCCAAGTAATACTCTTATACAGATACATCAGTTCATCATCCTGATAAGTCTTTAGCCTGTCTGGACTTATGGTCCCAAGGATCATTTCTTCCAGATCTACTCTCAACTTACACACATCTATAGGTTGTGGCTGTGTTTTTCTCCTTTGTAACCCTCTCACCCAATCATCTAACTCTTCAGGTGTCGGACCTATTGAAACTTCACTTCTGGGGATTTCCTCCAGCTCTATTCTTTTTGGCTGTAACTGCATTACTCCTCTAGGCGTTTCATTTACTGTTAAATTAGTCGGAGGTGTTAACCCAGTGGCGGTAGTGGGCTGTTCACTTTGAACACTTACGGTGTTAATTCTACTGCTAACTGATGTTACTGCAGAATTTAGTGGGATATTCAAGGAAGGTTCATGGATAAGTCCATTTTCAAATACAGGTATTGCTGGACCTATAGTTACTTGCACAGTTATTGCATCTATCTTCATATTCATCTGGTTTAATTTTTCAACTAACTCTTTGGTTTTTATTGCTAATTCTGCTTCTTCTTCCTGCACTACATCGCTTACAGTTGGAACTAGTGTTGTTTGAGGTGTCATTGGGGTTTCCATTGACGGTGCATTTGGTGTCACCATCGCCGGATTTTCCTGATAAGGGGGTGGTCGTTTAACTAATATATCATCCAGTAGCTCATCATCAGATTCATTCGGGTTATATCCATAACCTAATGGCTCTAAATGTTTCCTTTTCTCTTTGCATTTGTTTCCTGCAGTCTCTCCTACCGTTAAAACTGGATATAATCCTTCAGTTATCTCTCCATTTCTCCATCTCTTCATTCTGTCCTCATGCCTTTCATCATGAAATCTTCCAAACATAAATCTATTACTTCTGCCACCTCTATGTCTTTCCCTTTCATACATTTCATCTTCCCATTCTACTAATGCTTCAAACTGTGTTGCTCCGGGTCTTGGATCTAATGTCATCATCTTGTCTCTTAAATTGCGCAAAACTGCCAAATTAAAAGAACCATGCTCTGGAAAAGCTAGCACATCATCATTCTTTGTATATTCTACCCAATTTTCTAACCAAATGCATGTGTGATAACCATACTTCAACATCATATAAGACGCTGGTGACTTTGGTGGAGGGATAGGAACTCCTTCTCTCGTTATTACGGGTTTGTCTTTTTTAAAGAATCTTTTAATTTTGCCAGACAAAGTCAATTTCTCCTGTCTTGGTTGTTCGAAATACATTTTTGCTAATTATCAACAATTTTACTCAAATCCAAATCTTTGTCAACACAATCCGCTATAATTCACCAATCAAATTCCTTTGCTTCCCTAGGCACCTGACCAATGTCAGCGCGACACACTCTAACTCTCCAATCGGAGCTTTCTTCGTCTCTGCTATTCTGTCCAATACCAGCGCGGCTCACACCAACCAGCCAATCTGAGTTTACCTTGCCTCTGCAGTCTGACCAATGCCAGCGCGGCTTCTTGTGACGTCAGCCTCTCCTTTTTCTGCTGACCCTCCCTTTACAAAAATTATCGGCACTTTTCTAAGTTCTTTTTCTTTACAATAACTTATTAGTCACAACATAAAACAATACCACATTGTCCGTTTACTAAATAAAGAGATAGTTTTTCACTTTAAAGAATGCTCCTTTCAATACGGGCAAGTATAACAATTCTGCTATCCTTCCCTTCTTTCAAGCTAGGGGAGGACCTGTTACTTCTTTAGGGATAAGACCAATAACGAGGAAATCGACCTGCCTATGTATAGGATGTATAGTGCCCTGTATAGGGTCAGCAAATAATCAGCAAAACTGGGCTAACATAGGCATATTAATCAAATAAAGTATAAATAAAAATGTTTACACAAAATTGTTTTATATATATATTTATTATCATTGTTGAGATTCATTCGGTTTTATCAAAATTAGCAAAGAGACAAAAGAGACAAATATGTCACATGTATAAGACAATTACATATTAACAGAGTCCCACAAAAACACATTCAATACCAACACTCATTCAAGGTTACAAAAATACATACTAACACAGACATCACTAACAATCAAACACATTCAAACAAAAATGCAGATCCATACAGTTACAAAACAATCACAGTTTATATACAGCCAGATGTTATAGGTATGAGGGTTTTTTCGTGTATTTTCCCAGTTGTGAATAAAGGTTAGATCCAAATACACGAGATTAGTTCAGCGCCAACGCGCGTTTCGGTGTTTGGCCCAATGCGGGCTACACCTTCATCAGGGCAGCATAGATATGTAATGTGGGACACACAAGGCACAACCTGATGGGGAGGGGGCATAAGGAGATGGATAAAAAACAAACACACAATCAATACATATATTGCATGGAATTGCAATGAACATATTCAGTATAAGTTATAAGGAATATATAATGTACATAGTTATTAGATTATATAGCTTTGCAATGCATAGTGTCATAAGGAAGCGGATATGTTAGCCACAGAGATGCACCGGGAAATGTATTAAATATAAATTAAGAATAACCTTTCAATAAATGAGTTGGAGGAGAGTGCACCAAGGTAGACAATCAGACTAGAGAGAATGATTAGAGAATGAAATAATGATAACACTAAAAAAAGAGAATGGAGAGATAAAGCCCAAGATATTGTGTATGGACAATAGCAACACATAAGGTGACACCTATACACCCAGTGAAAGAGTATATACATATATACATGTGAACCAAAACTACCTTAATGTAGGTAATCCAATCATAAGAGGGCACACCATGTTGAGTCCAGCTCAACAGTAGATAACTATAAGAAAGAATATAGATATTGGTCAGACTACTTGTAAGGAAACTAAGGGTCTAGTTATGGTAGTAGTTCACCTACGGGCCTTACCTAGAGGTTAGTACAGAGAGCGTGTTTTTAAGCACTCATAAAAGTCGAAACGGCGGCGGGGACAAGCCGATATTAGCGTCCAAGGTCCAGGGGTCCGAGAGTTTTTCAGCGCATGTTGCAAAGGTTCCAACGAGGATCTATAACGTCAATCGGGGGAGGGAATCAACGTGAAATACAAAGAATTAACATAAGGAAGGATATAGAGCATAAAAACACGAGTCCAAGGGTGGTTACATTCATATGCCCTCATGGGTCGCCCACTAGCCAAAAGAGGATATACTTAGCTCAATTTAACGATTCCAACTGGGATCATGGGTGCTCTGGGTAATGGCTATCTAAAATTAGAAAAAAGGGGGGGAAGGGGGGAAGGGGGAAAGGGGGGAAAGGGGAGAAGGAGTGGGGAGGGGGGGCGGGGGGCCAAAGGCCCAGTCGATAGGACAAATGAAAAATCGAACACGTGTCCGCTAATTGAATACAAGGTGGTATGGAGGTATTTACGAAGAGGGGCCAGACGGAGAAGAGCTCTCAAGTAAGGCAACCGGTTAACCAAGCAAGTGTATGTCAAGGCACAGTGGGCATTCATCGACTCACCAAGGTTTTAGCTCAAAACGCGCTGCAGCCAGGTTTCTTCAGGCGGCAAGCGGCGTAGTTAGCTCCCAGATATATATAGATAAAGTGAAGCCAAACCCGAGGAGAGGGGATATAGACTGTTCAATGAACGGACTCCATGGACGGATTGCGAACAACCAGGATAACGGAAGTCTAAAATTAGAAATAAATAACAATCGGTAGAACAAAGGTGGTTATGAAACACACAACCGCTAGCCGAGACACAAAGATAAGAGCGAGGAGGCGATACGGGGGGGTAGAGGGGCAAAGTGCTCACACACATAGCTGGGGCAGTTCAATAAAGACAGAGTAAGTCGATGCGGGCATTAGTAAACTTACCGCGGTTAAGCTCAAACAGTGCCGCAGCAGGGGTTCCTAAGGCGGCATGCGGGACAGTGAGTTCCCAAATCCCGTAAGTGAGATGGAGCCGATACTCCCGTATATAAAGACAAAGAAAACAAGGACGCCATACGTAGGGGGCGGAGCTTAAGGTTCAGGATTTCATTACAATGAAGGTAGGACTATCACAGACCTGATCTAACAGGTAAATACAAGGGCGTCCATGACGGAACATGAAAAATAGATATATGAGATTGGTGCATATTGCTTCCCATATAGAACAACAGAAAACCAAATGTGTAAAAAGAAATAATCATAAATGGGGTCCATAAAGCAAAATGGCAAGAAAGGATTGATTCCTTTAAAAAGAACCAAAGGGGGGAACTACATGTAAAGCCTATTTAATTGGTTCTAGGGTGGAGACGATCTAAAAGGTAAACAAACAAAAACAGGACGCCCGTACAGATAGGGATCAAACGAAGATGAAAAATGGGGAGGAAAAAAGCAAGATAAAACTAGTGGGAACCTACGGTAACAGATCCCGCGGGGAAGACATGTCCCAGAGAGAATACTTATAGAGCGAACAACAAAGACTTCTGAGTTCAAGAAATTAGAGCCTACTCTCCTATCTAGTAGGGAGGGTAGAACTTACTTCGGAGGTCCAAAGGGTAGCAAACAAGAGGACCTAGAGATCACACAATCGCATTCTCCCATGGGCAAAGTTCGTTCAATCCTTTGTTTACAGAGTTCAGAAGGAAGATCCAAAATACCTCTCTTTTCCTTCTTATGGAGGTGGGATCCTTTCCTGTTTGAATTTGCACTCTCTCCAGGATCGACCACCTAAGGTCCTTGTCAGAATGGCCAAATTCCAACCAATGATTAACCAAGGGGGCCGAAAGTTTTTTTGTTCTGATGTTAGATTTATGCTCCCCTATCCTCGTTCTACATTCTCTGCCTGTCTCTCCAATATATGCCAGATTGCAGGGGTAAAGAATGACATATACAATATTGGAGGTACAGCAGTTGGTCATTTCACGTAGAGATATAGTGCGCTCATTGATCTGGATGGTGTTGCCCACGATCGCATTAGGGCATGCCTGACATGTACCGCAGCGGTGGTTCCCACAGATGGGGAGACAGCCAGTAATGGATTTTTGGCAAAGGGGAGGGCGTTCAGGGATTTTTCCTCTCACAAGATAATTTTTGAGGTTTTTATTCCTCCTGAATGCGAACAGGGGTTTGGATAGTTTATGTTTGCAATCGTCCATGTTCAGTAAATACCACAAGGCATTGATGGTCTGTCGTATTTTGTGGTTGATGTTGGAATGCTTGGTTACACAAACCAATTTGTCCAATGATTCAGTGTCTTTGTGTTGGAACAAGGCGTCACGATTATAATACCTAGCCCTTTTCAAAGAGTCTTTGATCAGTCTATACGGATATCCCCGGTTTAGAAGTTTCTCCTTAAGGGTGTCTGCTTGTTTAAGGAAGTCTTCAATGTCAGTGCAGTTTCTCCGGAGACGGAGAAACTGGCTGAAAGGGATACTCTCCTTTTGGGAGCGCGGATGATAGCTGCCGAACTGCAAAAGGGTGTTTCTAGCAGTGGGCTTTGTGTACAGAGAGACAGATAATTCGTGGTCTTTATGCTCAATCCAGACATCAAGGAATTCAAGCCTGCAATTACTTGATCGGGCAGTGAATTTCAAGTTAATGTCAGTAGCGTTGATCCATTTGATAAATTCGTCCAGGGATGTCTGGTCACCCTCCCATATGAGAAAGATATCGTCAATAAAGCGAGACCAAGAACGAACATTCTCATAGAAGGGGGCCATCTCGTTGTATATATTCACGCTCTCAAACTGTCCCATATACAGACAGGCTACGCAGGCGGCCCCCATGCTAACTCCCTGTATTTGTTGATAATAGTTGTTGTTAAACTCAAAATAGTTCTCACCAAGGACAATGTCTAGGCATTGGAGAATGAACGGAGCATTGATGATATTAGGGTCAGTAGAGAGGGTCTCTTGGAGCACCTTCATGGCTCCTTCCTGCGGATGTTGGTATATAGGGACTCCAGGTCCAAGGTGACCAGGAGTTTCCTTTCACAATCATAGGGAGTCTTTTCAATTTTAGAAATGAAATGTCCCGTGTCTTTGATGTACGATTTAAGGTTACTCACAAGTGGTTTCAGGAGCTGATCCACATATTTAGAGATCGGCTCAGTGGCCGACCCAATGGTGGACACAATGGGTCTCAGGGGCGGATTGAGTTCATTTTTGTGGGTTTTGGGGACTCCGTATATGATGGGCATACGGGTGTACGAAGGGGTGAGAAACTCAGCCTCCTTGGAACATATATATCCATCATCTACGGCAGTCTCAACCATCGTCAAGATTCTGCGTTTTAGATCAGGTTCGGGATTCCTAGTGATGTGTTTATAATGCCTAGTAACAGAGAGGAGATCGTTCATTTTCTCAACATATAGGGGGGTGTCAAGGATAACAATACCCCCTCCCTTATCACAGGGTTTAATTGTTAGGTGTTTATTCTCTCTCAATGATAAGAGAGCCGCACTTTCTCCTTTAGGTAAGTTGGTAGAAGGTTTCGGGACATATTTAATGATCTTTTGTATTTTAGAGGTGACCGCTTTCTCAAAGATCTCAACTTCAGGCCCCACCGAGTCCAGGTTGGGGGTGAAGTCTGAGGGGGGCTTGAGGCCGGATAGGTTGTCGGGACCGTCAATACAGGGTCTCGTTAGAAAGAATTTCCTTAATCTTATTTTGCGATAAAATAGGTGGAGATCCCTCATTAGTTCAAATTTATTAAAGTTGGCAGTAGGAACAAAGGATAGGCCTCTAGATAAGAGCATAACAGCCTGAGCGTCAATATTGGTGGTGGACAGATTGAATACTGGAATATTTTTTATGTTTTCCAGTATTGCTGGTGTCGTGTTTGTATATACATCTGAGGCTGGGCTTGATCCTGATGGTAGTTCCTCTGTTGTGGGGTCCGCGTTCTGGGGCGAAAATTTCCCCTGCGGTTGCCTAAAAAACGGTTGTGACTTGCAGGTCTCTCAAATTGTTCCTGTCTAGGTTGATAGTTAGGAGTATAGTTGGAATTATAGTTAACAGGACCCTCTCCATCAGAGTCCGTAGTGTCCGAAAAGGTGGTAATACGTCTATTGCCCCAACGAGGGACGACATTGCTTGAGGTGTTATCGTCAACGGTAGTGTAAAAATTGGTAGTCAGGTAAGGATAGGCACGTTCTTGTGAAAATAGCCTAATGTCTTTCCTAAGTTTTTCGGTTTTTCTCTTTAAGAGATATTCAGAAAATGAATCTAATTCCTGACAGATTTCTTCCAATTTTCTTTTGCCAATTTCAACACTGTTGTCTTTTTTGAGTTTTTCTTCTAATTCCTCAATTTCCTTGTTAAGGATGGCAATCACTTCCCTGGCAGTTTCAATAATTAACATCATCCAATCCCTGGAACATCTATTTGAGATTAATGCCCACTTTTCCAGGAATTGTCTGATTTCAATAAAGAGACCAGGAATATTCCTGACTCTTAGGCCAATGGGAATGGTGCCTGCCTTCAAATATTCCAACATAAAGTTGGCGTGAGATTCTGTTCGCTTGGTTTTCTTTCTGAGGTTAAGAAGTTTAGTCCATTCCTCCTCTAACCCCTTGGATAGGGTAAATTGTTTGTCACTACCAGATGCTAAGCCAATCATACGGGCAAAGTCTTCATCAGAAAACCCGAAGGTCTTAATGCTCTCCATTGGGAGAAGGTAGGTAGGCTATTGGTAAGGGGCTAATAAAATAAAATCTACAACACAATTAGGTAGTAAAGCAGAAGTTAATAAACAAAAATAAGAGAAAAATAAGGTAGGACAAACTACATTCTCCCTGGGTGTAATACAAAAAACTAATCACCAGGAAGTCTAATATCGGATTACAAACCAAAACTACAGGGCAAAACTATAAAACAAAGAGTAGACCACGTAGTGACAGAGAATAGAAAGACAATAAGTTCAGAACACATATTACAAAAGGTGCATACTCTTCCAACAAAGATAGGGATAAGGCCAAAGTTTCATAAGAGGACCTTTTGTTGGAAAGGAGGTCTCGCTACTCTTCTGGGGATAAGGCCAAAGTTTCACAAGTGGATCCTTCGCTATCGCACTCTTTTTCTACATACACGCTAAATAGTCCCTAAGATAACACATAGGTGTTACCACTAATTAAACAGACAATGCACCTATTTCCGTGTGATTTCACTTCTCACACTTTTCTTCTGCCTTATTTCAGGCTAACTTTTACTGCCGGCTTCCCAGATACCTTTCTGTAGTTGTGTTCCAAAAAACTACATAGAAACGCAACACTAACTCACTTTACATAGAATGTTAAACATATAATCAATAATCAATAAATCACCAAACTAATCAATAATAACCATCATTCTGCTACCAGAAAAACTGATCCAGCGCAACCCCTAATTCATGAACCAGGGACCAGGAAAACTCATCACACATAAACCACTTACCAAACAACGGGGCCCATCACACATTACCCATAAATGATCCCTGAAGATGGGCGCTGGATTTAGGGGGTTTAATTTGTCAGTTTTGTTTATGTACAATACTATACTTCACATTAATAACACATTATATATTCTTAGCTATTCTTGATTTCAACTGTCTTCTTTGGTCGATGGACCATTAGTTGACGAGTTGATGGTGACTGTGATTAACTAAACAGTTAACACTTTTACCTAAATAACCACAGAGTCGTTTATTCAGTTAATAATTTTTTTATATCATTAAAATTAAATGCTCATAATTCAGATTGTCAGTGCACACACAAGACCACATATAAGAGAACAATTTATCAAGCAATGTAATCAAAATGAATCATTTGCATCGACATCAAGGCGTGCGTAGGAATAGGGGCAGAGAAGGTACAGCATAAATACTTTGCAGAAATATATTGCGAAATTAAAGCATTTAAGGAGGGTGATACCCACCAAAGAATCAGGAAAACCACTTCCTTGGCCGAGGTTGTGGCAAGGGGTCCCCAGAGATAGGCTCAGACGACAAAGTTAATAGGACAGATGCAGCTAAGTCTTGCAATAAACTGGCAGACAAAAAGATAATCTCCCAATTCTATCTACCTTTGATCTAGTTCTCCTCGGACGCAGTCTCCTCCCAAGCACTCCCGCAACATTCTCGTACCTAAGGTGCACTCCGACTCTGTGCTGGTCCGCTCTCTCTGTCTTGGTGCGCTTCTCTCTCGATGTTCTCTATGTTCTCTCTCTCGAAGCTCTGACACACCCCTAATTGGGGTATCAATTATACCCTAATTCCTAGCTCACTATCTTACAATGTTGCAGTGTCAGTAGAAACTCGGCCTGTGATTGGTTGACACGGATCATGTTAGGGTCTCCTCATAAAGTTCTCATCGCAAATTCATCCCATACCGGTTTTAACAAAGGAAGTATTCAGGATAAATACAATTGTATACTACTAATATCAATAGTTATACATTTTGCAACATTCTCGTATTATGACATCCGTTTCACATTCAAATTGCACGTAGCGATGGCAGTTCCCACAGTCGCTGTCGCATCTTGGCACGTAACAATAGGACACAGGTCAACATGGCCTTCACACAGATTACATCAGCTGGTGCACTCTGCAGTTTGTAAGCAGGCTGAGCATTCGGCACATGCGTCTTTCGTACAGACCAAGACAACTACATGCTGGTTCGGACAAGAGGCCATTTTCATGCAGGCCCAATCTCGTACTAAAGTAAATAAACACAAAGGAATAGTAATTCATGAAATAAAACCCATTATGTTTACCTCCCACCATACTAATACTGTGTATCAATTATTTCCTAGCGAAAGCTATTAATTTAAAGCAGCTTTTTCGTTATTCGTGCACAACATGCAAAATGTGCAATGTACAACATAGCATAAACATGCATTAGTACGATTTTTCAAAGCGCAAACAGTTAATACGTGCTCATGCCATCATGGTTTAGTATATTAGGTAAAATGCGTTTGCCCCATGTGTGAGTGTGTGTATTCAGGGTTGGTTAGTCCATGCAGTCAATACATTATTATGGGGTTACTTAATTTCATGAAGATGTATTTTTGCAAACCTCACTCCATCACTGGGCATGGACTTCAACTGGTGATAGCCGTTATCTAAAACAGATAAGACTATTAGTGCCCAAGAATTACATTGCCTCAAAGTCTAGAAATAAAAATAGGCAAATGTAGACCTTTAGATTGTCACTATATCTGTGACTCTCTTGTGGAATGGAACTTCTAATATTTCTAAGAATTGAAAACATAGGTAAGTGTTTAATATCCCAAATATATTGTAGCCTGTCCATATAACACTTCGAATATAATAATGGCTACCTTTAACTCTAGGTATCCTTTCACCCCTTGATGCTTGTAACATGACGTTCCACTTAGGACTTCTGCGAATTGAAATATATAACAGAAACCAGTATTGTTCTACCCTGCTGATTGTAGTAATTATGATCCATGAATTATCAGTAAATTAACCACCATGCGTACATCATAACCACCTTGAGTTTTAGGGTGCCTAGCTGTTCTCTTCACGTATTACAGGTTGAAAATGCACTGAGAAACACTAGTTGTGAAATTCTTTTAAGTTGAAGTCACTGGTATGTTTCTAGTTCATCACTTATCAAATGGAATAGTTTCCAAATATAAATGCTCAAAGTCACTTCCCTAATACAACTTCATCCTTAGAATACTTCTGTAAACATAGTGATAAGTTCCAGAATGCAAAGGGTCTGTGGAAACAACTGTCATTAGTTTGTAGCATATAAAAGATAAAAAAAAGATCCTGGCTTCAGCAACCATACATTTGATTGCCTAGCATAGATGCTGTGGACCACGAGAAAACTAATACTTAACATCAATGATGGCCGCCACTATCCCCAAATCACGCGAGCGTTCAGGAATCTTGGGCAATGTAGCTTGTTCTTTGTGCCGTCATGTAGTGTGTCCATCAAACACAAGAATTCTTTCACCAAACTGCACTGAGGTTCCTTGTCCAGTTCCTGCCTTTCCTTCCTTTCACTGGAGGTAATGCAAGTGTCTTCAAAGTATAATATCTGCATTGTTTCTACTATCTGAGGCACTCACGATTATCTCAGAGTTTTAGTATGCAAAGCAATGTATAAAACAAACAGAACAGAACGTTTCTTGATGAAATTGGTTTATTGTCTGGTGCTTCGACCACTTCTCAACATGTGTTGGCTAAAGCTTACAAGAAGAGGTCGAAGCACCGGACAATAAACCAATTCCATCAAGAAACGTTCTGTTCTTTGTTTTATACATTGCTTTGCAATCTAAAACTCTGAGATAATCGTGAGTGCCTCAGATTGTAGAAACATTGGTTGTCTAATCCTAGGATTGGACTCTTTTTTGGGGGAGTGGGGCATTTCTTCCCTCGCTTTGAGAGCACCATGGGGCATAATCCCAACACAACAGAATATTTCCGGGTGACTGTCAATAGAGCGCCGCATACCTATTTAATGCCCACCGTAGTAGACGTATTATAATATCTGCATGCTCACAGAATCGCAGAGTATGGATAGGTAAGTCGTGGGTCATGACTATGATACACCAAACATCCCATTGCATGAGAGGAGAGTAAAATTCTCCTGTAGGCAGAGCCAAAGCCCGCTCTCTGTATATTTTATAGAAGTGGAATAGGCCATGCAGACAACTGTGTTGTCAAGTCCGATCTAAATACCATTTAAATTGAGCATAAAATGAACCCATGCACTCATTGAGTTAGATACATTTTCAGTGTAAATTGACAGAACACAGACCAATTGGTATACCTTTCTAATGAATTGGTTCTCTGCTGCAATTTTCTCAAAATGTTGTGATCCACTATTAATATCCTTTAAAAGCGATCAGCATGTTAAAAATAATTTCCTTAAAAACACTACTTCGTCCTCTTCCAGTGAGCTGAACTACTTATACCTACTGTGACAGTTTAGTTAAACAGAGATTTCTCCTCATTGACACTAGGATTTACAAATGTAACAGTTATTGCTTCTGCCTTAGCATTTGGTACCCCAGGCACTGTACTTTGTCCCCTGGTGTCAGGGTTGTTGGGAATGACAATCCTTTGCAATGTAACTCCCCAGATTTGTGCCTTCACTGTTTTTGCTAGCTGTAGAACTCTGTGCACTTTACACCTCATAACTCCCTAGTATATGGTGCCAGAGTCTACCCAGTGCTTTTAGGTTAAATGTCCCAAGTGGACTGCAGCATTCATTGTACCATCCACCATAGTGGCAATGTAAACATGACTGCAGGTCTGCCACCAGTAGGCTGGCTTTGTAGGTTTTAACTGCAAATTCGACCTGTCAAAATAACCCCTTTTGACAAGCCTAAAGCCCTCCTTTTAAATATTTAGAAGACACCCCTAAGTAAGCCTAACTGTCCATTATGGCACGGTGCATGGTATTAAAAAGTAGAATATGTAAAGGTTTGTTGTTAAATATGTCCTTACAGTGAAAATGACCTAAGATCCATTTTCAATACAGCAGGGTTAGCTGTTCCATAGGAAAGCATTTTTTAAAAAGTAAACAAAATCCAAATTAATGATAAAGTTGAATTTTTTCTAACCATTACGGAAAATGGATTTTAGAAAAGTTATCTTCTGCTTGACTAATGCTTCTAAAGCCTTTCATTGCCTCCCAGCTGTCACCAGGCAGCTGATGGCTTCCCTGTGGTGAAGTGTAACCTGCTCCCAGGAGCTAATTATAGGCGGAACTGAATGGGCAGAGATAAACCATCTGAACCTGATTGAATATACAGGGGAGGCTGAAAGGATCCTCTTTGAGATTGAAGGGTCGAGTACTGCATGAATGTCACATCCTATATGACAGGTGTGCTGGGGTTTTTCATATGACACTTGGGGCACAGTTCAAAGAGGACTCCACTGTCACAGGCACATGTTAGCTGACACTTGGGCAGGGCCCTTCTACTGTCCAGCCAGTCAGGTCCCAATCACAGTGGGACTCTCTTTGACATTATGGTGTCAAAGCCTGAAATGTCTGATGTGTTTTCATACAACATTTGGAGCATACATCAGAGGAGTGAGACAGAATGCAAAAACACTTTGTGAATATCCACTCTCTGGTTGCTGAAATCTCAGCTTTGATTTGACCAAACTTCTGTTTCTGAGTTTGTTGGGGGTACAGGGGCAGGAATGAGATTTTACTGTTAGAAGTGGGAGGTCACTGGGATTACCATGAAACACTCCTGCAGCACACCCCAATCCTCAAAGAGCCCAGGTTTCGTGTAGCCGAAATCTTTCATGGTTATTGACTGGATACCAGGGGCCGCACCTTGTTGACTGTCGCTTTTGGGGTTGGAGGACTTGGATCGTGACCCAGAGTGGCTTTGGTATCCTGCAAGGGGCACAATAGCGGTAGTGCTCGGCGAGTTGGACTCCCCCCTTGTCCTCCCCCCCCCCTTGGGGCGCTACTACTCCAGACTGTGGTGCTCCTTGCGCTGCCTGTATCATGGGGAAGGGGAAGCTGCTGGCTCCCATGCAGGGGAATACTATGGATAACTATACCACCCAGACCCCACTGTCGCAGAGGCAGACTCATCAGGGGTGCGCCTGCACTGATCCTGTGCTAGAACTACCCTCAGCGGAGCAGTCCCGTGTGGACATCATGGCAGCTATCCAGGATCACGTGTGGTGTTGGAGGGGGAGATTTAAACTGTCTTCATTGAGGTAAATCTCCTCTGTGCGGATTTGCGGTAAGTGTCTGACAAAGTACATGCTGCGGAGGGGTCCATTGATGAACTTAAGGTGGAGATGGCCGCCCTGAAGAAACAATTGATTTATTGGATATCCAAGATTGGGATCCTGGAGGCGCAGGCTGAGGATGCTGAGGGGAGGTCCACCACAATAATGTCCGCCTGCTGGTGTTCCCCAAGTGAGCTGAGGGGGTCTCAATGGAACAATTTGTGGAACAGTTGGTCCGTGACTCACTGCAGCCTAATGGGCTGTCTGCCTTCTTCGTTAGCGAGATGGAGCCCATGGCATTGGTTTCCACACTGCGCCCTGGAGCGCAGCTGCAGGCAATCATTGCTCTGGTGCTGAACTTTGAAGACAGAGACTGCATCCTGCATGTGGCTCAAGAGACTGTTAGTGCCCAATTTGAAAACCACAGAATTTCCATTTACCCAGACTACACTCAGAGGGTAAAAGACACACAATTGATGGATGGAATGCAGAACAAATCAAAACATTCACCCCCAGTCAAGAGATCTGGATTAAATCCATCATTCTTTTGCTCACCATGCCACCCCAGTTTAGACCTGGCCATATGCAAATCAGTCTTGACCCTGTGCCTCATGGGAACAGTCCAGCCCGAACTGCCAAGCCAGGTCATCCCTGGACCGGAAACAAGCATCCTAGGACCGGTTTCGGGGTTTCACCCCTCTTCAGCCAGGATAGCTGGATTCCAGTGGCACAGTGAGCCCAGGACCCACGTCTGGGCATACCAGGCGCACTTAGGGCGAGAATTCCATTTACCCAGACTACACTCAGAGGGTAGAAGGGGACAGAAAATCATTTTTGTGGGTCAAAGGAAAGTTCAAGGACATGGCCCTCAAATACATGCTGGTTTACCCCGGTAGACTGTGTGTGATGTCAAAGGGAAAGTCCCATTTCTTTGATTCGCCTGAAGATATCTGTAGGAGGTTGGAGATGTGGGACAAAGTTCTTAGAAACAAGGTGCGGGTTCTGGGGGAAAGGCCCCAGTAATGGAGTAGGGTCACACAGTCGTTATTGGCGGGTCCGAGAAGACACAGAACAATGGGACGGTAGTGGAGACGGTGACTCTGGAACCCCGAGGGTCATGATTCAAGGGGATGGCACGATGGTGCTGGACACCATGGTCTCCTTGTTGGGAGAAACGGGAGCCTCCTGCCCCAATGTTGGACATAGAGATGGGGGACACACTGGCCTGATATGGGGATCCTGTGTCCTTATAATTGTTGATGTGGGGATGGCATGGTGCAGGGGACATGGGGCAGGTGCAGAGACAGCTGTTGACATTTCTGGTGGCCTCTGTGAGCTCTCACAGGCATTTATGACTTGGGCTAAGGCATATGTTGGATGCAACGGAACTTAGAGGGGCTAATCCCACACATTTTGTCGTAGGCTTTGTTCAACTGGGGAGGGTTTAGGCTGCTGGTCCTGTCAGCATTGCTTTAATGGGCGAAAGAGACAGTTTGTTGTTGTTTTGTTTGCCCGGGTGGTTAGGTTCTTGAAGTTTATGCCTCGTGTTCTGGAGGTAATTTGATTTCTTATTATGTTGCATAGTGTGCTACAGGTTACTGCATGGCATGCAGGGGAGCTGAGAGTGGGATCATCCCTCTACGTGTGGACCGGTCAGGGGCCTGGGGTGGGAAGAGTACAACCTTATGGCTAACCATAACAACATAGTGACCTAGAATGTCTGGGGTTTGAGGAGCTACACTAAGCGATACAGGGCCATTTGTTTCAGAGGCGAAGTCAGGTCAAGATTGCATGCTTACAGGAGGCTCATCCAGGGGCGCAACTAGACCCGAACTTTGGGGGGGGCTAACAGGGGTGGCCAGCATGGCTCACGGGTGGGGGGGCGGGCACGTGGGGTCAAGGGGGTGGGGGGGTGACGCAAGGGAAAAAAAATTAAAAAATTTAAACTTACCTTTCCGTTGGCCGGGTCCCGCGTCTCTAGTCCTGCTCCTGCTCTCCTGCTCCTGATTTCAGTAACAGGAAGCAGGCAGCCAGGCTCCATCCTCTAAGCCAATCACAATGCTGCAATGCAGCATTGTTATTGGTCTGAGCACTGTGACATGGCACTTAGCCAGTGGCTGTAGGGGTGGGCATGTTCTCCACGCAGGCTGTAAAGCAGCCTGCAATGAGAAGGGGAGACTGCGCTTGACTGTTTGGGCAGCCCGAGAGGGCTGACCAAACAGTCATTGCGCACTTGGGAGTGGGCATACCACTCCTCCCCTGCCCTGCTCCCTGAGCAGAGCAGCCCGCACACCCGCAAAGGAAACATAAAATGATAATAACTTAAAGTTATTATCATTTTAGATTACCTTTCCAATGCTCAAAAGCAGTGGGAGGACGTTCCTCCGCCATAGCGTGGGAGCCGCCACTGGGGGCTAACACTCCCAGCCAGTGCTGGCCCTAGCACTAGCCGCACACGGTGCAACAGTCTTTTTTGGCGCCCCTCCCCCATTTCCTCCTTCTCCATACATTCCCTCACTACCACTCATCAACAATACACCTCATCTCTCTATAGCACCTTTCTGACAAACATTTCTTTTTTTTATAGCGCTACTCATAGTTTACTCACACTCAGTTCTGTGATCTGCATGGTACACATTCTTTGTAGCAGGCACATTAACCCTCTGCGCTGTGTGGGTGGCAGGAGTGCCCATGTGAGTGCACGGTGAGTGATGCGACAGTGTGAGAGTAGGGTAAGAGAAGTGACTGTAGGGTGAGTGAGGTGACCATATGAATTTGGGTGTGGATGTAAGTGCAGAGTGGGACGAATTAATGCATGGTTAGTGATGGACTTGTTTGAGTGAGATTGCAGATTGAGCAGAGAGGGGGACAGGTGAGTGAATTGTCACATTAGTGCAGGGTGAGTAGTGTACTCGTGTGACTGCAGGTTGAGGTACAGGGCGAACAGCGCAAGTGCATTGTGAGTGCAGAGTGATTACTGTGAGTGCACGGTGAACGGGTGAATGGTGTAAGTGCATGGTGATCAGTGTGAGTGTATTGTGATAGCTGTGAGTGCAGGGTGAGCGTGAAAGTGAAGGGTGAGAATGAGGAGTGTGTCTGGGAATGCACCCAGCATTGAGACAACACTTGCAGTAATTCAGCATGATATTGACAGCGGCATAGGGTTTAAGATACAAGTTCAACTATTGCTATTATGGCATTAATCAGGGATCGAGGGTGGGGGAAATAAATAATGTGCTGATCCTGCAACAAACTTTCAGTCTGATGATTAGGGTTGCCAGCTCATTATTTTGATGTCCCAGACGGTACAAAAATAAACAGTCACCTAAAGCCGTATTTTCAGCACTTATCTGTGCATACTTCGAACAGCAAATATAAATAAAAAGCACTTTTAATTGTGTTCAAGGGATGCCTGAATGATCCATGACTGATAATTAAAGGGAACAAAGACAGAAAAGTCACATTACAAATGAATGCATACCTTTTTATTTAAAACCCTATTTAGTCAAGACGAGATCTTTGCAGGCTCTTTAAACAACACATGGCTGGCATTTTTCTTTTGGCAACCCTACTTTATATTCCTTTTCATGAAATGCATCCTCACACTACAGCAAAGGAATAGGCAGAGTGGGGGCCCAGGGGGTACTGGAACCAGAAAAAAAACTAAGCCTCTGTAACCAGTTTACAAAGGTATGTAAATATGCAAATGGTCTTTAGAGACCTGTGAAGAACTCGTGGTGCCGGTAATAAGACTCCAGACACTGCCCAGCCGAGCCCCTAGCAGCATGGGCTGAGACACACGACGGGGGGGCTGAAGCCCTTTCAGCCCAATGAGCGTTGCGTGCCTGGGCCCATCTGATGGGTGATAAGGCTCAGAGGTTAGGTAAGAAGTGGAGGGGCAAGCTCTATTCGGCTACATATTCCCCATATGCTAGAGGGGTGGCTAGTTGGATTGCCCCTGGTGTGCCATTTCATCATATCTCCAGTACACTCCAGAGTTTTTATGGATGGAAAGCATTCTTTTTCTTTTTTTTTTTGCAAGTTAAAGTAGCTAGGTCATTTTTTCTAGACGTGGGGAGAGAGTGCAGGGTAATGCTTCTATGTGCACCTCCATGGCCATGGGTGGTACACTCTGAGATATAACAATACTTGAATACTGGCCTGTTAATGGCAGAGTAGTGCCTTGAGGGGGCTGAAAGATGAGTGTTTTATGGTGCTCCCATTTTTTTTCTTGTGCCTCTTTTCAGTCACCTATGTTGCTCCTAGTTGTTCCTTGGAGTTGATGGGGAACCTTATAGATAGGTACCTATTGGCAATATTACCAAGTCAATGAGTACATTTTGTCTTAGATGTGGAAAAGGTTAGAACATTTTTACTATGTCTCAGGATTGTTGATGTGTATTCAAGTTTCATACTATTGTCATGAAAAAACTGAATAAAACACAACTCAAAGAAAGTAGATGCTTGTGACAGTGTAAACATTGGCACAACTCTGTTAGGAGTATGTTTTCATGTAAGATAAATCACTAATGCCCCTGTTCTCATTTTCCAGTAGCCTTCCTGGCAACTTTATCCTGTAATGTAAGAAATTGATTTATTGGTTGAGTGGGAGTGCAAGCCCCACTCAGACAACAAGCACAATCCTTGTCACGATGAACCACAAAAGTCACTAAATTAATCTGTGCTTAACCCCTCTGGTAACTTGGCACTAAGCAGTCAGGCTTAACTTACATGTAAAGCCGGTCAAGCGTTGTGGGCGGTCGTTGTTGTAGCTTTGCATTAGTGGTCCTTGCAGGCTGTCGTTGCTGTAGTACAAACTGTGGGTCTCTGGTTGCTTGTCGTCACTGGCAGTCACTGTTGATGCAAAGAGCAAGTCTCTCTGGAGCTTGGTACTGGCAGTCATCGCAGGCGGTAGAGTCTTGGCAGGAATGGGCCCATTCGCGGTCACAAAGCAGCAAAACTTCACGGTTTTCACCTTTTCTTCAGAAGGAGTACACTCTGATGCCAGCCAAGGGTCCAGGAAATGGGGAGGCACATCTTGTGGCTCAGGGACTCACATCAACAGAGGCCAGCATGGCTCAGCCAGGACCAGGCTTGCCCATTTGTGGCAGATCAGCTGGGCTGTTGAAGTGAGGCCTCTGAAAGTTGTTGTGACACTGCAGTTCACAAGGGAGGTCAGCCAACTGACCCTTGGAGTCACTCTGGTTATCCAGGGTTGAAGGCAAGCAGGTCAAGTCTTCCTTCTCTGACAGCAAGACAGTCCTTCAAGCAGTGGGGCAGCCCTCTGGCAGGAGGGCAGTCCTTCTCCTGTAACGTCCACAGATCCAGAAGTGTTCTGATGAGTGACTTTGTATGTTCAATATGTGTACCTGGTGTTAGCCTTTGCATGGAGGGATTTCATGTCCTACCCCCATACCTTGTTCTGGAAATGTCTTCTACTTCCCCTTTCTAGGCTCCAAACAGTCTGAGGGTGACAAAAGGCAGGGCAGGTCTGGTGTCAGATTCCTTTGTGTGTGAAGAAGGCAAAGCTCTTTGAGGAGCAAGTGAGGCTAGGTACAGTCCTCTTACTCATCCGTAGCATTTAATTTACAGACCCTGGGTACATGTAGCACCATCTACTAGGGAAGTATAATTAAATTAAATGTGCCAATTAGGTATAAGCCCCTTTGACCTTTTTGGGAGACAGCACAAGCACCTTAGCACTGGTTAGCAGTGGTAAAGTGCAGAGTCCTAAAGTCAACAAAAATGAATTCAGTAAAACAAGATGGGTGAAGCTAAAACATTTGGGGGAATACCACACCAAGGATGTCAAATCTAACCCTACCCACACACTGTAGTGTAGTTCAGATGTGCTACTATCCCATTAACTAGAGCGTATGAAATCACCTACAAAATCAACCTTTACTATACGCCCCGTAACAGAAGTCACTAAAATTAAGACATGCTAATTGAATTCCATTGCTACAAACATGAAACCAAATTAGCTCCACTAATGGATTATTTTCAGGATACTTGGGTTGGTTGCTTGCACCAAGTAGACAATAGACACCAACCGAATAGTGGAATGTATATAGCAGCACCATGTCTCAAGAAGCAAAGGCAAATAACACAGTGGAAGTGTGACACAATTGCTTCCAAGGAATACGTGGGAGAAGCCACCCTGCACTCTACAAATTCCTAGACATCCTTAAAAAAAGTAAAGCTACCTGGAGCTAAAAATGGGACAATTCCTAATCCAACTCAAACTAAAACAGTGACTAGCAAGAACCTTACTTAAAAAAACACACTAAACAACAATAACAATTACAATAACAATTAATCTCCCTAAAACATAAAAGCTCATTCTTTATTTATATTTATTTCTATAAAACAAATATAAAATACCAATCTGAATATAGAAATATTTCAAAAGTCTCAAATTTAATTTGATAATATAAATTTACTAAAATAAATATTTAGTATGATACACACACAATAAATAAACAAGCATAAGACCGATTAACATTGCTCATCCAATAACATAAATAAATAAAATAAGATACCAAAATTTGGTGCAATCCCAAAATAATATTCACAGAAAAAAAGGGCCAAAAAATGCACAAATAAATCACAGAACATCTGATATGAGTCCAATAATTCAAAGAATAAATCCAAAACTGAAACGTGAAAAAAATGAATAAACACTCCAGGAAAACTGAAAAATCAAGGAAAACGTAAACAATCATTTTGGTTACCAATATCAAACTTGTTTTCTTTGTCAAAAAATAAAATGCATCCCGGTTAAAAACAAACATTGACGTCTGAAAATAAACACCAGTAAAGAAAAAAAACATATATGCCAACCCACAAACACACCCTAGTACAAACCAAAGCACAGTAAAAAGGCATTAAGGTCAATGTTAAACACATAGAACAAACATATAAAATACAGCATTACATTTCACAATAAGGTCTATGGCAATACTGCAAACTAACACATACTACACTTAAAAAAATGATAAAACAGCACCCAATTGCAAAGACCTGCTTCCCTAAGGTTAAACACCTCCCCTCACCACTACACTGTTACAAAAAAAGTTTTAAATGATCTTACCCAAACTGGACACCTGCAATGGGAAGCCACGACTGCAAGCACCAGGACCAGCCCAAAATGAAGCAGACAGACTACAAAATCAAAGAATCAGGAAAGAAAGGCAGAAAAATAGAAAAGGTTTGTCATCCACAGAAATCAATGTAAAAATGTATTTTATTTATTAATTCTTAAATAATAATAAACAACATGTTAAAAAGTTAAAACAATTCTCTGCTTAAAAAAATTACAAAAATGTTTCATGCATAAATACATATTAAACCTATTCATAAAAATATATAACCAATTTCTGAGTATGTTTTATTATGTTATAATGTTTAAAACATCTAAGTAATATAAAAAATTACATATCTATGAAACATTTAGTGCAACATATTTTAAAAACTTGTATAGCTAAAACTAAGGGGTCGATTCCGATTCGGGCCGGAAAAAGCACCGACCGACTCGGATCCAGAAAAAATACCGACCGACACGCACCCGTGGCGCCCGACACGCCAAGTACGATGCAAGGCGCGAAAAATCCGACCGACACGTAACGAAACCAAGCCGACCGACCGAGCCGCACGGAAAACAGCAATCCGGCCGGAAAAACACGCGAATCCAACCGACCGACACGCACCCGGAACAAATCCGACCGAAACGTACACGCTAACTCCAAACCGCTAAGTACGATGCAAGGCGCGAAAACCACGAGCGAGTCGGACGGAGGACAAGCCGTACGACCGACACGCATACAAAACCGAGCCGAAGCAACACAATACACCGCGACCGACGCGTACGCAGCATAGAAAACTGCACAAACACAGCGTGAACGAAACGGAAAACACCGTACGAGACCAATGCAGGGTCCGACTCGGTCACAAGAACGTTTCCAACATACACAAACAGCACAAAGGAAAAATCACCCAAAAAAGGCCAAACAAGCAATTACCAAGCCAATAAATACTGGGGGGTGGGGACAGAGAACAAAGACACACCCACAACTCCACCTATATAAAGGACACAAATCACTACCATGAGCCTTTCCAAATGCCATTCCACTGCCAGCACCCAAGAGGAAGCAACCACACACCCACAGCTCATCCCTCACACAAGCCACACACCATCAGCACACCTACAAATACCTACCTCACATACACCCAGCAAAACACACACTCACACACCCTCACCTGCACACCAACACACACATCACTCACCATCACCATGCCCCCCAAGAAGAATCACAAGTTCCTAGATTGTGAATTGGAAGTCCTGGTAGACGAGATCCTCAGGGTAGAGCCACAGCTGTTTGGCACATTGGTCCAACAGACCCCCATGTCGCAGAAAACCAAGATGTGGGAGAGGATCATTGTTAGAAATGGGATCTCTAGTTGGCAAGGGCTTGCACCTTTGTCCAAGTAGGGACCCTTCTTCCTAGTCAGGGTAAGGGTTGTTACACTCGTGAAGTAACCCCTGCTCACCCTCGTGGTAGCTTGGCACGAGCAGTCAGGCTTAATTCAGAGGCAGTGCGTAAAGCATTTGCACATAACCAACAGTAATACAGTGTAAGCACTACAAACGGACACCACACCAGTTTAGAAAAATAACCAATATTTTATATACTCAAGACAAGACCAATTACGACAAAAATCCACAATACTGTACTTTACGAATGAATACTTGATACGTTAACTTCTTCTTTGCGGGAATAGCACAAAAGCAAAGTTCGTACGAGTCGGTAGCTCCGTCCGAGCCTACCGTGATGCTGAAAACCACAGAGTCTAACAGTTCCAGCCGACCGCGTCGATACGGGCCAGCAGAGTCGTGAACAGACTCGGTCACAGTACCTTTTCTCGTTGTGGCTGGTACGGAGTGTACGAGCCGGTCGGCGTTCGTCGCGGTTGCGGTGCAAGACGGAGCGATGCAAGGTGCGGTGTCCCTCGATGCGGTGCAGGCAGCGGCTCGATGAGCGTCGGGCAGACGGAGTCGGTGAGTCCAAGGCGTGCGATGCAGGGCGAGACGATGCTCGATGCGATGCTGACAGGTTGCGATGCAGGCGACCAAGCCGGAGTGCGGGAGCTGGCGTCGGACAGCGGTGCGAGTCGGAGCGGTGCGTCGCAGACGTGCGAGCGGTGCCCCAAATGCGGTGCGGTCTCGACTCTTGAGCCAGTTGCAGCGACAGGTCGGTCTGGTCCGGCTGGCCCAGTGAAGCGATGCGATGCGAACTGCGGTGCCCACAGGTCACGGTGCAAGCAGCGGCTCGATGTTGGCGGCGTCGGACGTCGCCCACGGTGAGACCAGGGTTGCGATGCGAAGCGGGGCGATGCGGTCTGCGGTGCAAACAGGTCACCGGCCAGGGATGGATTCGGTTGACGGAGTCGGTTGCGGTTCCCTTCCTCTGTGGCAACTGAAACAGCGTTCCAGAAGCGGTACCCAGAGGCTTGTGAAGTCTTTGCAGTCCCTGAGACTTCTTAACAGGAGGCCAGCTCGGTTCCTGGCCCTTGGAGATACTCAGCACAAGTTTGTAGAAAGTTCAGTCCAGTCCTTTCACTGCCCAAGGCAGAAGCAGCAGCTGCAGGCCAGCCCAACAAAGCAACAACACAGCAAAGGGGCAGTACTCCTCCTGGCAGCTCTTCCAGCTCTTCGTCTTGGCAGGTTCCTTGATTCCAGCGAGATCTAAATTCATGGGGTCAGGGCCCCAATATTTATATCCCAAATTTCTTTGTTCTCTGAAGGCAGAGAGGCCTTTGCCTAGTCCAAACCAGTTCTGGAGCACTTTGTTGACAAGTCTCCGTCCCTTCTTTCAGTGAGTAGGCCAGGGACATCAGACGCACCACAGGAGGTGGAGCCAGCATTGTGGAGGGAAGGCACTGTCCTATTCAGGGCCCAGGTGCGACCCCTCCCACCCATCTACAGGTCGATCTGGCTATTCAGCCCTGCGCTGACTCACCCTGTCTCCTGGCATCCCCCAGCCCCTGTCACTCACATTCCAGACACGGAATACACAACCTCGCAGAGGCAGGCTTGGATGGTTAGACAAGAAAATACCCACTTTCTAAAAGTGGTATTTTCAAACACAGAATGTTAAAACCAACCTTACTAAAAGCTGCATTTTATCATTCTGAGTCCAGGCATACTAAACTCGAATTTCTACCATGTTCCCGGGGTCAGTTAGGATTATATACTGTAATAATCAAAACCGCCCGTTCTGGCCTAGGGGGAACAGGTAGCCTTGCAATAGTGAAAAACGAACTAGGCTGTAATTCACTATCAGGACATGCCGCACACACCCGGGCATGTCCTACCTTTCGCATACACCGCACCCTGCCCACAGGGGTACCTTGGGCCTACCTTAGGGGTGACTAACATGCAGCAAAGGGAAGGTTAAGGGACTTGCAAGTGTGTGCACTTGCCAAGTCGACATGGCAGCCCCAGGCTGCGCACAGGCTCTGCGATGGCAGGCCCGAGTTACACTATACGGGCTGTTTGCGTGGGTGGCACAATCCAGTGCTGCAGCCCACCAACAGCATTTGGTCTATAGGCCCTGGCACTCGCAGTGCACTTTACAAGGGACTGACACATAAACCAAATAGGCCAATCATGGAAACACCAATCCATAACACATTTTATACAGGAGCACTTGCACTTTCCCACTGGACCGCAGTGAGGAAAGCGCGCAGAATCATCACACCAGCAAAAACAGAGTCAAAACCGGGAGGTCAGAAAGCAAAAAGTCAGGGGAAACACGCCAAAAGATGCCAAGTCTAACAATCATCAACAGGGTGAACGCACAATCACCATGTCGGCGCACAAGGACCGACATCCAGAACAGGTGGTATGACGTGCGCAGGAGGGTACGGAAACTGCTGAAGCAAGACTACATCAACAGCCAACACACCGGCAGTGGCCCTCCTGCCAAGCCAATATACCTCAGGCCCTGGGAGGAGAAGGTGCGGGCCATCCTACCGCCAGTGAGCATATATGGACTAGAGGACATCCCAGAGCCTGGTGAGTACACAACAAATGTACACAATATACTGCCACAAAACACACACACATCACTGTCAAGGGGAGAGTCAAACCATGCACTCATAGCAATCACACAGCAACCAGAACAGAATCATCCCAAAATGTGTATGTCAGTCAGAGAAACACAACACATGCCATCAAAAAAGTCACATCCAACCGTGCCAACACATGTACAAACACAACCACAACTACAGCTAGGCAGTGGCACAAATAGAACTAACAAACACATCCACACATGTAGCCACCACAACAACACCAACACACAGTGAAGACCACTCAAAGGAAGGAATTCTGTGTATGCTGGCCAAGTCAGTGTAGCCAATAGCATCATGGGAGTCGCAGTCACACATATTGCCCGCCCCAAAACTGTCCCATCAACACCACCATGAACCATGCGCACATCACAGGGAGTGGAGAAGGACTCACAAGATGGCTGACACTGGCTACTGCTGTGAGGAGCACAAGGCCCTGCTGGCAACTGTGCACCAACAAACAGCAGGACACCACTGACTGACATCCTGAGAGACAACTTACACTCCCTGCAATGCAAGCACGTTCCATGGTGGGATATCTGGCTGGCTGGGTGGGAAGGGGGACTTGCAGCACTGACTATAGTCACCAGCACCTCCCTCACACCCCCCCCCCAACACAAACTCCACAGTACCCACCTGGTAGAATGCAATGCCCTCCATCCTAACACAAGATCCCACAAAGCACCACCACCCTGGGTTATGTTGTGTGAAGCACAGGGACACTCTTGGGACTCTTAGCCAAACAACTGCCAGGACAACACTCCCAGCCATCCTGTCAGCACAGCCAGCCCACCCCACAGGGAAGCAGAGTCAAAAGGAAGGAAGCATGGGCATGCTGGGAAGGGGGGTGGAGGCAATAGCATGATGGGAGTCGTAGTCACAGACATTGCTCAACCTCACAACTGACCCATCAACACCACCCTGAACCATGCTCACATCACAGGGAGTGGAGAAGGACTCACAAGATGGCTGACACTGGCTACTGCTGTGGGGAGCACAAGGCCCTGCTGGCAACTGTGCACCAACAAACAGCAGGACACCACTGACTGACATCCTGAGAGACAACTTACACTCCCTGCAATGCAAGCACGTTCCATGGTGGGATATCTGGCTGGCTGGGTGGGAAGGGGGACTTGCAGCACTGACTATAGTCACCAGCACCTCCCCTCACACCCCCCAACACAAACTCCACAGTACCCACCTGGTAGAATGCAATGCCCTCCATCCTAACACAAGATCCCACAAAGCACCACCACCCTGGGTTATGTTGTGTGAAGCACAGGGACACTCTTGGGACTCTTAGCCAAACAACTGCCAGGACAACACTCCCAGCCATCCTGTCAGCACAGCCAGCCCACCCCACAGGGAAGCAGAGTCAAAAGGAAGGAAGCATGGGCATGCTGGGAAGGGTGGTGGAGGCAATAGCATGATGGGAGTTGTAGTCACAGCCCTACATCCCCCACCACATGGCCCAGCAAGCTCACACTCACGCATGCACATCCCACAGAGAGTGGAAAGGCCCATCAAAGATGTCTGACACTGTTGCTGTGTCGTGGGGAGCACAAGGGCATGCTGGGTACTGCACACCAACCAACAGCAGGACACCACTGTCAGCCATCTTGCCATTGCCCTCACACCCACTGAACTCCACACAAAAGCAAGTAAGTATGGGAATGCTGGCAAGTGGGGTGGAGGCAATGGCATGATGGGAGTCGTAGTCACAGACATAGCTCACCCCCACAACTGTCCCATCAACACCACCCTGAACCATGCTCACATCACAGGGAGTGGAGAAGGACTCACAAGATGGCTGACACTGGCTACTGCTGTGGGGAGCACAAGGCCCTGCTGGCAACTGTGCACCAACAAACAGCAGGACACCACTGACTGACATCCTGAGAGACAACTTACACTCCCTGCAATGCAAGCACGTTCCATGGTGGGATAACTGGCTGGCTGGGTGGGAAGGGGGACTTGCAGCACTGACTATAGTCACCAGCACCTCCCCTCACACCCCCCCAACACAAACTCCACAGTACCCACCTGGTAGAATGCAATGCCCTCCATCCTAACACAAGATCCCACAGCACCACCACCCTGGGTTATGTTGTGTGAAGCACAGGGACACTCTTGGGACTCTTAGCCAAACAACTGCCAGGACAACACTCCCAGCCATCCTGTCAGCACAGCCAGCCCACCCCACAGGGAAGCAGAGTCAAAGGAAGGAAGCATGGGCATGCTGGGAAGGGGGGTGGAGGCAATAGCATGATGGGAGTCGTAGTCACAGACATTGCTCAGCCTCACAACTGGCCCATCAACACCACCCTGAACCATGCTCACATCACAGGGAGTGGAGAAGGACTCACAAGATGGCTGACACTGGCTACTGCTGTGGGGAGCACAAGGCCCTGCTGCCAACTGTGCACCAACAAACAGCAGGACACCACTGACTGACATCCTGAGAGACAACTTACACTCCCTGCAACGCAAGCACGTTCCATGGTGGGATAACTGACTGGCTGGCTGGGTGGGAAAGAGGTCTGGCTGTCAACCAAACACAAGCAATGCAGACCATGTTCACACCCCAGAAAATACATAGAAATGCCCAAATAATGCAGGACAATGTGCCACACCAATATCAACCCCTGACTGTGACGACTTAGGACAATGCAATGTACAGGCCCGCACCCAGAGGCACAGTCACAACTGTCATGTGTGTCAACCACTGATGCCTGCAGAAACATGACATACATTGTTTGTGTCTCCCAAAAACAGGTGATGATGGGGACACAGCAGCAGACGCTGAGGAGTCCCAGTCCCAGGCTCAAGAGGATGCCGAGCTCACTGGCGTCGTACAGCCTCTGTCCTCCTCGGACGATGAAGAACAACCTGGCACATCCGGTGCAAGTCAACATGCAGCACCAGCAGGACCACCAGCTGCACCCCCTGCACCCACCCCTACAACGACTGTCACCACGAATACCATCCCTGCCGACATGGACAGAATAAGGAGCAACACCAGCACAGTGACCCTGGACCAACCTGGGGCCATGGACACCACCACCACCACCACCAACCCCCAAGGTGGACCAGGGTTATCTGTGCGTGCCACTGCACACACTGCACATGTCAGCAGGGGTGGTGGGAGGGGTGGGAGACAGAGGTCGCTGCTTGCAGACGTTGCTGGTGTGCATGACGACCCACAACTGGTACGCATAGCTGATGCGTACCAGTCCAGCACCGGAGAGCTCAGCCAGGTAGTGGGGCTCCTCAGAGACATTAAACAGCAGCAGGCTGCCCATCATGCCCGCTTGGACTCCCACATGTCCCACGTGGAGTCACACATGTCCCGTGTGGACTCACACATGTCCGCGTGGAGTCCAAGTGGGATGCACTGCATGAGATGACGGCGGTGCACAGGGACATTTTACAATGCCTCCGCCAGATGAACAGCAACCAGTCCATACCTCCCTGTGTGCCAACAACATCTGGTGCCGAACAAACTGCAACTGCCACAGGGAGGGAGGAGGACTCTGGCGGAGAGTCCCCTGCACCGCAGCAGCCTGCACTTGAGGGCCCTCCCCCCCCAAGAAGAGGGGTCGTCCGAGGAGGGAAAAGTGAGAGGCCGATGGCCAAGCGCAACTCCCAGGAAGCCTGAACCTGTTCTGGATGTTCGCCTTTGTGCACAGACTGTTCACCCTGTTGACGGCAACACTACTCCCACACATTGCATGGGGAGTACAAGTTGGACCAATGTGTCAGACAACTGTGGCCCAATACTGGGGATCCTGTCTACCCGGACTTTCAATTCACCTAGGAACTTGGGATTGCAAGATTCATGTACAGCACAACCCATCCTATGCACTATTAACACAAATGTATCACAATAAACACACTAATACACCATACTTGCCTCTGTCGTGATTCCAACGTGGGTGCTGTTATGGGGATGATGAACTGCAAAATTACACTGTGTATGCGAACTGCAACAGCAAGGACAACACAGGTATGTGAGTACAGGCAACGTGACACACATGAGGGAGACACACCACCAGGGCTACACGACACATACACACCTAGGCCATCTGACTCATTGCCTACACTGATGTTGCCAGGGAAGACGGTGCAATGCACAGACACCACACCCATTCCCAGTTGTAGTCAAGTAGCCCACAGGTGCAGTAAGCAAATGGCAGTCAAATGTGTGACCACAGACAACGCACATCACTAAGTGAAGCACAGGTTTATTACACAGTAGCAACATGCCGTAACCACTACAGATGCAAGGTAACCCCACCTG